>VWZI01015769.1:164445-186000 GCA_013396835.1 Psilopogon haemacephalus | reverse complement strand
CCTCTACAGATATTCTTGAAAAACCCCTCCAAATACTGGAAGGCTGCTGTAAGATTTCCCTGAAGCCTCCTCTTCTCCAGGCTGAATAACCCCGACACTCTCAGCCTGTCTTCATAAGAGTGGTGATCTTGCCTTCTAATCATCTCTGTAAGCCTCCTTTGGACTTGCTGCAACAGGTCCATGCCCTTCTTTTGTTGGGATTGCACTCTCTGACCAGCCTGTATTTGTGCTTGGGACTGCCCCAGCCCAGAGGCACAGACCTTGTATGCAGCTTTGCTGAACTTTAGTTTGTCATTGCCCACCTCTCAGGCTTATCCAGGTCCCTCTGGATGACATCCCTTCCCTCCAGCATGTCAACCTCACCAGACAGCTTGGGATTGTCAACAAATCTGCAGAGGGTGCACTTAATCTCACTGTGCCTGTTATGAAAAAAGATGTTAAACAGCATCACTGTAGTGGTGGGGATGATTGAGGATACCCTCCCCTGGCAACTTTTGTTGGAAGCTTTCTTTGTTAGTTTGGCAAGCGTTTGGCCAAAGATGCTCTTCCCCTTCTCTGAGAGCTAGACCCCCATGAGCTCCCAGGAGATCAGGTTTCTCAAATTGATTCTCATGTTCTAAGTAACCCTGTCTGTGACACCACTCCTGTAGCCATTTGTTGATTTGCCTGATTCAACTTATCTGTTTAATCCCTTCTCCTTTTACCAGAAGGAACGATGAAATTACTACCTGTGCTCCAGAATCCTTCACTGCCACTCTCAGAGCCCTATAGTCCCTCTTGGTAGTTCTCAGACTGTTCTTGGCTGTATCTGCTGCTGACCATGTGAAACAGCAGTATTGAATAATAGTCAGTGGGATGAACAATGTTTGGTAATCTCTGGGTGACATTCCTGAGGTAAGCAGCAAATGTCACTAGAGAGTTGGTCAGGTCAGAAAATGGCTGCCTCCATGGCTCTCAGTAGAGTCAGTTACTATCACCCATTGCTTTTTTGTAGTTGTACTGGTTGGGGAACAGTTGTACAGAGAACATATTGAGTTCCCTTACCCAGCTCCAGAGTCTCAGCTAATGCAACACATTTTGTCCTTTCAGTCTGCAGAACAGTGAAGTGTCTCTGAAGGACATCTCAGGCTGAGAGGAAGATCTCTTCCTCCTGCTTGTTCTTGCAGTTGCAAACTTTCAGTCTGCATTGCTGTCTCCTCTTTTCTGTGTGTGCTGGCTGAGGAGTGACCTTGAACTCTGTTTTCTGAGTGGTCCTACAGCTAGGTTGGGGCAATCACAAGCACAAATATAGGCTGGGTGAGGAGTGGCTCCAGAGCAGTCTTGATGAGAAAGACTTGGGGATGTCAACTGATGAAAAACTCAACATGAGCAAGCAACATGTGCTTGCAGCTCAGAAGGCCAACCATGTCCTGGGCTGGACCAAAAGGAGTGTGATCAGCGGTCACCAGGATGTGATTCCCCTCCCTCTACTCTGCTCTTCTGAGATGCCACCTGGAGTACTGTGTCCACTTCTGGTGGCCACAGCATAAGTGGGAATGATGGAACAGGTCCAGTAGAGAGCCACAAAGATGTTCAGAGGGTTGGAGCATCTCCTCTATGAGAACAGACTAAGAGAGTTTGGGCTGTTCAGCCTGGAGATAAGAAGGCTCTGAGGAGACCTTATTGCTGCCTTCCAGCACCTGAAAGGGATCTACAAGAAAGCCAGGAAGAGAGTTTTGGCAAGGGTTTGTAATAAGAAGAGAAGGAACAGCTTTAAGCTTAAGGAGGGTAGATTTAGACTGGATATTAGGAAGAATTTTTTTACAGTGAGGATGGTGAAACAGTGGAACAGGTTGCCCAGGAAGGTCATGACTGCCCCCTCCATGAGGGTGTTCAAGGTCAGGTTGGATGAACACATGAACACCCTGGTCTAGTAGAAGGTGTCCTTGCCCATAGAACAGGAGCTGGAAGATGTTTAAGATCCCTTCCAACCTAAACCATTCCATGAATCTATGAATCTCTGAAAATATTATTATTTTAAAATTGATGCTAAGATTTGTATCTAGTGGCTTATATTTTTACAAAAGCCTGAATTCTCATGAGCTAATTCCTTGCTGTAAGCATAGATGTTCTTATGTAAGCATAGATGTTAGCATTAGAACTGCTAAAACCAAAACAGAATTTCTACAAAAAAAACACTCTAACAGTAATGAACAGAAAAGTGTCTTAATTACTTAAATGTTCATATGCATCTGGATGCCTTTTCTGAAAGAAAACTGTTTATACAATTGAAGATACAGCTGGTATACATCCTCATTCTCTCTCAAAGTAAAGAAACCAAAAGGGGGGAAAAAAAATCCTGGAAGTAGGACATGCTAAAATAGTGACTCATTTGCAAGTAGGAGTGACTGATCTTTGTCTAGAACTCTTGGTTACCGTAACAGATAGCATTAAATTATCTATGATAAAAAACAGGAATGTTAAACAAGGAGAAGCGTAGTCTCAGTTTGGGATGACCTGTTGAGCTAACTGCAATTACACAACACATCAACAGTGCTGTTTAGAAGATAATTATGAAACTGACTTTCAGAGTGACATATATATTTGGCATTTTATGTGAAGCCTAAAGAGGCTGAACCTCCAAATTGAGGAAGTGTTTCCTGTGCACCTAACTTTGGAGCTTCTCAAGATTGCAGCCTAAATGTGTATTTTAATAAAGTATGCTTCTGTTATATTGTATTGCTGTACAGGTCCCCAGTGCAGGGAGATCAGAGAGGCGAAGGTCAAAATAAATGTTATATAGATATCGAAGTCTGTTCAGTGAGACTTTAAAAAGGAGCATTTGAAAGATGAGTATTTTTATTAGTGCAGATGCATACAATTTAACCTGATTTTTCTGTGTGTGTGCAAATGTCAATTGCAGTATACATATTGTTCACTGAAGATTATGTCATTGGTCAACCAGGAGGAGAGTCCTCAAATGAATGATTAATAATCAATGTGTCTGGGTTCTTATTTTATTCCTTAGAAAGGAAGAATGAAATGAATTACTGTTGTCTCTCCCAAAAAGGGAAAGAAAAATCTTCCAGAAATAGGTCACACCACTTACTTCTGTACACAGAGGGGGCACCTCTGTAAGTGGATTTCCCTTGTTTGAGCATGGAACTCCAGTCTCCCCTATTATGTCATTGCTTCACCTTCTTCCCCTCTGATGCAATTAGGGAGAAAAGACAATATGACTCAGAGTATTTTTAATTTTTTATACAATCATGAAAAGCTGAGAGAGAGGATGAAGCACATAGGTATTGAAGGGTGCCCAAGACAATGCCTAAGCATGTGATCTCTACACAGGTCTTCCACAGAGTCTCAGCCAGCAGCAGACCCATGTCCTATGATCAAAGTGAATCAGATTGTGACTCCAGAGGAGTAAGAGGGACAGTGAACAGCTTCTGGAGAGATCTGTATTCTCTGACATTTAGGGATAAACTCTCTCCAACAGGTGCAACATGCATTGAATATCTGCACATGTCTTTATGTATGTTATCATGGGGCATTGTTCCTTTGAAAAAATAACATTGCTTTTCATTGATAAACTTTAAGTGGAATCAGTAGAAATATGTCAGGAGCATATGGTCGGGCATTTGTTTGTTTGTTTGTTTGTTGGTTGGTTGTTTATTTTTCTAAAAGGGAGAAGTCACTTTGTAGAAATAATGGGTTTGTAATTAATTATTCAATCTCTGTTAACAGCAGAATAGGGAATTACTGTAGCTTACTTCCATATTGTGTTCTAGGTGCCAGTTAGATATGCCTCCAGGCATGCTTTTGCACTCTCCTTTCTGTCAAATTCCCTTCACCTGTTCTTAAGGAAATCTGCTAATTTTAACAGCTCTCTCTCTCTCTCTCTCTCTCTCTCTCTCTATCTCTCTTTCACTTTGGTCTGTCTCTGCCTCCTTTTTTATCATTCTGTTGCTGCTGCTTCCTAGATGTAATCACAAAACCCCAAATCTGAGACACTGAAGTGTCAGTACTCAAAAGCACCGATTGCTTTATGCTAATGAACAAACCACCTAGTAATAAGATATTTCAATTATGCCCTCCTGGTGGTAGTACAAGATAAATCCAGTGGTGTCTTTAATTAACTAAAGAAAGCAGAAACAAATCTCTGTTGGTTAATAATATTTATGTAAAAAAAAACCACAAACTAAAGAACAGGATAAAATAATATCATATATTTGAGAGAAAAGATTAATTAAAATAAAATTCTTATTTATTCTGGAAAGTAAATCCATAATGATATATGCAAGCAAGACACATACCTCTGTGAGATGAACTAAAATTAAGGTCATTGTTGAGGAGTTGGATTTTTTTTTTTTTTTTAAATAAGAAAGAATGAAGTCAAATTTCTCAGGAAGAAATATTAGATGTTGTTGTCTACACAGGAATCATGTATTTTTAATCCATAAAATACACAGTATCATATGGTGCCAGAACCTTAATTCAAGTAGCTCAACAACATGAATATGAAAATGCCAGGTCCATTTAACTGTGTCCTTTGTCAAATGCCAACAGAGATGGTGACTTTTATAAATATCCAGTAGTTAAAAATATAAAACATTGTAAGCAGATAAGGCTACATGGGTTGTATTAACATGAGGTCATTTTAGCCATTTATGATTCCTATTCTTTGGCTGGAGATGGAAGTTTTGTCCTATCTCTTAAAATAGCCTGTGGGTCTGGAGATCTCTCAGAAAGAAGTTGGCATCAATGCCCTATATCAAAGGATATCCCAGAAAAATCATCAGAGCTCCATACTGATGTGCTAGTTCCAAGGGGATGTTTAACTCCATGGGTTGTAGAGTTACAATTTCAATAGCATATCTAAGTTGTGGACTGTTCCATGGCTTTCCCACCAACATGTACACTTTTAGTGAGCAAAGAATCCTGGTACAGCTTTAAGCCTCAGGTACGCACCATCCAGTGGAAAACACTTTTCCAGCTATGGCTCTTGTCACTGAAACCTCTACTTGTGTCTGTCATCAAATTGTTCTTTCATCAAATTACGTGAGTTTAATTGAGAAATCTATATTCACACAGCAGGCATTAGCATGCTGAGATTAGAATGGTGAGCGTTTCTACAGACCCTTCTATTTGTATGATGGACTGAAGATTGAATTTTCTTGCAGTCGTGGGACTAAATATAGGATGACAATACATCGCATTTGAAGTTTGCCTTGACCACACATGCACAACCTGTGAAGTGCTAAGCATTTCTGACTCTTCATAGCCTGTCCCCTTCCTGCTCTTGATTTTTTTTATGCCACTTTTAGATTGGGTCTTGATATTACTGCAATGTTCTCTGATTTAGGATTTACAACATTTATTGACAACAGGAAAACACAGTCCCGCTCATATCTCTATAACTCTTCGGATCCTAATGCTGACCATGATCTCATTACCCATTGTTCAATGTCTAATCCTTGCTGTTTAAGTCAAATAGACTTTTCAGGATCATATGTAAAAAGATTTAACATTATGAGATCGATTTCACTGCAATTAATTTAAAACAGAGAATATTTGCTGTCTTGTGCCACTATATCACACACACACATTATTGCTTCTAAAACCTATAAGGTTTTGCAAGGTCCATCATAACATAGTCTCTAAACAGAAAAACAATGAACTGTGCCTGTGCAGGAAAAAGGGAAAGAAAAAAAAAATTGTGGAAACATACAAGGAATTAAAAGAAATATTTGAAGTCATCAGTTCAGCTTTAATTTTTCTGACACACCTCATTAGTGTGCCTATTGCCTTAAACTCTGATTACCAACCTCTGCAGTGAGAGGCACAGTATTGTGTGATGGCATGTCTCTGTCTGAGAGGTGGGAGTGGGGTTTCTGCTTTGCAGGTCACACACCCAACTCAGTGGTGGGTGAGTGGGCCCTGCCTGAAGACACAGAAATGTGCAAAGATGTCTCTGGAAGACAAATGCCATGAGCCTCCCTCTGTCCTTCCTACAATGAGTTTTTCAGGGATGCCCAAGAACTGCACTGCATCCACACCACCACCATCTGACTCTGCATGGAGAACCCTTCTGGGATTTTCAGCTTGACAATCAAGTTCTTGGAGGACACCTTGTCCACTTTTACTTCTGAGAGCCACTGCTCTGACTTACAGGCAGGTCCCAGCCAATTTCATCTTCTGTGTTTGTCTCTCCTTCCTGTGCTGTGCCAATCAAGAGGGAAGAGCTGCACAGAGAGGGGGGCAGATTAACCAGGGGGAGGGAAACATCTACAAAAATGAACAAGCCAAACTCTGCATATTGGTAGTCTACCAATGATCATTCACTCTCTATGATGGAGGTGTAATTAATTGATGTGAGATGGTATTTTTTTCAAAATTAATATTGTTTATTCATTTTAATATTCAAAACTCTTAATAATAATTGTGTTCTTCTGCAACAGTCATGGAAACATTAAATTAATAACTAGATTTAGAAATAACTACCAAAAATATTTAAACATTAATTGAACTAGGAGAGAAGTTTCTTGTGGTCAATATACCACTTGCCCATTAGATGGACTCAAGGAAGCTTCTTTCTGCTTATGGCAGAAGGCAATTGGTAAATTACAAAAGGCTTTAAGTATTTGCTCACAAAATATTATTTCTTCCAACTGGCAGGGCTAGCTACAGCTTCAGACAGTACCCAAACACTTCCAGGGAACACTGTCAGTGTCTTCTTGTCCACTGAGACTTCTGATTCTTCCCAGGCTACAAACGCCTGGGGAAAGGGGGCAGACAGTCTCTGACCTGGTTCTGATTTCTCTGGATGATCTGTGTACCTCCAGGATTTCCCATCTTGACAGGAGACTTTCAGGTGTAGGCAGGATGTCTTGCAATGTGCAGTCTCAGCACGAATGTTACACTGGCTATACAGGCTGATCACATGGAAGTATTTATGCCTGTTCCTTGTAAGCTTGAAGCAGGAAGTTTCCATGCTGTTCAACAGAGCTGACTTACATCTTAGCAAAGCATAGTGCTATAAAGTATGGCAGCATGCAGCAGCAGGCAGCAGCACAGATACAACAGCAGAGCTGTTACCTGCTGTGTAGGTTACCTGCTCATCTCCCTTTCATCAAATCAGCCTGAGACTAATGGGCCTTTGGACACAGAATAGCCAATCAGAATGGCAGTTAGCCAAGTTTGACCATATTAGGTGAAGCCTTAGGCTTGCTTTACCCAAATTTGGGAAAAACGTAGGCCTTGCATGAGACAGGCACATGCCAAGTGCATGCCACAGGATGTAAACAGAAGCAAAACAAGTCTGGGAAAGCCAGGTTCTCTCAGACTCAGTGGCTCCAGGTTATTTTATCCTCTTTCCCACAGTTTCTTCTCCTCAAAACAGAGAGAGGGAGAGCAGAAAAACAGGTCTGGGCAAGCCAGGATATGTTCAGGCCTATTTTGGCCTATCAGGCCTACCACAACACTCTCAGTCCCAAAGATATAATGGCCTAGACACATCAAATTCTCTGTGTCTTTATAAAGCATATCATGCTTTGTTTGGGTCAAAAAAAACTTCAGTTAAGAGTCATAATGTATTTACATGCATAACATGGACTGTTTATGCACCTGGAAACCTCTACTTTAAATACATCTTTGAATTTTCCACTGCTTGTGCAAAATTATTTCTGTCAATATTTTAATTTCAGTCAGGAAGGGTGGAATCAAAGAAAGACTGACACCCAGGAAGGTTGCTGTCAGCAAACTGATGATTGCATACCATAATTAAGAAATAATGTAAAGAATGAAGAAGCTTTATGTAAACCAGTTATGTTTTTATGAGTTTACTGCTAAAGAATCCAAGATGAGAAGACATATAAAGAGATTAATATTACAATATTAATCACTGTGTACTATTGTAAGATGCATTATATATATAAATGATAATTTCTGTAATCATAAGAATATTAATGCAACAGCTAATAAATAAAATAAGCACAAAGGACAAGAAAATGACCTTAAAATCCTTACTTAGCTGCCCTATTAACTTTCTGAACACCACTGAAAGTGTGTGTCAGCTGCTTAAATTAAAGGGAGAGTAATTAAAATTACACAAATAATAGGTGACTGGGGTCAGTCTCCATCACCCTATCTCCTATATTTCAGAGTATTTTACATTTTTTCCATCAATATGCAATTTTAATTTTCCTCACACATCTCTCAGGTACTCTTGCTTTAAAAATAACTTACCATAAGAAGCATAGCTGTTGGCTGGTGGTCACAGCCCCTGTTTTAGGCCATACTCTTAAATACCTTCTCACAGTGTATCAGGTGAGTAAATTTCTCAGTATCTTTGAGTATCACTCTGCCATCTTTCTTTTTAAGCAATCACTTTTAGCAGGAAAAAAAGAGGAAAGAATTGAGAAAAATCAGATCCATATTTCAGAGCTATACCTGAGTTCTACTTTTCCATGAAGCTGGCTTACATACAGCAAATAAGAAAAGAGGTTATACTCATAAACTCTTTTTTATGACATTAAAAGTCACAGGTACAATAGAGAGTATCTCAATTATAATTCAGACTTTTGTATTTTTTACCGTAATAAATGTAATAATAGTAATGATCATACTAATAAAATACTTGAAAAAGTGAGACTGAGAATTGAACCAAGCAAGACAAGAAAAAACCATAGGGTCATGACCAGAAATAGTTCTTTCCTCAAAATACATTGAGAGCCTTCTCTTAATGCCAGAGCATTTTACAGTCTTTGCTGGAAGTCATTGCACAGGTATAAATTATTTAATAATAACCATGCTTACAATTTATTTGCATTCTAGTAGTGTCCATAAAACAGGGATTATGAAGGTGCACAGCATCTGATGCATATAGAATCATAGAACCAGTCAGGGTTGGAAGGAACCACAAGGATCATCTAGTTCCAACCCCCCTGCCATTCACAGGGACAACCTCCCCTAGATCAGGCTGGACAGAGCCTCATCCAGCCTGGCCTTAAACAGCTTTGCTTCATTTCCCCTAGTCCTGTCACTACCTGGTATCCTAAAAAAGTCTCTCCCCATCTACTCATGGAATGCAAGTATCAAGTGGAACTATTTTTGTGTGGTTATTACTATGTGCTGATATGGTAAAGGGAGAAAGGTGCAACGTAGGTATCTGTCTCCTTGACAGGAGAATTCTGCAGCCAGTAGAGGCAAGAGGAGGAGGGCAGAAGGTGCTTGTAGCTCTAGGAAGCCCAGCACCCACCTGTTTTATACAGGTACTCATATGAGCTCTGTGTCCTTTGCATCACAAGGGTAGTACTGCTCAAGGCACAGGAAGTGAGTCCAATGCCCTGCAATAATTGCGCGGATTCAGAGAACATAGGGAAGGAATAAACAAACATAAGGATGTGAAGCTTTTATATTGTTCATGATGTAAATAAGTATTTAAAGTTTTTGCATTCTATATAGAGTTGCTTGGATATCTTTATACCGGTCACAATTGATATCTGCCTAATTTTACTGACCTCAATCCTACTAAAACTGCTTCATAGCCTCCTATGTGTGATGAAATCCCTTAATGTTTTAAGAAATTCACTCATCGTTAAATAATCATAATTATTTTTCCAAATGATTTAGCAGAATAGAAAGTATTCAGTATTCTTCCTCTACAGTCCCACCTGTGTAGACTCTAGGTCAACATTTTTTTGTTGAGGGGGTATTCTGCTTTAGCTTAGATTTGTATGTGCTCATTAAGGCTCTGATTTCAGTGGAAACTCCAGAGACTTGTAGAGAAATTCTGCTGTTATGGCTATTAGTGTCATAGCCCTGGAGAGCCATACAGGACATTTGCTGTATTAGGCCCGAGGGTAAGTCCAACTCTGTCATCTGGAAGAGGTATTCTGATCAATGGATGAATATGAATGATTCACAAAATGAGCCTTGAGTAAGGAGAAAAGAAATTCTTCCATAATGCTGGCATAGAAGTCAGAGAAATATGGGTGAACACGAGTGGAATTTGGCAGAATGGGCTGTAGCAGTCTCATATCCGCTCTCACAGACTACAATTCTTGCCATTCTTGCATGAGGTACATCAAGCTTACCCAAACTGGAAATTTTGTCTCAGAAGCTACACAGCAGTAAAATGCGGCATACAAAAAAAAAAAAAAAAAAAAAAAAAAACACACCTAACACCTAAAAACCAAACAAAACCCCAAAACCAGACCTAGAAAAGGGAAGTTGTCCCACTGTTTAACTACTTTATATTTCATAGCTACTAAGTGGTTATAAATATATCTAGCCCTGGTAAAATACAAGGGAACATTGTGTATATATTT
Source organism: Psilopogon haemacephalus (assembly GCA_013396835.1). NCBI lineage: Eukaryota > Metazoa > Chordata > Aves > Piciformes > Megalaimidae > Psilopogon > Psilopogon haemacephalus. The sequence goes on along the minus strand of VWZI01015769.1, from coordinate 175,690 downwards.
CTTATATATAATATATCACCAATATTTACCATACTTCCAAGGTTTGGGCTACTGGAAAAACTGCAGAAACTAAAGATCTCCAACAGAGAGCAATGACACTTTTGGCACAAAATGAGATTAGATGAAGCCATTCTGCATCTTTCTCCTTTCTTTTCTGACTCCGAAATTCTCCTTTACAAGTAGCTACATAGAAATCTTGCTCTGCATGATATTGAATTCAGATAGGATTCAGCTATGCCACTTAGCCAGCCATTAGAGATGATAGGGAGTTGCTGTCTTTTTGAGAAAACTCAGAAATGTACAATTCTGCCTCATGACAGAAGAGCACAGCAGTGACTACACACTCCTCTTGCCAGACCAAAGTAAACCTCCCTCCAAATCATGCCTTCTCCTCAGGAAAGAAGTGAGAGACTAAAATACACTCCCTCCCAGAACCTCATACCTTGCACAATGAGAGCAATTCAGTATAGACTTGCTGCTGCGTAGGGTGGCTTCTTGCAAGTCGGGCCTTGGATGTGCATGCCTGGAGGTCATGTAAGGCTATCAGCATCCAGCTATCTTCTGCAAGGCTGTTCTGTGTGGGGAAAGGCAGCAGCTCAATGGTAGGGCCCTGACTGACAGAAGCTCTTTAGTTATTTTTTTGCTCTACATGTAAACTTTGGAGGCTTCTCTGAGTGTTTAATTTCTTTCTTCATGTTGTTAAGGGGATGTAGTCAATTTATTCTTTGAATATTATATGTGGAGACTAAGTAAGCCAATACAGAAAAAGAACAAACGAACTCACTCCTGACTTTTATTTTATCTGTCTGTTTTCCTTGTACTTTTGTCATTTCTCAGTAAAACTGAAGACAGATGGGAAATGTAGTTTCATACAAAGTCATTGCTGGTTAGACTGTCACTGAACTTGAAAAGACTTCATTGTGTTCCTCCTAGAAATTTTCTCACCTAATCACCACCTTTCTGTGATGCCTGAATTTAGGAAGGAAATTCTCATTTTAAACAGTCTATTTTTACAGTAACTTATCAAACAGTGGCCTTTAGCTGTTGTTCTGTGACAGCCACTCTATTAAAATCCTGATGTAAACAAGTGGAGAAGGTGAACTAGGAGTGCAGATATTTGCACAGCATTACTGTCAGGTAAAATTTTAAAGATAGGTTTTATGAACCCATTATTTGCAGTCAAGGCTTTTGACTACAGCGTCTGAAATCATTTAAGCAGACAAAGTGTTTTGTCAAAACATACTGCTGGGAGTCAGTATGTAGCTTCCTTTTATGTAATTCAATTTGGTTCTGTTGTTTGCATGAAAGTGGAATATCTAGCTGGGCAGCAATAGTGGTGCTGTGTGTGATCACAATATGGTGACTTTCCAGTGTAATTAGCGTTAGCTGCCTTTTGTATTCATTTAGTGCTTAATGCATGCATAATTGCAGTGTACACAGAGACCTACCAAGGAAGATGCTTGAGGGCTTTTAAATGCAAACAAAACTCAAAGATGTAGTAGTTCTCATAGAGGTGGGAGATGCACAAGTACCGGTGCCCACTTGTCCTGTAAAGCATTTGAAAGAAATGGGCACTTTAAAGAGGCAGAGCTATTGCTGGTTCCCTCCTGGGTCCCCTGCCCAAGGTGATGCTGAACAGAATAGTTCTGTGACAAGGCGGCTTGCTGTGGTCTTCTCAGCAGTTGTACAAAGGCAATGCTGAACACATTATGTGCTGGTAAGCCTTCCTCCACCACAGAACACCACCTTGAGTTTGCTGAAACTGTCTGTGCATAAGGCCTCTTTTAAAGAACATAGCCCAAAAGTTCATCAATCATTCTCTTACTCAAGAGACCTGGTCTGCATGTTGCAGCTCCTCTACTTCACCTGAAGCAGCAGCAGGCACAGAATGTGACCCATGGAGTTAACAGGAAGTTAACTCATCCTGCTGGCTAGAGTTTTTCTGAAGTACAGAATAGCACCACAGAATTTATGTGTCCTGGCATCATTTCATACAAGAACAGCATTTTAGCCAAGCCACAGCTTACAGTATTTTTCATCATAATTTTGAATAGGATCAGCACTTCCTAAATGTACTTTGAGAAAGTCAGGAAAAGATGGAACTGTAGCAGTTCCAAATTTGATTTCCAAACATACTTCATTTAAACATTGCTGTCAATAAAAGTAGTGATGACAGGAGGAGGAGAAAGCGTGTAGCTTCGCATGCAATATTAACATACCACTTTGACATGTTTTGTGTACTGTTGTACACATATTATGGTTTGGGAACCTTTAATTAAATAAAACACACTGTGGGCTATAGTATGAAAGATGCAAGGTAAGGGGACCACATCTTGTCCATTAGCATGTTGCCAGAATAGTCAAGGATAGATGAAGAAATCTGAGGAGATGAGAAAATGAAATTTACCAGACAGTAGCAATGGTGACTGTAATGAGAGAACGATAAGCAGCAAAAAAGTTGTTTGATAAAAAAAGACAACTTTTGTTGCAGTAGGATTATTAGACTCTTTCCATCTAGCTCTTCCTTTTAGAACATCATTTTGATCTGCTACATATCAAAGAGAGGTGAATTGTGTAAAATGCTCAGGCATCCTTTGCTCAGACATTATCCTGCATCTCTGCACATAAACCAGATCATTAAATTAGTTATTACATAGGTTAGAGATTGAGAAAGCTAACAAAAGAAAGCAAGACACAATTGCTAACATGTTACAATGAGCTTGCCTACACAACCATAATGTCACTGTTAGCTGCATCATTTAAGAAGTGATCAGAACAGTTTTCTAGTGTGTACACAGTTCATCTGAAGGAAATTCTTACTTTAGTGTAGCATCTTTCTGCAAAACTGATGCTTTTATAGCAATACGCCCTGGACTAATACCATGATAGGACTCCATAAGCCTCTTCTGTGCATGATTTGAGCCACACAGCTGTACTTTTCATGTATTAGTAGTTCAGTTTTTCAAACCAGTACATTTTTCCTTTCAAAATTAGTCCTGGTTGTACCGTTTGGTCTAATTTCTAAGTCAATTACTTGAAACAATATGATCACTGGTAGTACATAGGCCTCAAGTCCTGTCCTGCCACAGCTGTAAAAGGGGCACTGAAATGGCATGATACTAGCTGTGTTTGGCCCTGATCCAGCAAAGCACTTAAACACCTGTTCAACTTAAAGTATATGAGTAATCACATAGAAGACAAGATGATAAATTCTTTGAACCACTACCTGCTTAGACTCAGAGATTGTGAAAACAGAAGGGAACATCTAAGTATCTTGTCTGACCTCCTGTGCACCACAGGATTTCTTCAAATTCAGTATTACTCAGTCTTTCCTATCTTTCAAGAAGAAAATATAGAGCTCTAATGTTTAAATTTTCAGTGATGGAGAAACTACCACAGTTCTACATAAAGTTGTTTCAATGATTAAAGGACACCAGGAAAATTTATATATTATTTTCAATCAAGACTGTATGAGGTCCTTTTGATTTACTGAATATTGTTGTGTTTTTATTAATTGGACTGTATTGTTAAATTTCTTTTTCATATACATGCTTTCAGATTCCAGATAAACCAGCCCTTAATTCTTACGTTGACACATTGGTAAGTGGTGTTCTTGGAGCTTCTCAGTACACTTTTAATCACACTTCTGTATTTTCTTAGACTTCCCTTGTATTATCCTACATCTCTACAAGTCTGATTTCTGGAATAAGTCACAGTATTTCAGAAGATGTCATTGCTTACCACAGAGGCAATAGCAATTCCTACTTTCAGGCCCTCTTTTCCTCATGCTGGGGTAATAAAGGGACTTTTGAAAGGGACTTTTGGCTTCATGGTCTCACTGAAATTTTACAGAGAACTATTCTTCATGTGCCAATCTTTTAAGTGTATTTGTTTTCTCATTTAAGTGGCCACACATTCTTTGCTGTTCGTCAGTATATCTTACCTCCAGTGAAATGCATCATTTGATTGTGCCCAATTTAGTTTTGTCCAAAGTGCCCTATAACAGTGTTCATTTTTCCTTCATCTCTTATATTGTTTGCAGTTTTAGTGATTTCTGTGACTTATTGTCACTCTTGTCTTCCACATAATGAATTAAGATATCAAATATAATAACAACACACTAGAAACATCCTCACTCAGTGGATGATACATCATTTCCAACCACATTTTGAGACTAATGTCATGTTAAACTATTTCATAAGTACCGTATTGATTTTGTAATATCCAGGTTTTGTAATAAAATGTTGGAATTGATAGGGATGACAGAAGTATATTCAAGGTACTCCTAACGTTAAATGAAAGATTCTGAGTTGAAAGATGAGTGTCAGAACGTAACACATGACAGTAACGTATTAACCTTGTGCTTCTGTGTAGGTAAATAGTAGTGATAGTCAATCATGAGTTTACACAGGTAGAACAGATGCCTTAGCTTATATGATAACAGAGTCTGATCTCACAAGATCTGTCCACATACATAAGTCATTTAATCCAAAATTTCAAATTCCTTTCATGCATCCTACCCAGAGACAATTAGGAAGCAATGTTACAAATGACTGACTCCCTTGACAAACACAGGAAAATACTGGAAGTTGGCATGGCAAGAACATATTCAGCTAAACCTGGTTTCCCTTTTCTCAGAGTACTTAAAAAAAAGAAGAAAAGAAATAAAACAGTCTTTGGAGAAGGACAGTTTTAACAAGATCTTTTCTGTTGCCTCCATCCCCCTGTGAGGGTTCAGAGTACTGGAATTTCTGCAGGCCTCTATTTGAAAATAAAGGGCTAATGAAAAGGTATGTGCATGGCTTGCTACCCTAAACTAGTCATCCTAGAATATCCTGGGATTTGCCAAAGCACTAAATGACGTTGACATAGAACACTTTAAGGGAAAAGTCACCTTTTATTCTTTGCTTTTCAGTATTTAGAAATGTAGCTTCAGTTTCCTTTGTGTTTTTTGTATAAAGGAAATTCATTTTGAATAGAGATGGGTCCATTTCTTTAGGTTTGATCTCAATGGATACTGAAGCTGGACTGCTGCGCCTTCCAACTCTTGCAATTTCTGGGGAAAGAGAGGGCAGCTACGTTTAGATGAAGAGGACAGAGGAATAGTGAAAAAGGAAATATTTAACATGGATAATCTCAGTTCCTGAGAAGAGCGGAGTTAATGTAAGGCCTAACTATTTCTGTGAGGAGTAGGTACAATTAGAAATTTTGCTAACATGCTACACTTTCTAATTTATTTTTAAGTCAACCAAATTCCATGCTGTAGTGAAATTTCCTCATGACCATTTTAATCCATGAATCTATTGTGTGCTTCGTGAAGGAAGGTCATCCCATTTAGAGGTCCAGATGTAGGCAGGACATTGCAGAGACACAGTTCTGGGGAATACATACTACTCAGTGGTGAACTGGGTCCTTGGAGATCATAGGTAGGCCACATTTTGCATATAGTCGGCTCTGCCTTTGGGTTTTCTTTTAGTCATAATAGATAGCAGAAGCACAAAAAGCCACTGCTGTTCAGGGAAGTTCTGCATGTGCTCAGGCACCTTTTCTTTCTTTGCTTTGGATCTATTCCTTCCCCAGTGGTAAAGCATAGTGGGAAATCCTATGATGATAGAAGCAGTCGATACCTTTGTAAGAACAGAGAGTTGTCTTTAGCACATGTATGCCTTTAGTTCAATAAACAACCTAGGGCTGCACCTAATTTTCCACTGAAGGATCTAATACCAGCAGAGAACATTTGCAGTGAGGTACAATGCTAGTCTTTTTAGCTAGACATTTCCTTGACTGTAGTGGAGGTTTTTCTTCCTTCTAGCATGGATGGGGGAGATTCTGTTACTTGTGATTTAAAATAAGTGATGCTTTTCTAATAATGCAAATAATTTTCTGCTGGGCTCAAATATTTGATACATAAAAAGAGAAATTATATTTATCACATTAAAAAAAAAAAAAAGTCAAAATAAACAAAAGAAAGGGGGGAAAAAAGAGAATAACCAAAATAAGACTTTGGGGATCATATTCCAGTCACTGGTAAATTAGCATAATAATTTTGGGTGCCACAGTTGTCAGGAATAGGCTAATTGCTTCTGGATACCCCAAGTCTAGTAGTTAACTTTCTGAGAAAATGCAATGCAAATTCTGATATTTTCTTAAATGTCCCTGAACAATTAAGATATGCTTAACATTAAAAAAAAAGAGCAGTGTTTCTGTGCTGTTGCACAAGTCTGGGAGAGAGTTAATCTTTTGAAAATAATGCTGAAATTCATCCTAAATGTCTTGCATTACTATTATCTATGGGTAGTGGTGAAAGAAAAGGCATTTTAAGAAAATATGTTTCAATGACAGAGCAAAATAAACACTGGAACATATAACGGGTAACTCATTAAATAAAAAGTCTATGCTTTTATCTGACTCTTCAAACACATTTTAGGCACTTCAACAAGATTAGAAAAACACTTTTATGCCAAAAAAGAAACTCCTTTAATCACTTCTCTTCTAAGAAGATACCTGCATGAAAGGAGGAGAATTAACCTCTCTGCTGCCACTACTCCTTCACTCTTGCTTCACTGCAAGAAAGCATTTGTAACATTTCTAATCCATTTGGTCCTGTCAGATGGAAACAGCTATGTTTTCAGAAGCATTATTCATATAGGAAGATATTTTTAAGCATGTATTTTGCTGGGAAATTGTTAGTATACAGTAGACCATCATTAGCCTACTTGAATGGAACACCAAGAGCCCCAGTTTTCCCAAGTGGTAAAAACAAGGCCAGTATATTAAGTTCTTTATGGTCCAAGACCACTTTCACTTTTGTAGTGTTACTTACCCTATTGCATCACAGAGAGAGGAAAAAAAACTGCTCAAAAACATCTTCTCTTTTCAATTTAGAGAGTAAATGAAAACCAATAGGCAGAAAAGGGGTGAATATGTAAGAGTCATCATCAGATGTATACATTCCAGTAAACTAGGTACAAAATTGCTGCTGCAGTGTAAGTTGGTAAAATAACTAAATGATGTGGTCAAAGCCAGAAGAAAAACTGCGTGTATGTATGTATGTACATATATATCTGTATTGCAGCAGTGAACACAACTGCTAAGGCTGAATCGCCCTCATGAATGTTGGTACAAATACACCCTACAATATAAGAAAGGAATGAGATATACAGATCTTAGGTGGTTTTCTCAGGATGGGTTGAAAGGTTGAATGTCAAACAGTTGAAAAGCCTTTTCACAGACTGGATCTCTCTGCCTCATTCTCCAGCCTTGTACCTGGCCATGGCTTCTCCTCTTGCACATGGAAAGTTACACTGTATTTTCATTCCTCAGTGGAAAAGGAACAGGTGTTGATGGGGGAAGGCAACTTCCTATTTCAGAGAAGAGCATCCCATTACCATCTCTGCTTTCTTTCCCCAGGTGGGCTTTATGGGGTAGAAGATGAAGTACCTGCAGTTTTTTGTTTTTTGGGGTTTTTTTGTTTGTTTTTTTTTTAATATCCTACTTGTGAAAACTGGTATAGATAAAATAAATAATGACCTCAGGACTATACCACATCTTAACTGAAAGACAAAAACTCTTTCAAATTTCTTTAATATTTTTGAAATTATTCTTGCTTTTCTTGCTCCCCAAATGCAGCAAAGACTACATTTTAGTCTGCTCAGCCCTGTTATCACTGCTTTCACAACAAAGGAGGTATGCTGCTCATTTGTGTGTTTCTCCAGAGAGTAGGTAAACTTCTAGATACTTCTCTGACTTATAATAGGCATGCTTTGATGCTTGCTTATAGGAACCTTAAACTTGTAGTCCTTCTATTATATTGTCAACAAGGTAAGGCACTGCAACAGATGTTATTGTGGAAATGACAGAATATGTTCAAGGGCAATGAATGTCTCCTTTCAATAAAAGCACACATTAGGTCCAAGAATAGCCAAAAGGGTTAAAATACAATCTTTTCAGATAAGTTTCTACCCATATCAGGCTCAAAAAGTCAAAAGATTTGAAAGCTATTAGTACTTCTGCAGATCATCCTCTTCCAGACACTCTTTTTTCTTCTTCTTTTTTTTTTTTTTTTCTTTTCCTTTAACTGACAGGTTGCAGTTAAAAATTAAAGTAAAAAGAGACCCTCTTTTTGCTACATACTTTTAATGGAACTGAAGCCAAAATAAGTCAGACTAAATTATGGGAGTAAATGACCTCCCGGGAAGTATAATACCAAATTCCAAAGAACTGTAAAGAGTTTCCTTTGATCTTTTTAGCTTCACAGCCTGAAATTCAAAATCTGTATTTAATTTTAGATTGCATATGCCAGCTTTTAAGTTTCCTTTCTAACATGATATATCATTTTAAATGATAGGGCACCTTTAACTTGTATTTCTTGAAAATGCTGACTATCTTTTCTTTATTCTTTTACACTATAAAAACAGATATAAATATTACTAATTGCAAAAATAATTTGAGGTTGGGTGCTGTAATGGATAAACCATTGACCTTCACTTAAGAGACTGTGCCTTCAAGCTCAACCTGAGTTTCTAAGTGAAATGACTTTGATCTGAGACACAAGTAACTTCAGTTCAATGCCCCAGAGCATATAGATCTAGAAAAAAAGGACAAGCTGAGCACTTCACTATATATTCATGTTACAATTTAGGATGTAGACAAAGGACACTATTTTTCAAATGCAATGTAAAAAGCCTACTTCTTTCTATGACTATAGACTTGCATTACGAGAACTGTGCTCCTAAACCGGAAATCTCAGAAAGCACAACAAGCTCTATTAGCTCTTGGCTGGAGAATTCTCTGACCTATGCACTTGAGCACAGACTTTAGATATGGGCAGCTGGAATAATCTCCCTCTTGAGTCCAGAAGTGAGCCACAAAAGTCTTTATGCCTTATGCATTATGAAAGAAGCCACCTTTCTTGAGAAAAAGTAGGTTGTAGCAGGTTGGTTGGAAGCACAACATGAAAGAGCAACTGCTAACCATTGAACTTAATACTGGAAAAGCCCTAGGAAAAGTACTTACAATGTGTTGCTATGTGCCAGTCTGGTGAATGGCCAAAGAAAGATATAAAAACAATCCAGAATTTTGCAACAGAATAGCATTCTGAATTGGATCCAGGGGGAATAATTTGTAATGCATAATTTATCTGCTGAATTTAGTTTCTTCTTCTACTAATAAAATCTCCATAAACTGGTAATGATTGCCTCACTTGTTATTTTTCAAACAAGGGCTGACTGATAAAAAAAAAAAAATCTCAGATTGTTTGTAGTTCTTTGAGCTATATACTAGCTAAATTACATGGTTTTGTTCCACTGTCCTGATTATGAAAATATACCTGTCTGCTAAGTCACCCCTGCCCCACAGCATTTCCTATATGGGAATACCTAGCAAATACACAAATACAATAAAGTGCTCTGCATTTTTGGCAGTTTTGAAAGGGCAGAATTTTTTTTTACTAGTCAAATGAAATGATCTTGAAGCAAGAGGCTCTATTTTCTGTGGTCAATTACTACACATTCAAATCCAACACTCACTACTTAATTCAGCCCACCCCAGACAACAGTTACTGTTACCTTGCTTTTTCGTAGTGAATTGCTGACAAGTTTTCCAGTTCATCTTGAGAAAACAGAAGAGATCAAACACCTACAAAATAATTTTGAAATCATAACCTCCGAGAAAAACAGCAGTGGACATGTTGGAATAGAACAATGAACTTAGCCAATGTAAAATTCGGTTGTCCATAAGCCCTTTTACTCACTGACAAGATAAAACAGATTAACGTGCCTTGAGGCTGTGGTTGCTGATAAGAAAGGCTATTTGTAAGCCTTTCCATTCCCAGCTAAAGTGGAAGTAATTAAAATATTTAGAAGTAGCCTTCTCCCCATCTGAGCAAGAAGCTATCTGCCACACTAGAACCAGAACAACCCTAGAAAACCTTAGTGGCAGGAGTTTGCACAACTGGGAGAAAGTCCATTTGATAGGTGTGCTCTCCTTTGTGCCATGACTAGCTGCCCAGCAGGTTCAGAGGACAATATTGTTGGTTTGGTTTATCTCTCTGTGTAGATTTGACAGTTTCTCTGTTAATTTCAGCTCACTGTTGTACTTTTGTTTTCCTAAAGTTCTAACAATAGAACGAATGGAACAATCAGTTTAGGAAGACATCTGAAAATAAAATTACCAATTAAAAATTAACTGTACTCCAAAGTGTCATCCAATGCAAATAATCTCTTGGATCCCTCTAGGCCATCAACTAATTTCTAAACTTTCCCAAAGTTTGAGGTACTCAGATGTCAGCTTAGCTTACCATAACTTCGTACTGGATATCAAAATTTGTTGATTCAAGCTTTCTTATTTCTAGTACTACACTACTAATCAGCATTTTTATAAAGTTTAATATTTACCTTGGGAGAAGACAATTCATGCTTGTTTGCATTCTATGTACAATTTTAAATGCTCTTCCTGGGGGGGGAAAAAAAAAAAAAAGGAAGAAAAAACAACCCCCAAAGAAACAAGATAACCTAAGCCTCTGATTTTTATAAGAGAACTATGAAAAACAACCTCTAGATTCAAGACTCTGGATCCAAGTGGTCAGATATGAAAGATATAGATTTTGTTTGTTTTTCCTGCACATGAAAGATTCATTCCCATGTAAAAATGGTTGCAAATTCATTTCAAATGCAAAAGCACATCTGTCTAACATTCCTGCACATAAGCATTTTCATGAGCTTGATGGGAAGTTTTATGACCAGCTGAGAGAAAGAAACTGAGCTGGGGATGAGAAAAGACTCCCCGTGAAAGTGCTGGTAGTCATTTAAAACTTGAGCAGACAAAGCATTCCAGAACACATTGCATTTTTAAAGTGAAAGCAGAGAAGACAGATAGAGAAAATCACATTTGAATTGTCTGAACAAGCCTCCTGCCGAGAGGAAGGTGGAGATATATTACATATATATAAATACATATATATTAGCAGATCAACAGATCTGACACTATCATGCCTCAGTTCCCCACTGCATACACAATTGTCTTCCATCTGGTACTCAGGTGGTGCCTCACACTGAGACCACAGTGTTTTCTCCCAGAACCATCAGGCTCCAAGACTAATGGAGAGAGCATAACTTTTCATACTTTGTATTTGCAATTTTAAATAAACAGCTGCTGTTCTTCTAACAACAATAGGGAAATCATGGCAGTCATGCTCTAGCTTGCAAGTGAATCTATATGCTATCTAAAATGTTTTCATTATGACTTT
>VWZI01015769.1:139445-161945 GCA_013396835.1 Psilopogon haemacephalus | reverse complement strand
GTAATTTGAGTATTATTCAGAGAAGTTCAGTTTAAAAATGTGTTTGGGCTTGCATTGGTTGCTTTTATAAAACAGAACATATTCATAAAGGTTTGTAATCCATCTGTACCTTTGGTGGCAAAAGAAAAAAAAAAAGCTGGATACATTTTCTTAAAGCACCTTAAAAAAAAACAACCAAAAACTTAATATTTAATTTAAATTTTGCATTAAGTATATGTTTCTTTGACATTTTCTCTGAATCTATAGGCAAATGCTGTTTTACCCTGGAAGATTTTTTAAAAAAATTTTTATTGAAAATCAAAATAAAATGCTAGAGCTAGAAACTAAAAAGCAGTATTTAATGACCATTATACTTTATACATTACAAATTTGTGTGTATATATATATATATAAAAACAACAGTATCCAAAATAGGGAATAGAATTGTTCTATAATTAGGTCTTCAACATAACTGATGAATTTTTCACTTGCTGTTCTTTAAATAAACAAGCAAAGGCACATGTGACTCAACTTTTTCTACTTGTTTGTTTTCTATTTACAAAGGCTGTGTGTTGTGCTTCTGCTTCAGACCAGACACATGCCAATCACACAATAGTTGTGATATAAATTCACCCTCACCTCCATTTTCCAATTAGAAAAAGAGAATTAATATAGGGACATCTGTTTGACTGACAAGTATCTATCAATACTACTCCCCCATGAGCTTCCAGTTCAGCCAAGTACTTAAGTGAGCAGAAGGGAGCAGCTAAACATGGAGGAGCTCAGCCTAAGTAAGGAGGTCCAGCTAGTACACACAGGTGATGAGTGACCATCAAGATTATTCCTGCCTAACCAGGGGGCCACCATCCCCTGGCCTTTGACCTCCTTCCCATTCACCCAGTGCACACCACAAGGACTCACCAGTGGTGATAGGAGGAGGACTCCTCTGCCCAGCTGGGCAAAATTAGGGCTTCTGCCTTTCCTAGGGATGATTATAAAGAGGAGTGCACAGGGAGGTCAGAGTGATAAACACCTGAAGTGAGAGGAGACTCAAGAGAACCCAGGTGCTCTGGGTTTTGGGGGATAAAAGAGGAAAATGCTGTGTGGGGTGGAAAAGGGCAGATATGGTAGGAAAGGGGAGGTGGTGCTGAAATGAATGAGATGGAGATAAAAAGAGCAAGATGAGGGTAGGGGGAAGTAAGGAGATGGAAAGGAAGAAGTTGGGGGGAAATCAGAGATGGAGAGGAAAGGAGGGAGATGGGAAAGAAGCATGATTTCAAAAACTAACTAAAATGAAAACAAGAGTGTAAAAAAAAAGGGGAAAAATAAACCTAAACAAACCAAAAACTAAGGCTGTCTTGCTCTGGCAAGGGGTTGGATTGGATGATCTTTTGATCACTTCCAGCTCTAACATTCTATGACTCTATGATTTGTGCAGATAGAGCTTTGTGCACAATTTTATAATAAACACAGGTACTTCATTTACTCCAAATGTACAGCTTCATCATACTTCTGAAATCTTTATTGCTATTCAGTCACACAATAAATAGAGAAAACAGACCTTATGAAGGAACTGAGGTTGTTTAGTCTGGAGAAGAGGAGGTTAAAGGGAGAATTTAAGGTTCTGCAACTACCTGGAAGGAGGTTATAGTGAAGTGGATGCCAATCTCTTTTCCTTAGTAACAAGTGACAGGAAAAGAGAAAATGGCCTCGAGTTGCACCAGAGGAGGTTTGTATTGGGTATTAGAAGAAATTTCATTGGAAGGGTTATCAAACACTGCAGGCTCTCCAGGGAGGTGTTTGAAGCACCATCCCTGGAGATGTTTAAATGATGTGGTGCTGAGGGACATGGCTTAGCAGAATTTAGGTAGAATCACATAGAGGCTGGACTCAATGGTTTTAAATATTTCCAATCAAAACTGTTCTATGATTCTATGATAAAAGCTAATTGAAGAACTAACCAGAAACGTGATCTGATATAACAAGATATTAATATCAGCTTTTTTTTTTTTCCTTTTCTTTTTTTTTTTTTTAATTTCTGAAATCGTCTCCTCAGATCTGAATTTTCTGTTGAAAGTGCAGGGATAATACTGAGCTCTGAACTGAAGACACCCCCCAGGTGGGCTATAGCAGCTGCAGGCCCTATGGCCTGTAGATTTTGCTGACAGTGGGACCAAAGCAACTTCCCCAATATTATGAGAGTGACAGTGAGACTCTTCAAAGGCACCTATTTTTCTTTTGTCCTGTCGTTATTTGGACATAGTCAAGTACATGGTAAAGCCGTACCTATCCTGCAGCACTTTCTGCTGCCCTTTAAAGGCAGACATCACTGCTGAAAGTTATAACAGCCCTCCAAAAATAATACCAGAGAATTAATCTTAGCAATAGCTACAGGACTGAGATGTCCCTTTTGCCCATAACCTTATGTGAGTACCACCATCTCCTGTACCCTGCACTCCATCAGGGACATGAAATGCTTTCTCAGTATTGCATTTGTCTTTAGAAATTGCATTTCCTCAGTTTAGAGTTCTTTTTTGTTTGCAGGTAGCCTGTACAATTGCTCTCATTAGTATTACCAATCTGAACATTTGCTGTGCAAGGGACAGGACCATTTTTCACACTATCAGTGCAGCACAGTTTTATTTCGATAACTGCTTCAGTGGTATTGTTATATTTAAATTTAAAAGCCAGTTTAATTAGCTGGAAAGACAAAGCATGCAAAAATTAAACTGCAAAATCTTTGATCTCCAGATTGACTAGCAGTGTCTGTGGGGAGTAAGAGACGTTAGGAAGACAAGACAGACAGGCATTTGAACAGGAGACTCAAAGATAGGTTGGGTTATTTGTTTATGTTATTTTTACAGCTTTGAACAGGAAAATGATGTGGCTCTAACAGTAGGTTTTATTATAAAATAGTATAAAAATCAGAAATGCTGATCTTATGTTTTGAGAAAGGACTCTAGAATGACAAAACCCTACTTGCTTAGGTTCTCAGAGAACCTTACTGGGACATGGTCCTCTGGACCTGCCAAGGCACATTGCTGGGAATTCAGCAGGCAAGAACAAGTGTCTCTAAATAAGACATCCTCAGAACCATGCTTTGAAAGCAGAGGTTTTCAGCAGATGCTGGTAATAGTGAGAAAATTCCTTTTATCACAGAGACAGGTTCACTGGTGAGCCCCTTTCTTGAGGAAAATGAGTAGATTCCTTCATCAATAAAAAATTCTCAGATGTCAAATGCTGATCTACCACTTACTGCTGATCCCCTGCCTACAAGTTTCACTGCCAATAAACAAACTGCCATCAAAGGGATTCTGCTGAATATTTTGCTTGCTATTAGACAATGGTCATGAACTCACTATTTCCTTTCAGGTGCTTCATTATTCACATACCAAAAACATGCCAGGAGACAATGTTGTTCTTTGCCTTTGCTGTGGGTACAGAATAATTTGAAATTAGACTAGCTTTTAAGATGTAGCTTTATCTGTTTAGATAAGGGTATCTGCCTGCTCCGGTGACAAAATACACAAGGAGGCTCACAAATGAAAGACAGACTGTGTGCTCCTTTCTGAAAACTGATGGATGTCCTAGCTGCCAGTACTGTCTTGGAAAGCTTGTCACTGAACTTACTACATGTGACCTGATTTCTTCCCCCTGTACCTTCTTCCAGCTGTGTCCTGTGAATTTTAGATAAGTCATTATTTCACCGATGTCTTCTGAAGTGTGTTTGGTGTTATGTGATATCCAGAACTTAATAAACTGTCCAGGCTGGACTTTAAACTCTGATTTCCTACGATTTGGGATGGTCCTGTCAAGTTGCAGGTTTTCTTTTTAATCTAAGAAATTTCTTTTCTATAAATCACTGTTTGGGCACACAGACAAAAGGAGTAAAATACACAGGCAAAGGGGTAAGGAGTGAAAGGAACACAAATAACTCCCAACTAACAAAGTGAAAATGTTCAACTACTATCTTAAAATTTCTATGATAGTTATCTCTCTTAGTTCAACACTTTTAGGACATTACAATTATCTTTGCCAATATTAAATTTGGAACAAGCTTGCTTTTCAATGGCTCAATTTTCAACACCAAAGAACCATCAATAAATGAATAAAACATATAATGATGATGTAGTGATTGTAGTGCAGGTAAAGCCAAGTTAATGGAACTCCTTTTAAGCACTTTTGTTTTCATAGAACTGATTAGAAAGTAAACTTGTCACTTTACCAGACACCCTCCCCACTCCACCTTGTTGCTCCCTGAGGATGCCTATTTTATTATTTTATTGATTATGGGGTTTCCCCACATTTGTGTCAGGCTTCAGCCTCTGTGCATCTCTCCTGCAAGTATCTCCATAACTTTTCTGACACAATGCTGTACACGTATAAAAATTGTTCTGAGAAGTCATGAGAACAGCTTAAGCCTGTGAAAAAAATAATCAGTTCATCTTCCAGATCTTTACTAGGTCTAATACCAGTTCTGAAGCCTACAATATCTGCAGTATCCCTAAACAAAGATTGAATAGCCTTAAACCTTGAATTTCCACTAACAGCCTTAGAATCATAGAGTCATAGAATCAACTAAGTTGGAAGAGACTTTTCAAGATCATCCAGTCCAACATATCACCTAGATAAGTTCAATCAACTAGACCATGGCACTAAGTGCCCCATTCAGCCTTTTCTTGAACACCTCCAGGGAGGGGGACTCCAGCACCTCCCTGGGCAGCCCATTCCAATGGCAAATCACTCTCTGTAAAGAACTTCCTCCTAATATCCAGCCTATACCTCCCGCAGCACAACTTGAGACTGTGTCCCCTCATTCTCTTGCTGGTTGCATGGGAGGTGAGACCAACCCCCACCTGGCTACAACCTCCCTTCAGGTAGTTGTAGACAGCAATGAAGTCACCCCTGAGCCTCCTCTCCAGGCTAAACAACCCCAGCTCCCTCAGCCTCTCCTCACAGGGCTTGTGCTCCAGGCCCCTTACCAGCTTCATCAACCTTCTCTGGACACATTCCAGTGCCTCAACATCTCTCTTGAATTGAGGGGTGCAGAACTGGACACAGTACTCAAGGTGTGGCCTGACCAGTGCTGAGTAGAGGGGAAGGATAACCTCCCTTGTCCTGCTGGTCACACTATTCCTGATACAGGCCAGGATGACACCTGCTCCTAACTTGGTGTCATTTGCACACTTACTGATGATGGTCTCAATTCCCTCATCCAGATCATCAATAAAGATATTGAACAGGATTGGGCCCTTATGACCACTATGGACTAGACATACAGAAAAGAGATGGACACCGTGATTAAATAACTTGGAACTAAATGTCAGCCAGCTATTCATGTAAAAAATAGCATCCTAATTCTTCCCTGGCTTTCTACCCTGTCACTGCATCCACATAAAACATAGTTTCTGCCCTCAAGAGATTATAATTCCCATAAAAACCATGACAATTCAAGTAAGAAAAGAGAAAACCGAAAATGGGGAGAAAAAGGTGAAGTCCTGTGTATGTTCTATTCATCCCAGAATCATTGCTGTGATCTTGTCTTTCCTTTCGTCATATGGGGAGGAAGAGGAAAGCAAAGGACGGACCCATATCTTTTGTTATTGGTACTCAGTTAGAAAGCATCTGTTAAATCCAAGAGCTTGACCCCATACAGCCATAGGAGAGAAGGGAGACAAATGAGCCATCAAGTCACATACATGCCACATCTGACAGACTCCTCAGCTGTGAAGAGTTCTCAGAAACTGCCCTGGCCAGCATGATCCACATCCAACAAACTGAAGACTCAAAAGATAGATTAAAGTATGCTCCAAAAGATTAAAAATACAACAAAGGCAGTATGAAAAAGCATCCATAGTCCTAAATAGCCCCCAGCATATTCCTGAAGAGGGAAGCTCACACCCCAAAGCAGTGTCATCCATGAGTCTGAATTCAGGGTAAAAAGACAAAACAAACATACACTGCTTATCAAAACAAAGAACTTCCATGCTTTAATCCATGCAATGCTCACTCTTATGTTACCCCTACCATGATTTTTTCCAAGCCAACCTTCTGAGGAAGAGTCCTCACAACAGTCTCTTGTTCTCCATCCAGGTCATACATCATTCCTGCTCTGCCTATAAAAAGCATCTGTAAAGTGTAGTTTTATCAAGATCTTGGCTGTTTAGTAAACACAGCCCAGTTCTGTAATTGGTTAATCCTGCTGAACAGGCACATGGAAGTCGNAGTTTTATCAAGATCTTGGCTGTTTAGTAAACACAGCCCAGTTCTGAACAGGCACATGGAAGTCACCAAATGAGGACATTTAGTAAGCTTAAATGCTAAAACCGGCAACCTTACCACTGCCATTAATGTAATATAAAGATTCCAATGGTCTGTTGACATTATCATAATGCATCTGACTTAAAATATTTTTGATTTGGAAGCACAAGATAGAGCACTAGATAACATTTTAAAAAGAATAAAACATAGCTTCACCTCCAACTCTTGGATACATTCTTACTGATCTCACACAGTATTATTTAGATATGCCTTTGCAATTGTATTGATCAGCTATGTATTTCATACCATTTTTTTTCTGGTTCTAAATTTAGGCCGTTCCTAATGTTGCTGGACTGACAAAAACAGCAAATGCAAACTTTTAAGCTCAAAAATTGTTTAAAAATACATTTTGATTTTGACCTTTACAAGGACATGTCTTGTAAAACTAACCCACTTACAAATATCTCAGTTCTAAAATGTTAATGCACCACAAGGTTAATTGCTCTTACTAATCCATTAAACAAGAACTGTATGCCCTTTCTTTTTTAACCATTACTTACTTATTTAATTCTTGTGTCCAAAGTCCAAAAGTTATTATCTTTGTTACAAAAGCTAACAAAACATTAGTTAGGTAGGTCTGATGAAACTCTGGCTGTTTTTCATTTGCATGCCTTCATTAATACTAAAAATCTTGAAAAAAAAGAAAACTACCACACACTGTGGCAAACAAGGTGGTCAGCAGTTTTTTGAGATCACTTGCTGGAGCACTTCAAGTCAAAGAGTTTAACAGATCTCTTCTTTAGTTCAAAAAATATTTCTATTTTTCCCCCTTGCCTGTGATTTGAGAACAACAGAGGAGATTTTTATGTGCATATGTAGCAATGGTAAGCAGCTGTAAAAACCTCCTACCCTAAAGATTGATGAATATATGTTTCATTAACACCAGCACATCTGAAAGACATTTGACACTTTGGAAGACCAACTCTGGTTCTTTCAAATGCCTCAGAAGAAATGCTTCATAGAATGGCCTTTAATGGCCACCTGAGGAGCCTGTAGAGCCTCCTCCATCTAAAAAATTATAAAACCTCAGTTTCTGAATATGCCTGACCATAACCTAGATGTTTATTTTACTAGGGTATTTGGATCTATACTTGCATGAGCAGATGAGAGATCTGCACCAGAACATTTGAAAAGCCTTTCCGAAATATGTTATAATTCCTTCATGCTGTTTGTACTGTTTATCTATTTATGAATTTACAGACTCACCATGCCTATAAATATCAGACAATAGATAATCACAGAGCAAACACCTTGTGGCCGTCCCATGCCATTTTCAAATTTAAATGATCGCATCTGCAAGGTTCAATATCTGGTTGTAGGTGTAATGCTAAGAAATCTAGAAGCTGACCTGAGAGAGCATTCTACAAATAACAATTTCTGAGTACTTCTAGCTCTGACACAGCCCAGGATGGAGGCCATCCACCCAATGCTTGTAAAGAAAGAGGTCTCCTCCAACGGGGCATGTATCAGTGATAGAGGTGGAGGGCCCTACAGGATGCTTGTCTCACACTCCTGGAGAAAAGATTGGCCTTCACTAATACATGTGGTAGAACTGAGGGCAGGCAGGCAGGTTTCCATGCAGACTCAGGTAAGCTCAAAGGCTTTTGTCCATTCAGAATGAAAAGTACATTGTACTTGACAATAAACCTGCCATTTGAAACCTCAGGGGTTTTAATCTTATAAATAATAGAGTTCAGAGAAGAAGGGTTT
Source organism: Psilopogon haemacephalus (assembly GCA_013396835.1). Lineage (NCBI taxonomy): Eukaryota > Metazoa > Chordata > Aves > Piciformes > Megalaimidae > Psilopogon > Psilopogon haemacephalus. Next base: position 153,935 of record VWZI01015769.1, on the reverse strand, counting down.
GCAAGTCTGCATAGCACTACTCAGAATTCAGATTTATGTAATGCACTCATAGGAACATGGAGCTGAAATGCATGAAACTGTTACGGCATTTAAGATTCAAAGCCTATATTGCACAAAAATATGCAATGCAATACTAATATTTCTCTCTGTTATGCTATTTTCCCCAGCTGCTACAAGAACATCCATCACTCAATGGCAGGTCAGAGCTATCCAGTCCACTGCATGCACTGGCAGAGCTTTTTACTTTCTGTTGAAGATCCTGTTAACAAGCTTGATGTCCACAGCAGAGGAAATTATTTGAAATCTGTAAAATGAGCCAAAGAGGGTGAACACTACTGATCACATACAATAAAATCATTTTTACTCATTAGGGCTGATAGTAACTCTTTCTTTGTATATGCCAGCCTACATATTTTGAGAAAATTTGAAAAGCAGGGATATGATCTTTCTTGTACTGAACAAGGCTTTGAAAACATTAATTTATAAAGTATATAGGAAAATCTATGGTTTAGACATATAATAGCAAAGACAATGAATTAAATTTTGAGTTATTCTTCTTCAGTCATTGAAAGAAAAGTTGCAGTACTTCTGTTGAAAAACGAATTCACACCTCAAATGCATTCAGGCATCAACTGTAATTCCTATTGTTTTAGGATGCCGAGAAGTTATTTTTAAAAATTCAGCAGCATTAAAAGTAACCCTGATAACCACATTTTGGGGTGTCTTTGCCTGGCAAGAGAATTCAGAAAATCATGAGAATTTCTTTAACATTTTCCACTTTAAAAATCCAGAATATTAAAATGGCAGGCATGAAGCTAACTGTCAGCACAAGCAGTTTTGCTCTGGGGAGGTTATCACATGCAGTTTAGTTGCTTTATTCATTGCTTGCAGCTCTTCCAATCAGATAAACTTAACAAACATGGTGCTATCAACTGCCAGATGTGGTATGTGCTATGCAGCATCTGGTTTTTGATGGACTAAAATGGATCTGAGAATTCTTCTCTTTATGTTATCAACCATCAGTCATACTATGAGATTCACAAAGAGTATCTGGAAGTGCTGTCAAGTGCCAATTAGTGATGTTGCTGACCCAAAAAATAAAGAAGATTGTAGAAGAAGCAGCCCAGTATAATTGTCCACTCCAGCATCCTTAAAGTGGACTATCGTTTATGAATGTACTCCTGCAGATGAAAGGGAAATAGGAGGTCACTAGTTTCTGTCTTCAACAATCTTCTGCAATCTTCTCATAATGAATTGTAAATAGTATCACTATCAACCTGCTCTTCCTGCACTGGAAAGCAGCATGAATTGCTCAGCAAAGCCAAACACCGATAATATTTTTTTTCTCAGTACACAGAGATGAAAGCCACACCCTGTCCCCCACATACCATGTCCTGTGAGTGCCAGCACTAGAGTGCCATCTTCATGGCTGGAGATCTCGGGATCCAGTGGTGCCCTTTCTGCCTCATCATGTCCCCCCCAGTTGCCCATGGCCTTGGGGCATGTTCACACCAGACAGGTGATGGGCTGGGAACCTGAGTTCTTGTCATCTGAAGACAATCCAAAGATTGATGAACACTCAATGGAAACTTCTTCCTCCTTCTCAGAGTGATTCTCAGCACAATCTGGCAAAATGTCATTATCACTTAAGACAGTTTTATCTTGAGGTGCTCCTGCTTTCAAAACTGCAAATGGTTTTTACAAGGTCAAAATATCCTGCCTAGGTGTAGTGTAGAAAAAAGATGCCTTCTTACAAAGGCAACATTGCTCTGGTATGAATACCTGACAAATTCTAATCTGAAGGGACTAGCCTATGGGCTAAGGGACTAGTCTTCTCCATCTAAGGCTTATGGTATCCAGTAGTAAGTGTAAATTAAATGCATTATTAATTAGTATATGCAAATCCTATTTATATTACAAAGTTTGCTTAGTGAAGGAGATAAAATTCTTGTTATTACCATCCCAAATTGCAGAAAACAAATATTGTATACAGATCTAATAAAAGTACAGGGCAAGAGCAACAGATTTGAAGTATATTTGTACACTACGCACATTTTTTTTCATGAGGGAACACTATTTTTCATGGTAAAGTATGCGTGCTAACAGAATTTTTCTGAGTGTACCCATGTACCTGAATGGCAATGTTCTGAACAAGCAGGGCTGTAGAGACATATCATAGGGATCTATGATTCTTATGCTGCACAGCCACTGTATATGCCATAGGTTTGTGGCTTCTTAAAATGTATTTGCATGGAAGGAAATAAAATCTTTCTTCAGAGCTGCCTGGGCAGGTATGAGAGGGTGCATGGCTCTCCATACCGTGAAGACCTCAAACAATTTTGCCATCAAAACAGTCTACAGTTGTGCTCTAGAGTTCCTTGAAGTCGTGACATCTTTCCACTATCACTCCAGTTCAGATACCATTGAAAGACATCGCACAAACCTTGAACAAAGTTGAACAAACTTTGAGCTTATCCGTGCATTGGATTCTATGGGAACACAATTGAAACCTATTGGTAAAGAGGGAAAGACCAGATCAAACTGGCAAACTATCTCCCTGTGTCATAACTTAGCATATGAGCAGAACTATTCCCTGGAAGGTGCCGGATGATTAAAGAACAAGTCACAACAACAAAGACGTTCCTAACCAATGTGAACATTTGTCAAAGTATGGAAACAATTTACAATGTTTTCAGAACTGTTGTTCAGGTCAGTTCATTTTTATACTCTCCCATATGGTTCTGCTCCTTCTATTTCCAGAGTGAACTCTATTTACCTGGATGGTTACTGTAGAAAATATATTGTTTGCAGAGAAAGTGAGAGTCATCAATAAAGAAAACTTCTCAAGGTAGGTATATTGAGTATGTGTATTGGTTCTATTTGACAAGGGAAGAAAGTGGCAAACAACTTGTTTTCTACTTGAGAGGTATCTGAGAGCAGAACTCCGGTCAGGCACTGCACTGTGCCTTCCGGAGGCTCAGCAATAAAAGCACGGTTTGGATGGAGAGAGCAAATAAAAGCAGCTTTCAGCCACATTTTTGCCTTTATGAAACTGAGCCTGCCAACAGACTAAATGGTATCTGAACCAGTTTTTTACTTCCCCTTCAAGCCTGGAATGAGAAAACATCAGTTCAACTCTTTCATGCATAACTGGCAGCATGAACCATGTCATGTGGTCACAGCTTTGCTGTCCCCTAACAAGAAAGCAGAGTGGTCATATGAAGTTAACAAAATTTCTATGCAACACCATTCCTATGAGGCTGGGCTTCCCTCATCACAGGTGAACCACTAACCATCCCTGTGATATTCACCCCACTGAATCCTAGCAAAGCAATGCTCCTTTTGTTCACAGACACAAACCCGGCTCCCCCTCACCCCCCCCAAAAAAAAAAAACACTGTAGTTTTGCAGTCAACCTTGGGAAGCTAATTTCCTTCCACAGTAAAGTTCAGAGAACCTAAACACAGGGTAATGATTGCTCCATCTGAACATTCAAAGGCCTTAGGAAAAGGGATTTCTTTTTTCCCTAATGAATCATGCAGTGTGTCATACACACTGAAGTGACACATTAAGATGGAGTGTCAAGCTTTTGGAAAGGAATCACGAAAGACAGAAACAAAGTTAGTGATGCCAGGGTGGATTTATACTAGCTGACTTCCATGAAACTGGCACAAACCTCTAATTATTAATCTGTGATCTTTGTTAAAAAAGCATGACTTCAGGGTGTTAGTAGAACTTTTATTGATGGCAACTGCAATGGATTAATCTTAGATGGGGAAATACAATACTTCATCGAAGATGGAAAGGAATAATATTTTAGCACCTCTTTCAGAAAAGGTGAAGTTGAATGCAAACTGAGAATGTCTTCTCAATGAAGCTGCACTGCAAAATAATACTTTTGCATTCATGTGACATTGAGAAACAAATGACAAAGAATTTTCCATTAATAATTTAATTTGGGGGCCAGAGGGCCATCAATAACATCATAACCATGTAACATAGTGCCAAATTTATCCCTGAGATAAGCAATCACAGTAGTGTTTCTTACAACACGTTTGAATTTGAGTCTGTGGAATGCAAAATTTCAAAAACCATAAATAACTGGTAGGGACAGGTGCCAATCCACCACAGACCATCATGTCTTCATACCAAATACTTAAGTGCAGATACCTATATGCTAAATACTAAATGCAGAAAACAGAAGCTGAAGAAAAAGAAAGTGGAATATTATCAGGAGGTGCTGGTCATCTCCATCTTTCATCTATAATAAAAGATACAGAAACAGTAGTCAAACATCATTCAGCAATAAAATTTAGCCCTGATGATGGCTAGAAACAAAAATACATTCAACAGCTGTTATGAAAATTTAGCTATCGTGGTTGAAGGTTTTGGTTCCATTTGTGGTACACATTCATCACTAAAGCCAACCATACTTAGCACAAAATATGTTGAGTTGACATGATGTTGACTTGAGGTGATGCTGAGTTGAGTTAATGTTCAAATCTGCTAGGAGATGAGGAGGAGAGGCTAATAATCCAAAATCATATTTCTTGTAGTACTAAGCTATACACACAACGTCTTCAGTTAAGTGTTAAGATGTAACCCACTCACATTCAGTAAAATCCTCTGATTCATAGACACTTTGTTCTTTGAGGGCTGGACAACTGGATTAATCTTTATTTTTTAAAGATGGATGGTGGTGGTGGTGCTGTTGCTGCTCCTCACCTTTTATAGTAGTGGTTAAAGCACTCACCCAGAAACTGGTGACCACAGTTCAGTGACTTCCTCTGTGTGAGGAGGTTCACATCTGTAGCTCCAACCTAGTGTCTGACTACCAGGTTAAGCCACAATTGTTTAAGACTTGGAAAGTGGCTAAATATAGGACAGTCTGCTTCCTGATGAAGCTGTATGACCCTTCAGCAAAGGATGCAGGATTTATAAGTCCAGAAAGAAAGAGGAATTTAGAAAAAATAAAAGCCTCTTCAGTGGTTTTAATGTTGCTATTACTTTACTCTTAAACAAGATTTTACAGTAATGTTTTTGTATATGTGAGTTGGAAACACACTTTGATAGGTTTCTAAAATGTAATGAAGAGCTCTGTTCATAGTAAATGCATGTGAAACGCAGTGGTAGGATGCAGAACCACACATCACCTTGGGTGACACGCTGGCCAGCACAGTCACACCAAGAGTTCCCTGCATCACCACCTACACAGAGCAGCCACATTGTCCTGGTGATTCGAGATGGAGTTCATGAGCCAGATGGGGATGTGCTTTTGGACTGCAATCCCCTACAGGTGGTTTGCTATCTTCTTGCCAGCTGAAGGACAGTTGGGATGCAGGATGACTGGGGGTCATGCAGCTGTATTGGTATCAAATGCTGGCCCTGAATACTGAGATTTGTCACTAAAGGCAGGTAGAAATAGCTGGTACAAAAGAAACCTATCAGTGGACCAAAATAAATGAAATTGAAAGACACACTCATAGGATCAACTAAAATCAGCTGCTCACTGAAGGTGGTCACCACTGGGAAGAGAAACTGGACTGCTCAATGTGAATCACTGCCACCTGCAGATACTCAACTGTGGACAATAAGAGGACTTGAAGAAGTGCAAATGAAAAGAAATCCAGAACCAGGGAAACTACAGGACACTATTTGTGTGGTCTCCTAAAGCAGCATAAAGCCTAATGAGATTGGTGTTTTGTTCATTTTTCGGTGCATTAAATGCTGTTTGATTTAAATTGTTTCCAAATACATTTACCAGTCAGGTTATGATTATCTCTGCCCTTCAAAGAACCTCCTAATTCCTCACTATTGTTCTATCAGCCACTTGAGTTGGTCACTATTTTGGGGTAGTTGTTAGCCATATAACAGTTTTACTGATTTCCTTTTAAATTTAACCTCTATTAGTTTAAATTCTAAATAGTTTTTAGACCAGGAGCTATGCGAAGATTTGTGGGTTTTTGTGAAAAGTTTATTTGGTTGGTTGTCAGTGAATTTGTAGCCACAGCAAAGGCTTTGATACACCAGGGAGAAAATCATGCTTTTACCTAATCTAACCAAACCAGCCTTGTTCAGATTGATTCAGTTTCCAGCCTTGGCTCTGACCTCACCCTTACCCTCAATCCTGCCTCACTTTCACACTGAGTATTTTATACAACCTCTATTTTCTCCCTGCATAGCTTCCCCCCCCCCCGCTCTCTGCTCAAACCCAACATCTATGTTCTACTCATCAACCATTGCTTTAGAAATCTTCAGGCTGGATGGGCAGGCATGCAGTGCTGGCAGGTGGTGTAGCTGTTAGGCAGCCTTGTGTATCACAAGAGATCTGATGCTATCAAATTTCTTTTCCCCCAAAGACTAAAGAGAGCAAGCCTTTATAAGCATGCAGGAGGGGGATGAAAACAGTTTGTCTCCTGAGCAGCCAGCCTTTGTCATTTTACAAATGAAATCACTTTGGAAATTTAGAGAATTAATATCATAATGAAGACGAGAGTACCCATTAGGGTGGTCTAATGTTGCTCTAGAGATATATGATGGATGTCCAGTTGCTGTAAGCCCTTATTTGCAGAGAGTCACCTCTGTAGTTGCCATTATTAGGAAGATGTCTGAAGCAGAGGATCAGACACAACCATTGCAAGATGAGATAGTGTTTGACTGGTTTCCAGGGAACCGAAGGATACAGCCTTAGTTGTACCTGTCACTATGGCTCCCAGCTTTTTTCCCCCTTAATGTCTTTTTTAGCTGTAGGAAGTTTCTCTTTAAAGATTTGCTGCTTCTCTAATAGTACAAAAGGCAGTAATAGGAACATCCAAAAAAAATTTACCTGGATTGCAAAAAAAGCTTCCATTCATTGCAAAACAACTGGTATAATTCATCATCAAAGGAATGCAGTAAGCTACATTATCTAGGTTTTGCAAATAAAGATATCAGTGAGATCTAACCTGCAATGCATTACTTGCAGTAACTGGAAACACTCACCTGCTGTGTCCACTTTTGGAGATACCTATCGCACTGTCAGAGCAGTGATGCTGTGATTGCCATTCCTGGAAACACAGTCTCAAGAAAGTAGTACTTCCAGGAATTATCTTAATGGGCAATTGAATCATCATTTCTAGTGCTCCAGCATCTTTCCCAGAAGGACAGTTTTCCACTGGCAATGACACTAGTTAAAAGAAAACGTGTATATGAAAACTCCGATTCTTATCCCTTCCTGGCTGGTTTGCAGAAAACAGAAGCTTTATGCAGATCTTAAAATTAGGGAGAAAGGCATCTAGGACATGTGAGCCTGGAAGATATTCAGTACAGTGATTTTGCCTGCAGTTCATTATACGGTAGCTATTTTACCCAGGTCATTTATTTTCTTCCAATTATCTCTGTTCCTTTAATAATTCTCTACTGGTCACTAACATTGCTGCTTTGTTGTGTTACTTCCCAGGAAGCTCAGCCGCTAGTGTAACTTGTTGTAGCTGCTTTGTCTTCCATGAAGATTTACACCAGGGCAGTGTCTGGGTGTCGGTGTTTCAAGAAAATCAAGCTAAATTCACTAATGTCTAGATCTTTCCCCAGCTATGGAAGTATGCAAGGCAGCTTGTTGTTGCTAGCCTTTTCAAATAAATGTGACATGATGAGTCTACACTTTGTTTTATATATAATCAGTACTGATCTGGGACAATAATCAATGGTAAATAAAAATTAGTGCTGCTAAAATACCCTTGGTGTCTGTTTTCATTAATTACTCATGAAAGAGGAGTTGCAAATCTCTGCCCCTGACGCCCAGTAATGGATCTGTATGACTTTTACCTTTTTTAATGTAAAGGATCTGAGAGCATATTTGGGGCTTGGTTTTGTGAGTTGGGTGGGTTGTGATTTTGTTTTGTTGTTGAGGTTTTTTGATTATTTTGGGTTTGGTTTTCTTTTTGCTTGGTTGGATTTGGAGTGGATTTTTTGTTTGGGTTGTTTTTCGGTTTTGCTTGTTTGGTTTTGTTTGGTTTTTGCAATATTCTATTTCTTTCCCCTAAATCTTCAGTTTAGTGACCAGGTTCACCTTGGTGGGAGCAACTGCAACTCTATCGATAGCAATGGAATTGTGTCTGCATATGTCAGCAATGAATTTTTGCCCCATATTTATTGGAAATACTTGGGCTGTTGTGATATGATGTGGTAAATCATGCTGAGAGCAAACCAAACAGACAGTCTGTGGCTGCATCACTATTTCATACAACTCAGATCATAATGGACAGAACAACGTTGTACTGTGAAATTCAGCTCTGAGGAAAATGCATTCTTTCTAACCTTTTATGAAAATACTACACATCCTTCAAAGGACAATTTAGACAATGTGACCACAGCTGGAACCAGTGCAGGAGCATTTAAAAGGCAAATGGAAAACCACCGTTGCCCAGGAGGAGAACAAGTATCTGTAGATATCCCCATACTTTTGCTATTCAAAAATTCCCATCAGCTGTTGCATACAGCCTCCAGAAATAAAGCTATTCACTCTCCCAACAGCAAATGAAACCAGTGCAACATGCCAGCCTTCAAGCCCAACAAACTATAAACGTAATACCAGACAGAGAAGAGCTAATGAAAACAATTACATTAAACATAGCTCTTCAGTGCTTGGTGCTCAATAAGTGAGCAGCAGGCTTTCTCTGTCTAGCTTACAGAAAACAGGAGGTAGCAGTTTGCAAGGAGCAGCGTTTTAATGTGATTGGACTATAACAGACAATCTATTTACAGCGTGCTCTGGGGAGCTTATAAACAAATGTTGAGTAATTTCAGCCAGCAGTAATTACCCTTGCAGCTGACAAGGATAGCATGATACTTTCTCCTTCACCTTCAGCCCAGTCCAGAAGGCACTGTACACAATGGCATTTCTAATTATTTTTGCATTTCTATGGCTAAAGACCAAAGTGTGTTATTAGAGGACATTTTAGAAGCTTTTTAAAAGCTTGTTTATTGGGACAATTAAAAGTCATCACTATGACAGCAAATAAAAGGTTCCATTCCTACACACACGGTTGCAGCCGGGGGTTTATCTGCTTACCTTGTAAGCCTTGTCTACATGAGGCAAAATTTACAGTCATCCCTCACCACTGCTAATATCAGTTTGGCAGCATCAGTGCTAGCAACGTGGTCAACCCTTGAGTTTTCAGGGAACGGGGCTTTATAAATATCGTATTATCTAACTTTGCTTAGAGCACATTGAATAAACATGGTACTTAAAATGCTGCTCACTCATCTGTGCTTGAGTCAAAGGTAATGAGGGTGAAGCTGTTGTAGGGGTGAAAAGATATTTTTGCAGAGTGTCTGTGTTGCAGACAAGGCTTCAGACAATGGGGCCTTTTGTCTTTCATTGAAACAAAATAAAAAACAAGTTCTAAAACATCCATTAACACTTAATTGCTGGTGAAATACATTAGTTTGATTTTTTTTTTTTTTTCTCCTGGTCATTGGACAAACAAATGGGTTCATTTTGAGGTGGATGCAGCTGCTGCTATGCAGTCCACAGGAAGGTAGGAGCAGAGGGGAAGGGAGGCCTGGGCTGTGACGGGAGAGGGTTCAGGATAATGTTCTCTCCATGCCTTTTTTTTTTTTGCTGGTGAGAAGATCTCTCCCCGCATCTTAGCTATGTGAAGACAAACGAAGGTCTTTTAATTTCCTCAAATCATCAGTACCTGGTGCCACACCTTGAAAGCCCTCTGTCTGCTGTTCCAGATGATCCCCAGAGCAATAAAGCTATATTCAACTTTATTTTCAATATCCACATTGCATGGTCCAGCTCACCAGCTCCTCTGGCATCAGATGGACCAGGCTGCTGTTTGGCACAGATCCTACCTCCAGCTGCATCTCACCATGACGGTGCCTGATCGCACTCCTCCACTGCTGGGAGAAAGTGCTAGGTGCTGGTGAACTTCCACTATAAAATGAGTTTTCCGAGTCTGTGCAGTTCTGAAATGTAAGTGCTTTTGGTCAATAACTCAGAGATGGACACAATAGAAATGAGCATTGCTCCTGGTTCTCTGGCAGCAGCTGTGCCACCAAAAGAAAGACCTTCAGCCCCTTGAAGAAACTCAGCAGGCTGCACTGTCTTGAGCAGTCTCTTATTTGGCCCAAAGCACCACAATTAATTTTTTTTTTCCAGTTATGTCATACATACTCCTGGATGTTCAAACTATGCAAATTACATTTTACCCAGCTATTTCCATATGTAGTTTTAAAAATGTACACATTGCTACAAAGTGATTGCTGTAGGGAGTGATAATTAACAAAATGATCGAGTCACAATACCGTGCACCAGAAGAACTTTCATTTAACATTGTAATAAAGACACAGATGAGCCAAACTATCCAAAAGTAATTGAGGGAGGCAGTACACTGTGATGTATGCTGGCTTGCAAACACCACAGACAATTTGCTGTTTGTTGAGCTCCCACCCGCCTCAATAAATTCAGTTCAGACTCCTGCTATAGGAATTGACAGCAGATATCTAATCCCCAAAAGTGGATTATTTACATTTTTTGATACGTTACATTGCATTACATCCTGTCATGTTGCATCTCATCACAAGCAGATATAATATCGCATAACATGATGTGACACAATGACAGATATCAGAAATGGAGGTGGGTTTTTTTTGTTATTTTGGGGTTTTTTTAGATATTTATATCTACTATCCAAAATGTTTCTGAGTGATTTCTAGGAAGATCAAGTATATAAGGTGAGTGCCTGGATTACATGTTCCTTTCTGGCAGCCACTGTGCTGCCTCTCTCATGCACTACTTTAAATCAAGACACCTTGTTTTGCAGTTTCAGGAATCCTTGGCAGTACAATTTTGCACACATTTTGCAAATATTTTATAAAGATTCATTAGGAGGGAAATCAGCAGAACACATGTTCTATAACAACATAAAATGACAACAGCTGCTGCAAATTACCTTGGCTGAAAGAAAAGCCCAGAAACGCATTGCAAACTTTAACAATGTGCTCTAGCTGTTGCTTGCTCACACCGTCACTTGCTACTCATTTCTGAGACACAGTTGGTGGAGAAACATTAATTTGTCCTTGTTCTTGAGACTGGCAGGTGTCACTTTGCCCAGTGTGGGATGTGAGTGACAGATATTTTGCAGCTGATGAAATGAGAATGCAGAAATTCAAGAGTGCCTCTGGGATTTCACTGGTCATTTGTGGCCAGCACAAGGGCAGGGCCCGCTGATTCACTAATGCAGGACTGGCTGGTGTTGCTTTGCTGCAGGCTGCTGCAGATTCACACCATTTTAAATAATATTTGTATTATGAAGCTCTTCTCACACACACACACACGCACACACCCATGCACATTTACATTGAATGGTATTGTGTGCTTTGCTTTCTAGCCTGATACTGTCTGGGAAATTTTTGTAATTGTGTGTGGGGGGGTTGTTTTGTTTCGTTTTTTTCTTCTGTCATATGTTTAAGTCTCTCTCAAAAGGATTTTACCAGCATCTGCTATCTTTATTTTTTTTTTATATAACATAAATAGAATTGCCTAAAAAGCAAAATATAAGGTAACCTAGGGGAAAGTGATAAAAAACAAAAGTAGTATTTTAAAATGCAATTAATAAAATAATTTCACTATATAGAGGCTTAGGAAGAGAGTGCTGAGAATTACAGCAATTTAAGTATTTCTTTAATCTAATTTTTAAAAAAAACAGAAAGTATGTAACATGTAGAAATGCATGAGGGTTAGTGCAAATAAGAAACATACTAGGAAATTAACACATAGCAATGTTAAAGAATCTAGAAACATATTTTTCTTAATTTTAACAGTTCACCTTTATCTCTCCTGTAAGTCTTGGGGCATTTTATTTGCAGGAAATGTAGTGACTGGGATTTCTAAACCTCCCATTAAAAAAACAAAAAAATAATTACAAGGAAAAAAAATTTGCTTAGAGCTGATACCTCAGATTGATATTTTCAACAGTATTTTAAATAATATTGGTAGGGTTTCCATTCAGCAATTTTATGTGAAAGAAAGGAAGGGCTTTAAACATTCTCTAGCTTCTGAAATACTTTCTATAAAAACTGGAGTGCACATTAAAAGGAAAACGATTCTTTATATCAGATTTAGATTTTATCTAAATGGCCTTCTATTTTGGAGGGGGGGATTTTCAAGAAAGCCCAAAAATTTTAGAAGAGGGTCTCATTTTGCTAACCATGTTAAAGGTACTGTATATAGAACAGTGTAATCCAGAGAACCACTAACAGCATTTTCAATTGTGATAAAAGCTTATTAACATATTTGCCTCTTTAATGATTAACTGTCTTTGAATATTAAGAGATTTTTACAACATCTTATTCACACCAAGGAGGCTGTGCAAAAGGCCAAGCTTTTTCTTTATTTTATAAGTGAGGGTTCGTTTGATATGCATTCCGATTTTAAAAGAACCATAATATTTTAATCGATCTCTCTGTAAAGATCATGATTATTATAAATGAGATACAGTTGTGCACATCAGCCCTGACTGGTAGATAGAAGGTCATAAGTCAGGAATTATATGAAGAGAGGAACTAAAAACTAGAAAATTTTCTAACATGTTTTTTTTAAAGGAACAAGTACATATGCTGGCACATCAATTCAAGACTTCAGTTACTTGTGCAGAGTTATCAGCCTTCATTTTCCATTAATTTCCTTTCAAACTAGCTCTGAAATAGGATTTGGAGGAAAAACAAAACAAAACAAAGCAAAGCAAGAGAGAGAAAGAAACATATTTATTATTAAAAGCATGTAATTTCATACTGAACTCTTTGCATTCATGAAACACATGACATTAAAAATCACGGTACGGAAATATATCTGATGAGAACATTGATACAAACCTAGACGGTGAAAACACTAGTTAATTTGCCAAATGCTATTTTCTTGTAGATAATAGGTAAATAATTTCAAACACACATAAAGGTAGCTTCTGATAAGATATCAGAATTGGAAAATTTCTTTTTAATTGATTTTTTTCTGTGCCAAACCTCTAGTCCCTCAAATCCAATATAGTTTTATTTATACAAACACACAAATACACACACATGCATGCAAACATGTCTGCACATTTTCAGGTGATATTTCTCCCCCTAGTTAAAAATGCAATGATATACTGTTTTTTCTTTGGAAATCATACACTTTTTTCTAGACAGCGTGCTTCTTTAATTAAACTGTATTCTTTATAGTGCTAAATATAATTAGCAGTAACAAGTACTGAATGAAAACAAACTGCTTTCCTTTGAAATATTTTCGCTTTGCTGCACTTTAAGTCCATACCTTTTCTGAGAAGATCACTGTATCATAACAACTAAAAATAAGTATATTATCAAAAGCTTATCAGGTACTGTATCATTTCAGACAAATAAAAACAGAGAAGGTAAACTAGAAATCCTGATTCATGCCAGGTACAAATCATTTAAGATATTGCTTCCAATGAAACGGTACTATTAGTGGTTCAACGTGCTGTGCATTTGTCTTTTAACTACCCTATTTGATATCATTAAGTACTAAGACATTACCCCAGTATCTCTGATTATTACTGAGCAAGATGAGAAGAAAGTGTGCTTACACCGGGCTCATTGACAGCGAGGTGCTATAGCAACTCTCCTGTAATTAATTGTGAGTGAAAGGGGGTTTGGTTTTTGCAGGCTCGTAAAACTTTTCCCACATGGCTGAACCCACGGTCAGGAGACGTTAGGCAACATTAACTGCCTCCACATTTCTGCAAGGCTCTGGAGGAAGCAGCTCGGCACTGGGGCTCCAATTCAGAAAACCCTGGGACACAAGACATCAGCGTCTACCTTTCATCTTAGCTGAGATTTGGAGAGGGTTCAGACCACAGAGGCTCCTTAATTCTCACTAATTCATTTGCTTTCCTGATTCACTTGGCTTGGGATAACCTGCGAATGATAATGAACCTGTAAGGGGAGTGCTTAGTCCCTTGCCTTTGAATGTGCTCGGCATGGATTGAGGGCTTTCTGTGAATCTTGCAAGAGGAAAAGAATCTTATTAGCACTGATTGCCAGTCATGAGGTTGCCTCTAAAAATTGCTCTTGTATTTTTAACTCTTGCTTGCTTATAACAGTCCTAGGTAAGGAGAGATATGCATTGTTTACACACCGAACACTGCATTGTTCTCAACATTTACTCATTTCTCTTTGCAATTTGATCTAATCATAACACATTTGCTTTACGTATGTCATTACTATACCACTACAAACACTTCATCATTTTTCCCATGATTATTCTACAAGTTCATAACTAGCCAAGTCCTCATCTCTTCACCCCCAGCTGAACATCCTCTTTGCATAAATGTGTGCTCTCTAGAATAAAGGGTCTAATTTTCTTTTTTCCTTTTGTTATTAACCATTTCAGCAAAGCAGAAGTACTAATGTTTTTCATTTGACATGGGGATTTCTAGTGGATTTGGTGCTCTTTCATATTGGTCCTTTCCCTCTTTTTTTTTTTTTT
>VWZI01015769.1:85000-139415 GCA_013396835.1 Psilopogon haemacephalus | reverse complement strand
CTATTCATTTGTGTGAATGTAGGTAACTGCAAAGAAGAAATGGATTGAAACCCAGAAATCTGTGTCAGGGTGGTTCTTTTTAGTCATCAAAGTCCTTGTAGAGGTAGCCTTTGCTGATGGCTGAGGATTCATCATCCAGTTTCCTGTGGGCCAAAACCAAATGCCAACTCCTCGTCAAACCCTGAGGGATCCCAGCCTTAAGCAGCATGCTCTGCTTTGTTCACTTTCTAAGAGATGTGGGTTTTTTTAAACTACACATATCATCCTGGCCAAAGTCTTCATAGCATTTTCAGGTCAACAACCCATCTTTTCTGCAAAAATCATGTTTTGTTGTAGTTTCTAACCTTTTAAATATGGCAAATATGCAGTTACAGAAAACCAGTGCTTCAGCTTTGGTATATAGTAACAAGTCTGGTGTCAGGTAAAGAAAGCTTAATACAGCCTCTGCATCTGGAACATCAAATCACTATCCAGAAGCGCATGATGCATTGCACTGAAACATAGATACAGTTCCTTTGTGTGACTTTTTTCCTTGCATCTAAATGGAGCCAATGTAGCATTTGACTAAATAATTTTTAAAAATTGCTTCCACTTTCATTTGATGAAAAAAAAAAATCCTTTGATTCCTCTTGGAATACAAATTTTATGTTTTCTTTTCTCTTTAATTTGATGTTACCTCAAAAAAAGCCCTCTAAGTGACAAAATATTACGCCCACTCTTTCTCAACAGAATTTGCAAAAAAAAACCCCATAATTATGTGAGAAAGCTAAAAGTCAAATGTGAACTGAAATTTCTTGTGTGGAAATAGGGATTTCTATTATATTGGTAGGTTCAACTTTTCCTCAAAGGGCAAGAGTAAGAGGTGATCAGACAATGGAATTTATACTGCTTAGAATTCTAAAAGTTTAGCATTTTCTTGTCAAATCATTAAAGATTTCCACAGGACAGTTACCAAAGAAATCCTAACATACTTTGGAAATGTCACACAAAAATATCTACATTTTGCATCAAAATGTCAAAACAAAACATTGATTCAAGATGCTATATTTCGAAATGTCTTTTTGGTACATTTCATCAGCATTTTTGGCTCTATATGCTGTGTAAACTTTACTTAGAAGTTATTTTAGAACACTTAATCAAATTTTACTTTTCCATAGTAAAACTCTGGCTCAGAAAAATTACAATTCTTTTGTTGAAATCTTCTGCACAGTTCTATGGACAACTGTGAATGGAAAAATACTGCTTTATCAAAACTGCTTCACAGACAGTCTTTTGGTCTTAAAAAATTATAGATATAGATATATAGATATATATGAATATATTTCACTTCAATTATTAAAAAAAAAGAAAAAGAAAAACACCCAAATTTGATTAGTGTATAGCCAACACCATGGAAAAAAACCCCAACCCTTCACTATCACCAGAATATCTCACTCTTTTTCTTTTTTTTCATGAGTAGTTAAACACATACAAAGAAAACTTTCCACTATGAACGATGTGAATCAAGACTCCAATATTCATCTTAAGAAGATCAGGTATTTGAAAGCCTGAGTCCCTGCAGACAATCCTAAGAGAAGATTGCATTTGGGAATAGCCAAAATTAAACTTACACTGCAGAGAAATCAAGTTCAAAGTATCTCTGCACCCCGAGGACTAAGCTGCCCCTGTTTGCTGTAAGAAATACGCATACATAATTTCTCATTCACTCTGTTGTCATCCAATATAATCGTATGTCCCATGTAGCCTGGCTGCATCTTTCATATAGCCCCTTTGCAAGCTGTGGAAAATGGAAGAACATTCCTGTCTCTCACTGATGTGTTACTGTCCAGCATTCTGTTTTGTTTTTTTTTCTGAGTGTTTTGGGTTTTTTTCAGAATTTTTTTTCCCCCCACTAGAGCTCTCTAGCTGTTTATTAAATCTTTTCTGATGCAACAATGTTCACTTCTAGACCTCAGGCTCCATTTTGAGCCTGTGCAAACCCTCAGGAATTTTAGAACAGGACTCAGCTGGCTCCTGCTACACTGTTAATCAGGAATTTCCACTGCATTTTCCATATCACCAACTTTCATTCATAGCACTTTAAAAAATTTTGCACAATGTGAAGCTGTTTTACAGCAATAAAACACAGCTCTTAACTAATCTATTATCCCTCTATGTTTGAAAATGTCAGCAAAATTGGAAAGTGGAAAGCTCACCCACATTTTTCAGCTCAACTTGCAAATGTGCTAGAGAAGAAATTTTCTCCTGTAACACTCTACTCAAAAAGCATCAATTGGCAAGGTATGCTCATTTACATACATTTTCTATTAAACTTTTCTATCATAAAAAATTTGCCTTTATGATCCAGACACAGAATTTATTATGCAATGCACCACCACCATCATCACAGTGAACTGCATTTTACATGTTTATACTAACAGGGAAGGTGATCAGCTTTAGCCTTCTTTTCATTATATGCATCATTCATCCTCCACCACCAAGATCTCTGGATTCTGTAGTGTATCCATCATTATCTAACTGCCAACTGTTTTCAGTGGTTCCACTGCTTTAAGCTCATTATTTCCTTCAGATTGGTGAATCTACAGAGAATCTTTCCACATGCAGCAGTCAGCATGGCACATGTGTACAGATGAATGGTAGGGGTTTGCCCTTCTCAGTCTCTTTGTACATAGTTCTGTCCCAGAACTACAGAATGTAATGAGCAGCAAATGCATTCTTATATGTCTACATATAATAAAATGTTAAATGACATTAAAAATAATAACTAAATAGTGGCATTTTTGTGTGGATGGATAAAATTGTTGTGGATAAAACTAGTTTACAGATTGCGCAGTAGTTTGGAGTTGCCATCTCTTTATAATGCAGACTAAAGCACATAGAAAGAGTTGTGCTAAGATAAGGAATTTCTTTCCTGTCCCCTTTACCTTGCTGTATTTAATTTAATCAATACTTGAATGAGGAAGAGGAGGAGAATTAGATGGTTCAAGAGACTGCTAATGGGATATCGAACCCTTCATCTCTATATCATTGATTCAACACAGGTATTGACACTCTGGATCAGAGCTGTGGTCCATTTCCTCAGATATCCTCTCTGACAGTAGCCTGTACTAGACACACTTCAGGAAGAGGTGTTAGAAACCCTGTAGTAAGCATTTATGACCTGTCCATAGGAAAGGTTTCTTCTGAAGTCTCTCATTTGCAATTGAGTTAATGTTCACCCTTGGGGCAGTTTATAACTTCAGAAATCATTTAAATCCTATGGACAGCAACACAGATGATAGGCTTAGTTGCAGTGAGCTCCAGAGGAGAATTATGTATTGCAAAAATAACCAACTTGATTGCACTTGTTCTTTACTTGTTGCCTTTCTAAACAAATAACCTCTCCTATACACAGTGCAGCTGTTATTGCTAGTGGCCCACCTAAGCCATCATCTCTCTCAGTAAAATAATTTTTAACTCTTTAGTCTGTCTTGAAATAAAGGGCTTTTCACATTTCTGATTATTTACATAGCCCTTCTTTATACTTAATCTATTTCTGATACACTCTCTTCAAGACACGATAACCACAACCAAATACAGTACACCAAGTTAGGGCATGCCACTGATTTATTTAATGATGTTAGAAGATTTTGGCATTATTTTTCTCCCAATCTTTTTGCACCTAACAGTTTGTCTGCTTTTTTGACCCTTGCTCCATGCAGAACAGAGAGTTTCATTGAACATCCAGTATAAGGCATAGGTCTTCTCTGGAGTGACAGCAGCAATGTATTTGGGTAGCTCAAATTATTTCTTCTTATGTTGCATTTGTCAACACTGAACCATTATCCAAACCACTCAGCTAAATTTATTACATTTTTCTGGTTTTCTTACTGCTTTTTTGATCTTGAGTTTTCTGAAATATTTTTGTTTCCTTTATTTTTCACTTACAAGTATCACATGCATTTTACTTAACTAAACTGCAGAAAAAATAAATCCATTTCTAGTCCTCCTATTAAGCCTGGAAATCTGCCCACATGTATATACATATATTAATACTCTCAAGGTTGGATTTGGTTTTGTTTTGCTTTTTTTTCCTTTTCGTTGTTCTCCTTTACTGAAACAGCTTCTAGTCTCTTCTTGTGTTCTTCTCCTGTGGCTATTTCCTGGCAGCATTTCCCAAAGAGACTTCAGAAATTCAGTTAAAATATGTTATTTGGTTGGCATAACACATTCTGATAGATTAGAAAAAAATGGCTTTCTTTATGTGACTATGTCTCTTTCTGTCACACTGTTATGTCACTGTTATACAACACTAAAAAATCACAGTCTTATTATTCCAGCCTTAATTTTAGTTTGGAAAGGGGCACATTGAATTGGCATTTCTAGGAACCTTCCCAAGCCCATAAAAATCAGCCTCAGCATTTGCTATTATATTGACAATAGCTGCATTTAATGGAACATTGAATATTCTCAAAAGAACCTCAAACACTTTTTAAATTTTTTTTTTTAAACAATACTTCAAGTATCAGGTGTCTTATCCACTCCAGTATCCTGAGGGGGAAAAAAAAAAAAAAAAAAATAAAAAAGGTACTTGTCCTTGCTGGCCTAAATGAAATACACTAGTGGTCTTAAAACATTAACCAACAACCAAAGAGATTACTTTGTTGGTAGCCTTAGCAAAGACATTATGTACATGTAGTATGAACAAACTGAATAATTCTTTCACCGTGATGAAGGTTCTGGCATTGTACAAAACAAAGCCTTTCAGCTTTTTACTTCTGAGCTCTTTACTGTGTGAGGAAGCAGAAATGCTGACTCCAACAGGCTTTTAAATATTCCTAATAAGAGGCATAATGCTATGACACTAAGTACGTTAACTAGGTTGCAGGTAGAGAGCTATTCAGTGTCACTCTATTGTCTGGGTAGCTATAATGCTTTGTGTTTGTTTCTTTTGTAAAATAAAACTCTCTAATCCAGAACTTATTATGAACATGTGATTCTGACTCTGTGGACCTGAAGCCTTCCAAGAGACAGCATCTTCAGATGTGCCAAAGTCCCCACTTCCATTCTCTTCTGTAGATTTCTCTAGACTGACATGTTCAGAGGAAAACCAACAGGTAGGTTAGAAAAAGACATCTCAGTTACTGTGGTTGTTTGACCCAAGTCCCCTGAAGAAGGCCATAGAGTTCTCCAGGAGAACCACAGAGATCCAGGAAGAGGACTCCAGGTATCGTATTTTATGTTATTCAATCTCATATCCTGATATCACTTTATAAGTGAGCAGTGAAGCCAAATCTTTCCCTTTTCTTTCCACTCTCTGGAGGGAGTCTTATCTGGGTAACTATGGGGGAGTAACCTGCCTGTGGCCTCCAAGGCCACAGTGAATTTCTAGCTGCACAATCATAGCCTGTTTGGGCCTAACAGGTGACTATGTGAGGATAAGAAAATGAGCGCTGGGGTTTTATGGTTTGACTTGGTTGGGGGGATGGTTTTGGAGCAATCCTCATGTATCCTGTCTCTGTATTACACGTTAAGGATTCATGTATTCCATTCAAAATTTGCATCACTTCAAAGATATTGAGGAAGACGGAAGCCTCTGAATCTATACTCTGCACCAAACAGAGGAGAGATGAAGGGGTCAACAAGCAGGCACATTCCACCAAAGCGGTTTCCCCCTCCTCTTCATCACCACCCAAACATTCCCAGTGTGCATAGGTACTAGGCATCTCCCAGAGCTGCAGGCATGAGGCATTTCCACTTTATCTCTCTGAATGTACATCCTGCACAGGCACAATTAGTTGGACTGAAGATTCAGCCCACAGCAAAAGAAATGTACATTCTCAACATTACTTGTGACAGCAGTGTTTTCAAGTTAATTTGTAAAAAACAAAACAAAACAAAACAAACAAACAAAAAAACCCCAACCACTTGAAGTCCTAAAACTGAATTTTGTGTGAGGCAGTTGTTTTAAGGACTGATTTTAATATACTTATTTTATTATGAGATGTAACAGAGCTCTACAAAGCTTCATGTCTGAAGCTAGTAATTCATATTAATAATGCTGCTGAAAGAAAACATGTGATCAGTTCATAGCAATCAGACATGTTGCCTAGACAGCTGCAGGATAGCCAAAAGGACTTGTCATCCCTGGTGTAAATGTCTGAGTTACAGGAGCACAGGTAGAAGAACATCATGGCTCCCCTACCCTTGCACAGCCTTTCCTGCAGCTATGGCAGTGTGCCACTATTGAGGGCTCCAGATGAAGAAGTTTGGTAACTTGCCGCTGTCATGCTTACGATAAAGTACATTTTCGTTTTTAGTGTTTCTGAGTCCTTTTGGTGTCTCTGTTTAAAGCATAAAGGTAGCACTCCTGTATGCCACCCTCAGCAGATAAAAAGCATTAAACATTTTCATAAACAGGATAAAGCACTGCAATTACACAGAATACACTGACAGTGCCAGATACAAGGCCAGGTAAATGTATACTCTTCAGCTGCTGGGCACACCAGAAAATACTTAATTTCAATTAAGTGGAAGACTGGAAGGAAAAAAAAATACTCCTTTAAGCAAATAGCAGTGGAGCTTTCTTATGCATTAGGGCATAAAATGACACCGTGGGAGTCAGAAAGTGATTTTTCTCCATCAGATAAGATGTTGCACAACTGATCAAGCATAATTATGAATGATATACCTTCCACACATCAAGTATCTGACACTGCTCTTAAGTCTCACACACTGATTATTTCTCCTGTTAAGACGGCTTTTCTGTCTCCTGCCTCCATATCCCACTTTAATGCAAGTAAAAAGTTAGCCATTTTGGAAGAATATTTTTTAAGTGGCATTATTCTTTTTATGCTCTAATATTCTTGTCAAACTATTAGCAAGGATGCTGGGACAAATGTTCCAAGTCTTTAGGAAGAGGAATGGATATTTTGCTTGCATTTCAGCTTCAGCAAACGTTGCCAGTTGCAGCTATAAATGGATGGAGAGGGTGAGCTTCTATAATAAGTGATTATTCATAAAATANCTCGCTCCCCAAAGAGAATGCATAATTTCAGTGTTTCACAATTTGCAACTCATACAATTTACTTGCAATAGAAAAAAACAACATAGACAAGGACATGTAAAAAGAAAAGCAGAGGTTTGGAGTGGTGAGGTGGTGTGAGAGGATGGGAGTATCCAGTAAATGTCTAGTTCTTCTAGTATTTTATCAAGGGTAATTGTAAATGGAGAGAGAAGAGTCAGAGGCTGAAAATATTTCATTAACCTGTCCTGAAGCTGAATATTGGCAATAGCTGCATTGTGGCATCATATAAAAAGCATGTTGAAAAAAATAAGGAGAATTTCATACTAAATCCTACATTTGGCTGAAGAAATGACCTTACTCCAACCCACAGAGGTTCTGCCAACAGCATCTTCATTATAAACATAGGCAAGTGTATGTCTGTCAAACTCACAGTCAGGGCTGTCTTCAAAGTGTGGTACTCAGAGGAAGAAGTTCCTGCAGCACAGGGTGTTTGATGAGAAACACAGCAGCATACTGGACCTCGTGGGCAGAGCCTGCTGGTGTGTCCACCCTGTGACACAGCTAGGCAGATGGAGGCACTGAGATAGGGATGGCAGCAGGAGCAGGGATGCAACAGTGATAACTCTTAATAACTCCTTTACTTAAAGAATCTTCTTGTCAGCAGCCAAAACTTCAGGTTCATGTAGCTCATGAAAACTGCTGCAGAACTGACATAACAATTTATTGGCAAGATCTAACAAATGGATGAGACATTATGAGGCTTGCTAAGGAATGCTGGCTCTCTGCATGCACAACAGAATGGCTGGTTTAGTGGATTTTTCACTTATTTCCCATTGATTCACCACCATACAATGATTCTGGAGAAATCTAGCAGACAGTAACCATCTTCCTGTTTCTCAATTTAAAAGCTTCTCACTTCTGATGTGTGAATAGTCATCGTAACAAACATTTGATAATATTAAAACACCTGCAGAAATCATATCAATTTCTCCCAATTTCATTCATAGCTGAACATGGAAAAAATTAATTGGGCATTCTCAAGCCTAAGCTACAGAGAAGATAAAGACTTTTCAGCACATTCAGTGACAGTAATTTTTTGTCTTATCCTTCCAGGTGGGAAAGTATTTATGGCTCTTTTTCATGCTTTTAATCAAACTGCAGACCTCTCGGATGACAGCCACTCCTCCTTCCATGAGCTTTCTTCAAGAGAGGTATGGCTTAAAGATGATATTACCTCTTAATAACCTTAATCAGGTTGCTTTTTATTATGTTTTAATTCATTATAATCCTAATAAGCCAGTGGAAATCTAGAATTAAAAATTGTTTCTTTAATGACTTATCTTTAAAACATTAGCTACACATGGCATTAAAATATTTACCAAGAAAGAAACAAATGCATTGGTAAGACAAAACATCACTGCGTTGGATCTAGAGGTTTTATTTAGGGAGAACAAAACCAAATCCATAAGGACCTGCCCTGTTTCCTAAGTTGGAGACCAAAAATTAATAACGATTTGTCAGTAGCTCTCCATGTTACTATTTTATTGTTACTCAACAACATCTTTTTGCAGCCTGTAAGATGCTCTGCTGCATACAATTAACCAGTTCGCTGCTTAGACAAATAAGTCATACTAGAGCTCCCAATATGTGCATCGTGGTCTCATCGTTTAGTATTAAAACATTGGTCAATGAGGTTGTAATGCAAGTGCAAAGTGTAAATCATTCTGTATACTTTGTGTTAAATGCATGCTATAGGATCCCACAAGAAAAAGACTCAGTTTTGCGTGTCTTACACACCTACAGATCCAGACACAGTCTGTTTTGCTTTGCTTTCCACTGAAGAAAAAACCCCAACAATTATCATAAAAACTGCAAAGACTACCTGTTGTTCCTTGAAGGGAAGAAAATATGGTCGGAGGTCTGATGGCCACTATGCAATGGGAAGTTGTCTGGGTTTTGGTTTTGGGGGTTTTTTGTTTGTTTTGGGGTTTTGTTGTTGCTGGTGTTTTGGTGTTTGTTTTTTTTCCCAGTGTAACTTGTGATTGCTGGAGGCAATGCAAACAAGGTGTATAGCTTGTTACCGACCTCCTTGCTGGCACTTCATACTCATTAGTTCATAACCATCAGTCACAAACAAAGATCAAGGGTCAGATATAAAAGGGACTGTGAGGGAGGTTTTTGAGGTGTAGTATACCAGGTAGCACAAGCTGCTGTGCTCAGGAAAGGTGTAGATGTTCTTCAATATACAAGATGGGTGGCATCTCTCTAGAATACAGATTATAATATTATTGGAACTGGATTTAGTTTATTGTAAGACTATTGTCTCCTGATTTGTACATGATATTTTTGTGAGATTTTGTGTGTGTTGGGCACTGCAGCTGAAACAGCACTACAAGTGAATAGAGAAATCTCAATCATTGAGAAATTAATTGTGCTGAGTTTTCACATTCCAGACAACATTCACTAGTCCTGCTTGATTCAGACATAGTTAAAACACTCAACATCTTCCCCAATTAAGTCCAAAATCCAGAAAATATCACACTTCAAGAAACAAAAATGCGAAACGAAAGTAAAAGGAAGAAGCAAGGAGTAGGAGAAAACCAGGATAGTTTTATAGATAGATTCTATATGTTTAGAGAAAAAAATAAGTACATGTAATATTCTATTTGTATCTCCCTCCTCTAAAGAAGTGACTATTGTCAGAGACAGGAAATTGAGCCAGATGAACTCTAATCTAATATATTTCTCCTGTAATCCTATTTCCATGGAGATCTGTTGTTATACTAAAGGCAGCAGAACCAACAGATTCTGTTATTCGATAATTGTGAATCTGTTTTTGAGGATCTAACTTCCTCAGATAACAGGCCAAATAGTGCATATGGGTCTCCTGAGTCAATGTAAGACATAAATGTATCATTAGGGAAGACCTGCAGGCTTATGACCACACGCTCCCTACAAGTAAGTCTGTTTTGTGCATTTCTGTTTATCCAGCTGGAAATGAGTTATACTTTTGAGAATCTTAGCTCGTAAGAACCAACGTGTAAAACAATACATTTTTATAATGACCAGTAGTTATCAGGGAAAATAAATAAATAGCTCTCCAATCCAAAATCTTTGTGGGAGTTTGCTTGCAATTTTATTATCTGCTGTTGCTGCAAACAAAAAGTGTGAGTTTGCATGGCCAGCATACCTTTACATCTGCACTGCTCGGGTTTCAAAAGACAGACTTCTGCTGCTTCTACCTGATCACATACACTAATGTAGGAAACTCTGATAAAACTTGGCCATGTATGATCATGATAAAATTATGCAGACTGACACTCAGGCAGGTGAGCATCACAGCTGCTTTGGAGAAAACAGATCTCCACTGTGTCACTCTCCTCTGGATCATAAAACTTAGTGGAAGCAGTTTTCACTTACTCCTGTTCTCTTCCTGATGTTGCTTGAAGCAGTTAAAAAACAGTGAATATTGTTAAATATACATTTGTAACTGAAGCAGCAAGAGCTAAATGGGACACTTTAGAACAGTTAATGACTGGCCAGAGGAGAGAACTGGGGTCTTTAACATACTCAGTCATTAAACGTGAAGCAATATCTTTGCTTTTACTTACTACTGCCGTTTGCACCTTTCTTGCCTCTGTTTACACCACCAGTTTTCTGCGCTCTGTTGATGTGAATTTGATTTTCTTTTCTGAGGTACCTCCCTATTTCCAACCTTTAATAACTGGCAAAGAAAATCTCCATTCACAATAGTTTGAGGTTTCCAATAAATTAAATTAGGATTATTATTAAATATTAAAATTAAACCATCCACATTTTAGCTATCACAGACGAAAAAGCTACACAAATCAGTGTTTATGGTGGAAAAGTTTTATAGGGAGCGTCACAATTCCCAGTGCTGTCCCTGAGTGCATTTTGCATTAGGACCTGTGATTTAGCTGAAAGATATATAAAATCACACACAGCCAGACAGATCCCTCCTGGCTACACATCTGAGAAGGCTCAGGAGCATAAGGTCAACACACAGCAACTTACACTCACAAAATGAGCTCAGAACCACCTGTTTCAGATGTTAGTATGCAAAGATTTTCAAGGTTTGAAGCTTTTGAGCAAACCACACCACTCTTCAGGGATCTGTTCTCTCTTTTCCTTCCCCTCCCTCCCTCCCTTCTACCAACCATGCACAGAAAAGCAATGAAAGTTAAAGAACAGCAAACTACTTCATGGAAGCATGTTTTAAGTAAAGAGGCTGTTTATCTTATTCAAGGAGCTTAATTATGAAGTGGTTCAGCCATAAAAAACAGTCATTTGAGACCAGAGTAATCTCTGGTGTTACTATGGACTGTCTTGTTACTAACAGTTAGATGGTTTCAGTGATTTTTCTTTTCTTTCATTCATTTTTTCTGAGTACTACAGCTTGGTTCAAACTTGAAAACATTCACAGTGCATCATCTACACTCCATGTGCATAAAAAAGGTTCTATTTGTATTACATGCAAAATCTAGAGATTAATAATGATTTTTATACTCATAAAATGGTCATTTTGATAATGAGAACACTACTCTTACTTTCTTATTAGGTCCTTTGCTATGCATTTTCAACTATGACTTAGAACTACACCAGAACATTTGCATACAGATAAATCAGTATGTTAGTTATTAATGCCTTTATTCTTTTCCACAACCACAAGCCTTTCTTATTTTTGAAGTCCATCCCTTTTAAAATCAGGCTCAGAAGTAAGGTTTGTAGGCAGAATGTAATTGGTTAAAACTGCATAAAAAGACCAGAGAAGGCAAGCAATAGCAATCCATGAGTATTTCTTAAGAATGTAAATGAAACGCAAACATTTAAAGTTTGGGAAAGAACAGTCTGATGTTTCATTTCCTAGTTGAAAGCTGAATATTTATTGAATTCTTGCAGGATCAGTGGGGAAGAGGTGAGTTTTTTGGAAGGCATTCTAGCAGATCTTCAATCACAGGCTTGGAAGAGCTGCTTACAACAAGGCAGGCAATGGCATGAGACAATTCTCAAGGTGCTTTGGGTGTTACACTGCCCAGGATCTTCCTTCCTTATGTTCATAACTGAGGCATTACATGAAGACAGCAAAACCGAACAAAACCCCTCAATATTGACCAAAGCAAAATTAAACCGTCTTTAAAACTAAATAAACTATACAAGCACCACAGTTGGAAAGCTCAGTGACAGAAGCTCTTGTCTCCCAAGGGCAAAAGCCATCAAGAGAGTAAAATACTATTTCTTTAGAAGGCCAAAGCAGTTGTAGCAGATACAGTGTTCAACTACTGATGCAATTAATTTTTACTTTCATTCAGAGTGAAGGTGATTACTAAGGAAGAAATTACTGAACTTCACAGCTTCCTGTGTTTGAAAAGAGTCCACTGATATTTTATTAATTATTTTGGTCTTCAAAAAGATTTAACAATGTTATTTTAGTAAACAGCTGTGTTCCTTTTTCTATAAGAGGATCCTGAGTTTTCCCTTGACTGCACAACAATAATTGTAACATAGAAGGAGAAGATGCAGCAGAACCTCTCTGTTGCTTTTAGAGGGAAGCAATCTGTCAATCAGGAAGATCTAGGACAAGGGAGAAGGACAAGACCATTTTAGGACATCTAAATACTCCTGAAGAATAACTTTCCTCAGATGTCACTGAAGGTTACATTAGCTTATTGGTATTCATTGGCAAAAAAAAAATTTAAAAGTAAATTTCTTTGACCATAACCACATGAAGCAACAGTTTGGAGCCATTGCATATGCAGTTTCAGAAACCTGATGGTGTGTCTATCTCTTATGAGGACAATGAGTACTCCTTGCTTATGGGCTCCCACTGTCAAGTGCCAGTCATATCAGTAACTTCACTTAGTCTGCTTTCATTTTGAGATGGAGTATCTCTGTTTTAATCATGTCTGTAGGGCACAGGAGGAGTCAGAACTTCCTTGTGGTAGGTGCTTTTCACAGAGATTGCTCCCCACTGCCTCCATGAAAGGAGCTTACGTGTGGTATGAGTAGGTCCACCTCCAGCTCATGGCTTCTGTCCTTCCACTGACCTCTGGCTCTGGTGCTCCTTCTTCCCTATTGTGTTCTTGACCTCTTTTCACAATTGCCCAACTTCCTCTGTGGATGGTTTCTCTGCTGTTCTCTCACCTAATACGGATTTTGATTTGTCACTAAGGAAAAAAAAAAAAAAAGATCCAAAGAAAGAAAGCTAACTGTGAAGTCTGCATTTATGCTTCCTGAACAGAAACTCTGCCTGCATGACAATCAAACAGGAAAGGGAATAAAACATGGTGATTTTGAGACCAGATTTCCCCTGATTCCCTGAGAAGCCCAGAAGTCAAGAAGTCACTGTCAGCTCCCTTTTTCTGTGTTTCAGCCTTATTTTTGGCACAGGTTAGAGCTTTGTGCCACTACTCTGGGCTCTTACTCTGCCTTTCCTGGAGTGGGAAGCATATGGGATTGAATGCTTAAGAGTCTGCAGTGCTGAGGTGGTGAATACTATTACAATGTTGAGCAATCCTGAAAGTACTCCCAGCTTCTTCCTAAGGATGGCCCCAAACGTCCTTATGATCTGCCGAGGCTATTCTCAGAAAAGCTCTGCAAGACTCTAGGTGTTCTCCCAGGAAATTCACAGGGTGTTATAAAAGGGCAGTGCTCTGTGTGACTAAGTAGAGTCAAAGCGAGACCATCCAATTACAAACACAATGTGAGCTGAAGTTGGAGGCAGTAGCAGTGCCCCCCTTAAACCATGATGGTGCTTCTGTATCACTACAGATACATTATCTTATTTACAGAATTACAAACTAATGATAGGGTATGAAAATGCGAAGCATTGTGCTAACCTGGAGTTTCTCAGTTTCCTCCTTTAGCACATTTGTCTCATAATTAAGGGATAGCTATTGTCTGTGAATAACAAACACTTTGAGCTTGAATTAATTCAAATATTTCTCTCCTATCTCGTTTGGTAAAATAATAGAGATATTCCAAGCTATCTCCTTTTGCCCATTAATGTTGTGTATATAAATAAGCCAGGTTATCTTTTCCTTGTGAGAAATGTTTTATCTAATAGGCTCTTGTCTAGAGGTTCAGTACTCTACCACTCTAAATTAGGACACTTTATCTTAAGGCTTCATAATCTTACGAGACTATAATTGGAAAGTTTATAAAAAAAATTCCTGCTTTGTAAGCTTGGCAGCTGAGATAGAAAGAGGGAATGAGAAGGGCTACAGCAGAATTACACCATCACTGCTAGCCTGACTCCGCTTGACAGAGCCGTTTAATATTTTGACAAGACAAAATATAAAGCAGCATTTTATTCTGTAGAGACTTCACTAGACACAAGCATGGAAGTGCTTGTGATCAATAAAGTTTGCGGTGGAGAGTGATTTATTTACAGCAGGGTATTATGTAGAGAAAGAGCTGTGATATTTCCACGGGCTTTGACGGCATAATGGGCCCCTCTCAATCCTTACATGGAAGGGTTAGATTGTCATGGTTGCTCAGGCAGTATTCAAAACGTTATCTGATCAGCCTTAAAGACTTCAGAACGAGACAGATGATTAGTTACCCTAAACGATCCTCATCATGCAGAAATTGATGATTTAATATAGTCAATGACAGACGATTCCATTTGTACTAGATAAAGTGTCTGCGGTTTGTATCAATCATAATAGAGTTATTATTGAGCATAAAAGAAAAGCATGTTTAATATCATTAATTCCAGATATGTCGCTTTCCACATCTGGCATTCATCCATAGAGCAGAACCACTCCAGGCTATCATTCCTGCCTGTGTGCTGGTGACTCCAGTGTTTTTTGTAATTTCAAAATGTTTTTCAGCACCTCCAGCTAGGTGCAATAACAGTTTACAGATTACCTATGTCATCACATCTTGACAAACTTCTCAATCTGATGTGACCTTCATCTTTAGCCATCTGCTTGCCTTTGTTTCTGCCTTTTTTTTTTTCTTTTTTTTTTTTTTATAAACCTCTGCAGTTTAAAGCTATAGTGGTTTGTTCCATATTCTTCTAGGTCAACATTTCACCTGTGTAAATCCAAAAACTGGATTTACAGACTGAAATGTACATAGAGCAAACT
Organism: Psilopogon haemacephalus; assembly: GCA_013396835.1. Lineage (NCBI taxonomy): Eukaryota > Metazoa > Chordata > Aves > Piciformes > Megalaimidae > Psilopogon > Psilopogon haemacephalus. Next base: position 124,298 of record VWZI01015769.1, on the reverse strand, counting down.
GGGTTTACTTGGCACTAGACCATGGTCCAAAATACATGTTTTCATCACTTAGCATCACATGCTTTTTAATTGTCAGCAGTCATCAACAATCTCCACACAAAAATCACTATTCACAAAATATCCTTTGTAAAACCAGTCCTTCTGCAAGGACTGTCATTTTTTAATTCCTAGAAAATGTGGTGCAGAAACTGGGCAGAAGCTAGATTTTTCCATAACTGAATCATAAATACTTATAAGTGATTGAGCAGAAACCATGCTGAAAATGCAGCTCAGATTGCTGCATGTGCAATTGGTTAATTAGGCCGTGGAACACCAACACTGACCAGAGAATACAAATACACATGCCACTGGTCTCCAGGAGGGAGACTTAATTCCCAGAAAAGTGCTGCATCTCATGCAGATTGTTTCTCTCCCTATTTTCCTGAATCCCAGCTGAAACAGGGAATGAGTTACTGATGGGATTTTGTTTCTCTGCTCCTTCAGATGGATGATTGCATGGTTCTAAGTGATAAAAGATCACAGAAATAAAATTAAAGGGTTATAAAAGAGTGCACACAAGATTATTTTTAAACACTGACTCCAAAATTTCTTGCTGTATTATTCAAATCAGAAAATTGGCAAGGCCTTCTTTTACATGTAATCATAAGGACCTCCTCATCTTTTTTTCTTGCTTGCACGGGTGTTTTATACCAGTGGGGCGAACAGTCCAAATGAGCTGGCTGCCTGCCAGTTCAAACAGCAGGATGTTTATAGATGCTGGGAGCTTTATTTATTTTGTGTTTCATTTTGAAGGAGGAGTAAAGAAGGCTAATAGCATTTCAGAGGCAAAGAGTGAGTCATTGTCCTGCACTTGAGGCTCTGCTATCAACCAAGGATTGCAACATCTCCTATACTGCGGAGTTCAATTTAAAGACCAGATCCACTATTACCTCCTCCTCTCCTACTGTAACTCCTCCAACGGAAAGGACAAGAAAACTAAATCACATGAGTAACTACTGCTGTATGTACAAATATTGTACCTAGGGGAGGGAAGGAAATGGTAACTACGGAGTAGATCCCAGTTAATTTTGTGCAAAACAAGAAGTGAGAAGTTAGACATAGCCCTGAACTGACCTCAAGGCCCAGATAAAGCAATTATCATGATCATTTAACAATAGCAAAGATCCTGACCTTCCTACTTTATTTTTATTGAGCCTATACCTAATGATATGTTTTCTTCAGTAGCAAAGCCATATTTTTTGTCAGAGAAGAGCTTGTCATTGCTAACTCCCAGCTGCTGAGTCCTCCTCCTTCAAGTCCTGCCCATTTTATTTCTGCAAATTATAGCCCATGAAATCAAACTGGTGGTACCACTAAACCACTCAGTACTTTTGCCTGGCTCATTGTGGTGACCTAGTTTGCAGAGCAGACCTTCAAGCTGTTGCTTCAGAGCAGCTAAGGGAGCAATGAGGTGCCATGTTTGGGTGAGAATAAGCAACTGAGGGAAGTGGGGAATGTCTTAGCAAGACATTGCTGGCAGACAACATGCTCCAGAAGTTTAGCCATCAGCAATATCACATCTCAGGGACATTAGAAAAAGATGTCCAGCCTCAGATGAGATTGTTTTAACATCTAGAGCAGAAGTCATTTCTGGGAAACTGCCACTAGTAGCTAGCTTTAATGTGATTGACCTTTGTGGCTCCTGTTTCTACATAGAGGTGAAATGGTTGCAGTTTTGGTCAACCAATTGAAAAAAAAAGTAAAATATATCATGGAGGATACAAGGAACAGTCATTATCTTGTTTTGGTAATTAATTTTTACATTAAAAATACTTTCATTGTGAAAACAAGATGAAAAATATTCAGTACAGGAAGCTATAAATATAAAATATAGGTGATGAATATATGATACGACTTAAAGCAGTAGTGATCCATCATCACAATAACTCAAGTTCACTAGACAGCTGCAACTGTCAAAGCAGAGTAACTGGTGACTGCTTCTTCAGCTTCATTAGGGTTTTCATACAATTATTTCTTTCTGCACGTGAGATGTTGTTTGTATGTGTGCACGTGTACACAAGGGTAGTAATGGCAGTGACTACTAAAAGTAGAGACCATGTTTTCAGTTCTTCAGGCTAGCCTTGACAGAAAAGAAAACACTAAGTTCTTCTAAATGTGCTTATTGGAAATTACCATCATCTCAAAAGACACCTACCTTTGGGCTTGGAATTCTAGCATGACTCATGGTGGAAGACATCGAGTCTGACAGGTTTCAAATAATGGTAGCATGCTCTCACATCTTCTCTAAGAATAATCTCATGGAAAATCCTCTGAATAAAAAAAATTAAACTTCCCTGAAATGAAAAGAATATTCAAATTATTCTTCAGCATATAAAAACTTTCTGTAAAAGTAAATGGATGTTGGTAAAAAAAAAAAAATCAGCTCTGAAGGAAGATTTAGGATGGGATACAAGAATGAGACACCTTGAATCACAGCAGTCAATTTACAGGTAGAGACTTTTAAAGATGAGTGAATTATTATCTGAATAAGATTTGTAGTCTTGGAAATTAAAAGTTTCTGAAAAAGCTCATGAAATCATAAATATTAGAGGGTACTGACAGTGCCACATAAAATGCAGGAGGTAAAATTGTCTGTATTGTTAGCAGATAAGAAAAGAGTAATGACTGCTTTAAGTGGGCAAGATGTAGAAAATGGGCTATAATATGAGCTGGCCAACAAGAGGTACAGGCACTGATCACTCTGTTCTTTGAGATGTACACCAGACTAGTATACTCCACTCTCAGCTTGTCATATCCTGGCCACCAGTAGATGCAGGTCTTTGTCACTGGAAAGAGCATAGAGATTTAGTCTCCTTCACCACTGGTTCCTATTCAAAGCATAATAATAGCTGTGTGGGCAATGCATACATGCAAACTGTCTGCAGTGCCAGCTGGTACCCAGGACCCAGGTAATTACCAGTGAGCTTAGATTTTCACTTGCTTTCCTGTCCCCTCACTTTGCCTGATGCATTGTATCCCTTGACCCATTAAGGAGTTCAGCATCACTCTGATTTTCTGATGAACGCTTGATTTCTATACCACCTCAGTATTTCCAAGTGCCCCCTCAAAGTGTTGGACACAAATGTCTAAATGTAGAGCAGCAGATACCTTCTCAGGCACAGGCTTGCTTTGGGTTCACTAAAACTGCAGGTAATGGCAGGCAGTCACACCAAGAACAGTTCCATTTTCTGCATGTGGGTCCTAGTTAGAGCAGTGATTATATTCAATAACACAGTTCAACATTAGCTCTATTACAATGAGTGCAGACTGGTTTCCTTACTGCCCACGGGAAAATTTATTCAAATGGAAAATAAATAATTATAAACTTAAAACAAGATATAATAATTATAATAGCAGTAGCAAGAAAAAGAACTGTAATATGATACTGGTGGAGACTGAGAGAAATGAAGAAAGCCCATGACAGCTTTACCCCATATCACAGAATCATAGAATGGTTTAGGTTGGAAGGGACCTCAAAGATCATCCAGCTCCAACACCCTGCCATAGGCAGGGACACCTCCCACTAGAACAGGTCGCTCAAGGCCTCATCCAACCTGACCTTGAACACCTCCAGGGACGGAGCAGCCACAACCTCCCTGGGCAACCATTCCAGTGTCTCACCACCCTCACTGTAAAGAACTTCTTACTAACATCCCGTTTAAATCTCCTCTCCGACAGTTTAAACCCATTACTCCTTGTCCTGTCATTACAAGACCTTGTAAATAGTCCCTCCCCAGCACCAGCAGGAGACTCTCTCCTATAGACATCTAGATGGGCTGTGCAGCCCTTTGCCCTAGTAAAGGTGGATTCCTTATCCTCTCAGAACCTAGGCTCCCCCTTACCCACTTTTACAAAAGGCATGCATTTTCACAGCTGTGATTTACATCTCCTTGTCCAAAACCAGGATTTTTTTTTTTTTCCTGTGAGAATCAATCTCTTTTCAGGTTCTGACCTGCCTCCAAAGTCTCAAGATATTTGGTTAAATTGACACTTAAGACACTTTCCTTCAGCAAAAGTGACATTGAACACAATAGCAGAGGAACTGAGAGAGGGCCATACGCAGACAGGCAAGAAAATCAGACTCAAAAGCCAGCGTTTTGTGGAGCCACTTAAAGTCAAGATATGTATTTTATTTCTCACCTTTCAAGGAAACACATGTCTTTTGTGTCCACTCTAGGGTCACATGGAAACATGACACTTTGGAGACAGGAAAGAAAAACAGATTATAACAGACCTTGCTGCTGTCCTGAGTAATTCTTCCTTTCTTCCATTTAATGAATTAGCTCCTTGTGCCAGAATTCAGTTCAAGTCTTAAAACACAGTGAATTACTATTCTAATTCAGCAGTGTCAGCTTTGTTTCAACCCACTGTTAATCACTTAGCTTTGTATGTTTTACAAAACTCAGACGAGACAGATGTTTATAAATGTATTACGAAGCCTGGGGGGACGGGGGGGTACATCTTGCATACTTATATGTGTTTCAATAAACACATAGTTATTGACAGTCATCTATAAGATGCTGCACTTAAGCTCAAATCCATCTTGTGAATAACACCATGTAGCTATTTTGTTCCTTTTTTTCCTCTCTTTTTTTTTTTTTTTTTTTTTTTAGTGCAGGTCATAGATGCAGTTAAAGTTCTGTCAAAATCATGCAGTTGATCTAACTAGTAACAAAAGTAATTACTTTGATTTCTAGTTTGCTATAATTAAACTGCAACAGACTTTACACACTTTAAAATATAAAGGTATGGCATTGCATCTCCAGTGATCACCAACTCAAGTCTATGCAGTCTCTCCAGAGCTTTGCCATATTATCACCACTTCATCTTATAAAAGTTCATATTTTAACTCTTGCAAGTTTTTTGCATTAATTTCCCTTTTCTTAACTTTATGTTTAGTATCTCAGTGTTAGTGGAGGAAAATTAACTTGTAGTATCATGCAAAGCAGAGGTGCTCTTCACCCCACCACTTAGCTTTGCACAACTTCCCTAATTTCTGCGCTTTTTTCTTATGTATTTCCCTCTTAGCAATTCCTTGTTTGCTTACTCCAGGAGAGTTTAGACTGCATGTTTTCCACTACTAGATATCTTACTCTTCCCTACTAATATGAAGATTTCTGACAGCTTTTTTCTCTTTTAGGAGATGAAGACAGAGGATCATCCTCCTCTGGCTCTCTTACTGGCTGCTCATTAGCGGAATGGCCTCGGAAAGAGGATCACAGGGAATAAATCTGCTGATGGGCAATGAAGATGGGAAAAGAAATAGAGGTGCAAGTGTGTAAGATGGACACGAATAATGCTGTTGGTAACACACATTTGCGTGACTGTTCAAGCTTTCCAGAAACCTTTGGAAGTGTGGGTTTGTAATGCAGTAAGCCTCAGAAAAACTTTCCTGCATGGTCTGACTGGCACACACATTATGCGGAATAACAACTGTAGTGGAAACAGCATGCAGAAAATCTGCATATATTAAGAAAATGTAAACAAAATTGATTAACTCAGAGTCTGCATACTTGGCTGGGAGACTCTCCTTTTTACAATCCCTGGCTTTTTCCTGTATCTCCTGTATCCCTGTCTTACAGGGCTCCATTAAGGCAAATCTATCAGAAGGGTTAATTTGCCTTTCCTGCACTGTCCTAGGTGCCTATGCACTCCACTTTCCTGTGGGGTGAGTATGTCACCATGACTCTGGATGGAATTCTACATACTGTCCTAAAATCACAACCTAGAATTCAGACCTCATATCCTAGGATGCCTTTAAGTCAGTGTGGTGACTTTCTGGTGACAGTGTGGCACATTTGTGTTCATATACACACACAGCCCAAAAAAAAGCTTAATAAACCCAGAGTGTTTTAATTCTAAATATCAGTCATATTTTCCTTTCATATGATCAGATCTTTTTCACCTAAGAGTGCACTAAAATATATATTAAGTAAACGTTGTGAAAAATCAAAACACCTTTGATCGAACTTGTTGTAAATGAAACCAAAGAAAATGAATCTTAACAGCCTGTATTATATAAACAGATAACAAAGTACAAATGAGTGTATTTGCTACCACCACACTTTGCAGCATGTACATGTGTACACCTACTGCATAGCAATATACGTTACTGAACAATAAATCACACTTTAATCCAAGTAACCCAAAGCATTTTACAAACACTAATTAAAACTTGAAGTATCTCTCTGAGGTACTTAAATAACAATGTACATAATTTGTAGGTGGGAAAAGTGAGCCAAGGGAAGGTTAAATTAACTCGCTCAGGAACAGAGGAGGAATCAGTGAAAAATCAGGAAGATGATACAAGCCTATATCCAACTCCTCTATAAAAATTAAGGGAATCAGTCCTTCCTGAATCTATAGAATATGAGTGCTTTTGTAACTCTAAAAAGGTTTTCTGGAAGGCTGCTTGTCAGAGTTTAAGTAGTGTGAATTTCACGTATCTAGTTTTAAACTACTAAGTAGGCTTTATTGCATTACCATTTCCCAATATCTCAAGACTCTTGATGGAAAAAAAAAAACAAAACAGTCCCTGCTCATAATATAAACTACCCCTGGATGTGACAACTGGATACAACTGCTGAGTTCTCCTGAGATGACCACTAATTGGTCCTTCATGGCAGGTACCACTGCCTCCAGGAATTTGCATTGCATCACACAGAAATACAAAAAATTGTAAAATAATTAGAGAACAGCTAAGGGGAGAGAATGTTGCCACAAGCAATGCTCTGGCCTCTCCTCCTGGGCTGTGTATTGCTCTCCTCAGGCAGCAGCAGGGCAGGCAGAGACGATTGCCCTGCCAGCACAGACCCCTGGTCCCCTCCACTGCACAGTGGCATCGCTGATGAGCTCACCCATCCTCCTCACCTCCCTTCTGGGGATTAACATTTTGCCTAATTGTATCTGTACCTGCTCCTGTGAAATGGACTGAATTGCAAAACAGCAAAACCAAACAGGGGGCGAGGAAGGGGGAGGAGAAGTATTTCCCCTAGTAACAGAAGTCACTCCTCCACTCTGAGTGAGGAGATGGGGAACAGGAGACAGATCTCTGCATGTGGAGTGGAGGCCACTTCAAAATACAGTTTTCCAGTAGAATTGTTCATAAAACTTGCACAGTATTGAGGGCAGCTTTGTGACATTCCTGGGGTATTTAACATTATTGATCTTTTTTGACAAATGAGTAATGTAATGCGTTCATTACCATTAATCATGTTTGTTCTAATTCAGGTAAACAAGGGGAAGTTTTGTTCACACTCAGCTAATATCTATTTATGTAATTATTTTTTCAAGGATCCTGTTTGATGAAATTCAATGATGTATTTATTTTGAAGAAAAATATTGGTGCTGTTTTCATTTTAGCAAAGTATTCCATAAAGGATCGTCTTTCCTAGCTGTGCTATTAAAAAACAAACCCTAAATATACTATTATATCTTAGAACTACAGTTTTTAACTGGGTCTGCTGTTTTTGGCTTTATTAGCATGGAAGTCAACGGTTAGCTTTACAACAATTCTGAGTGGAGAAGAACCACATTCCCATTCCCTCATTTGCCCTTGGCAGCTGGGTTGTTATTAGATGTGATTAAAGACCCCATATGTTCCCATCACTTGAGCCATCAGCTCATGGGCTGCCCACCTGCATACACTGCTCCCAGAGGGTCATACTTTTCTCAGCAGGTGTGTGTTGTGGGTGTGAGCTGAAAGAACCACATGGATACTGGCTGTAGTTTCAACTTCTACATTTTTTTCACTGGGAAGGACCATGGCAGTTCACACACCCTTTCCCCAACTCAACATCATTCAAAGACTGCTTTCCCAACACATGATTTCTATCCTAAAATTTGTCCTCATTATTTGCTCCAAATCTCCCCGTTAGAAGTGTCAAGAGTTGGTAATTGTACTTTTTGTGTTGCTGTTAGCTGGCTCCTTTGGAAACACTTCATCTGCTTTTTTTTCCGCCTTTTCACATCTCCTTTCAATGTTGACTTCTGGCCTACTCCTGCTGGCTTTTACAGACAGGTTTTGAGCTAGGCTAGTCCTTTCTCACTGTGACTGTAAGCAAACCACATCCCAGTGTTTCCGGTCTTACTGTTGCCTATCTCTCCCAGGAACTCTTGTGCTCTTCTGCCAACAGCTGCAATGCTCCAGTATGAGCAGAATTTCCTATACCACTCTAATGTTTGCAGCCACACTATTGTTAGAAAGGACAAAAGTGATAATACTACTTTCCCTGATATTATTTTATTGCTCAAATGCTGCTCTGTACACACTGTGCTGACAGGCTCATCACAGAGCAATTTAAATAGACACATAAAGCACATTTATTTCTCCTAATGAACATACCAATAATGATCTTGCAGTGATGACTCTGTTTCCTGAAGCCAACAAACCCTGAAATAATATTGACAGCACCAATTGCTTGAAACTTCGTTGAAACAGTGTATATTGAAGATACAAGAAGTCACACTAATAGGAATCCTGTAAGGCAAATGAGTCCACAGAGAATAACAGGTATGAAAAAAGCTTACTTGTGTTTTAAAAACATGGTTTCAAGAATTTACCATATCATTTCAAAAACTGAGTAGAGGTAAATATTAAGAATTGTACAGCACAAGAAGGAACTATCACTAAAGTGTCCTATTAGATAACTTAGAACTATAATCTCAATTTTCACAGTAGTTTCTGTTTCCCATAATCACAATTCCTAGTCCTAACAATATTTTTTTTCATTAAAGGGTTCAACAAAATTGTCTCTTATTTTTTTCTATTAAAAAAAAAAAAAGCAAAATTGGCAAATGTTCTTTTTAGCCCTGAAAAGAGTGTTTGGTGGGAAGTAAATTTTTTAATTCATGTTCCCATTAATTTGAATCAGAAGTGTTCATAACTTTCCTATTTCGTAGAATCTTATAAACTGGGAAAGACCTTTCAAATTGTTGAGTCCAAACACAAACCTGACACTGCCAAGTCTCACTATACCATACCCCTACACACCACATCTTTCAAATAACTCCAGGACCACTTACCAGTGCAGCCTGGACTACTATTTTGGTGAAAATTTGTTTTCCTAATGTTCCAATCTAAACCTCCCTTGATGCAACTTCGAATGACAAAACAACTGACTGACTCACCATCAAGATTTACATCTAGCACTCATCAACATGCTTAGACTTATAAGCTCTCACAATAATAACTGGAGGTTTTCAGGGGCTGTTATCATGACTAAAAGACACCTGCAGCCCAAAGCCCCCAGACAAATAAAGGCATTTAAAATTTTCTTTTACTCATTACTGACATAAAATCTGTTCAGTCACCGAGTTCTAGTATAAAATCCTGATTATGGTAGAATCATTAAAACAAAACCAAAACAAGGTTAAATACAATCAGTTATCTAATATGCATGTTAATAAGTACTATATTCTCACAGCAATTTTCTGGTAAGAAAAATTTTTAAGAAAGTTCTCTCTCATTGTCTAACCCCTCTCCACTATCTGATTTTTATACCACACAGTGATGCCAGTAAGAGAAAATGTAGCTTTCTGCTACATCTTGGGCCCTTGAGTGTCTTATGGCTGGTTCAGAGAGAAGGAAATATAAAAGTGAATTATTTCAGAGGAAAAAAAGCTAATAGATGATAGCTCTGAAACGGAACAGGTAGTCAAGAAAGAAAACTCAGGCTTCACCAAGCTTCAGATACCTCCTGTAAGATGATGTCAGGGGAGTTTCAGAGATATTGCCTTGAAAATTAAGTTGCAAAGAGAATGACCAAGTAGTAAATCATAGAAAAGGTGGAAACTGAGGCCAGGTATAAAAGAATTTGACATCAAATAGGAGGCTAGTAAGGAGTGATACAGAAAAACTGTCCCTGACAGCTGGGCTGCTACACAGCTGTAGACTGGAAGAGATGTAGGCTACATAACTCCTCTCTTTTTCCTGCCTGCTGTTGTATCACAGACAACAAATATTGCTACCCTCAGTTGGCTAAGGCAAATACTGGAAATAAGAACCCCAAATCATGAAACTGCCCCTGGAAATGCCTCCATTCTTATGTCTGTTTTAACCCACAGCACTAAGGGTCATTTTGGTCCTCAGGCGCAAATGTGCATGTTTTAAAAAATAAAAATCATCTAATAAACAGGTGGCTGGACATTAGCGTCACTTGTGCCACTTTTCAGGCATGGAAATAAGGAGGAAAAAAGGTGGTAATTTTCTTCCAACTATGTTATAGCCCTCTAGTTAATTAATGGAGTACTGAATAACTTCAGCAAGTGTTTTTAACATCTAGGTTGTTGTACTTTCTTCATCTGATATCATCATTGACTGTTTTTTCCACCGTCATTAATATCTGCCCATGATTGTAGACAGCCAAATAATTGCTACTCACATTCATAATCACTGTATTACAAGATTATCCCATAGAGACCTTAATTTTATTTGCAACAGCTTTCTGGCTTTCCATGAAATGAAGAAGAGTATAGATAGCACAAAGCTAAAGGAGGAATTCAGATACACGGTGCTTCTTTTAAAACACTCCTTGATTGTCTTAGGTTACCTGCTGTCTCCATTACAACCTTTCTAAAATAAGAAATCAAAGACTAAGGAACTGTTCCCAGCTTTGTAGTGTTCATAGTGGGCTTCTCTGCAACTTCAGAGAAGCTGCAACATTTTAGCAGTTCCTATCACTGACCTTCCCTATATTTTCTGCAGTTCAGCTTGAAGTTTGTTTGCTTTGATATAAATCATTGCAACATTGCATCACTATGGAGCAAAATCACACTGTAATGGAGGAAGCTGATAACCTGGGCTTTGGATGATTGTTATTCTTTGCCTTGACAGAAGAAGGTACTTTGAAACTTAAAACTTCCCTGCACAACATTTTCAGTTCTGAATCACTTATTAAGTTATTATTATTTTTTAAATATTAACACATTTATAACCATGACAGGATTCCCAGAATACAAACAAATTTTGTATGGGGGAAAAAAAAAATAATTGAAAATTTTATGTATTGATGTGTTCTCCTGTTATTCTTATTCTTTCTATTTTTAATGCAGCCAAGCCAAAGGTTTCAGGGTTGTTTAGAAAGTAACTTGTAGAAATTCCCAGGGAAATGTGTATATTCTTCAGTGCTTGTTTTCCTTATAGGGTGCTGCTCAGTATTGCATGGTAACTTCACAGCTTACAGACTATTTATTTAGTATTCTAGAAGAAAAAAAAAATTCAAAAGAAGAATAGAATTAAGTGTCTGACGTTTTCTCCACAGAGCACAACTCACTTTGGTATGATTGAATCTATGGCAGCCAGACTTTCAAAAGCAGATCTTGCCTATATGAATTTGTAACAATGACATGCAGTTTATGATAGCCTCTTTTTGAGATTTGCTTTTCTAAGCATTCCTGTTGAAATTAAAATTGCAANAAAAAAGGAGAGAGAGATTGAGAAAAAGAGATTTCTTATATGTAATGGTTTATACTCCTTAAACTCACACCATTGATTGCTGACCTCTGGGAGCTGGAGAAAGTACCTGTCCCTTGAGTAGAAACTAGACCCTAGACTTTGTCTATTGTGACATGCTATTCAAATAACAGGGTTTTTTTCCCCCATACAGTAATTCTCAGATGTGTTACTCAGTGAAGAGAGAAAATTGGATGTATTGTGTATCATGGAAAAAAGACCTAGAGCAAAGACAGAGGATATCTGTTCAAGCAAGCAAAAAGAATCCTTTTGTTGGTTTATATTTGTGCCTATGAAGGCAAAGTCTACATTCGTTTCTGAGATATTAGAACTTCTACACAGTACAAGGAAGTTCAATATGAATAATAATCACCAATAACTAGCTCTTTCCCATGAGTTGAAACTTACTGCAGATACTTCCAACCTTGAGAAAAACTTAACAATCTCTATCACAAACTTCTGAATTGTTAGCCAAGATCTCTGTCTAGGAAGACAAGGATACCTGAAACTTGCTGTTACCCAATAGTACATTTTGGCACATAGGCAATTGCTTCTGCATAGGATCACTATTCACCTTAAAAATCAAAAGAAATGGTCCCCATTTTTGCAGAAGACCAGCCTTTTACCGTATATGTGCTATTGACAAAAAGTTTTGCATACTGTTTTGCAGAGTGTAATAATATGATTTCATAGTATCTCCTAAAATAATTTTCTCTAAATAATATGCGGCTAAATGCAACTCTGCATAAACTTCAGATAATGTAGTTATTACTGTTTGTATTTCTGTCCCACATACGTGCCTGTGCCATAGATCAGTGAGCCATTGTGCTATAAGTTATATGAGTCAAGTGAAAAGAAGACAATGGCATGAGAAAAAGATCATGCAGTGGTCCTCCCTGCTTAACAGTTTCACCAGAACTGTCACAGTGCTCTAAATAAACAAACAAACAAACAAAAAAAAGTCAGGTTCTCAGTCAAATGCCAAATTCCACTCTCATGAATTCTCCTCCCCTCACACCCCTGAAAAATTGAAGACATGCGAAAGGAGAATTCTTAGAAATATTAGTAGGAGATAACCCCTTCAGCAATTGTCCGGGATCACAAAATTAAAATAAGAAGTGGGAGACTCATCTTAGATGAGTACAGATTCCCACACAAATGCCACTGCCTAGATAGGTGAAAACCTTGGGTGTCTGATCAGATACATCAAGCATCAAAATCCCAAATTTTACTTGCTCCTGAGGCTGAGTTGCTGGGAACGGCTAAACGTTACAAAATCGTTTTGATTTCTGCTTTCCCTTTCCCACTCTTCTCTAAGGGTACTTTGCTCATTCAGGTCAGCTCTGATCCTTTTTTTCTCTTATTCTTCATCCTCTTTTGGCTTCTGGACATCTTTAATATGCACAACAAGGTGTCAGTTTCATTACCAGCAATTTGTATTCAAGGATATAAAATTTGTGTAAATTCCACAGCATTGCACAAAGTTTCCATTTAACCTGAATGAAATTCAAGTGCAAATGAGGTGTTAGTCATTCATGAATAGAACCCTTAATGTGCAGACATATTTTTTTTAAGGTGAATTTAGTACTTGGCAAAAGGTGCTAAACTGGCAACACTGAAAACTGAAGTCCTCAATGATTTCTTGTAAAAAGAATGAGAAGGAAAGGCAAGCTGGTTTGCTGCACTCAAGCCTGCTGATAACTAGCACTAGAGATTGAATGATAATTCAAATATTGTGTCCCTTTAAGGCTTCATTCTCTGCAGATGGAGTATTAGTCCCTACACATCTAGTAAGTTTTGTGACACAAAATTTCAGAATATGGAAAACTGAGAAATGCAGAGTTCCAAATCGTTTCACTTAAGGCACTTTGTAATGAGATCTAATCAACTTTGAACACCTAGGGGTGATATTCCCCCTCCTTTCCATAGATAGGTTTTTGTTATACTCCCATGACAGTCACCAATTTGTTTTTTTTGAACAAGTGATGTCACCTCCGACTAAGCAAAATTATTGGAAGTTCTAGAAATAAGTATACGTAAAGGCTGAAACTGTACTTTCATATTGAAAATATGTAAGACTGCTTTTAAACAAATACGTAATCCTGCAATGTAAATGCCAAGTGATATTCAGTCACCAGATAGGCACTAATTAGCTACAAGAAGAAAGACCTTCACCCGCTTATTGATGAACGTTGCAAATCCCATCCTGCAGTTTCTGACCTGTACAGTGTAGGCTGTAACTAACCTTAGCTCAAAGTGATTCAACATGTATGAAGAAAAAGGTTGTATACAAGAACAAGACATTTTCTATGGGTATCTTCTATACTACACACATCAGGAAAAAAGAGCAAAAAGGTTTATAAAATCTAGCATGTTGAGGACAACGACTGTCAAGAATTGCAGGGAGGACCTTGCAAGACTGCATGAATGGTCAGTAAAATGATAGACAAAATGTATTACAAATAAAGACAGACTGATGCACATGGGAAAAAGTAATAAATTCAGATATAACTAAATAGGTTCTGAGCTGACAATTGTACTTGAGCACTATGGTTATTTATTAGATCCAGGGAAGCAGTAGGTTGGTGCTAACTTTCAAAGTAGCAGATAAACTGTTAAGAATTTTAAGAAGGAATTATTTCTAAAGAGAAGCAAACAGTGAGCCTTTGAGTCAGTCTATGATTCACCCACATTTTCAACAGTTCTGCAGCTCTGGTCTCATTTCAAAAAGGATATGGTCAAAACAGGAAAGGATAACAAGGATAATGTACATTTCTACAAAGTACTGGGTATGCAAGGATGCTTGAAAAAGACACCCAAAAATCAACAAGTCTAACCATGAGCAGCCAGAGAAGAGTGAAATGTAATTGATTTCCATGGCATCTGGTTGTTCACCAGCTCTCATACAGAAATGTAGGAGGCAACAAAAAAAATCCAGTTAGAGAAGGAGAGTTTGAGCACTGGTGACAAAACCAGAGGAACGCTGCTAAAGGCTGCCAGGGATGTGAAGAGGTTGCAGGGGAAGACTGAGCAAGCACACAGCAAAGACTGAAGTTTACTGCAAAATGCACATACAGCTCAGGAATACCCTAAGCCGAAAACTGTTGGAAGCTGAGAAGCATAAGCAGTAGCAATAAAGTGTCTTTATTTGACTGGGCATTCACTGTCGGAAGTAGGACACTGGACTAGATGAGTCATAACTTCACTCTCAGGACCATTTCTACATCTTTAAGTTGCTGTCTTTATCTTCAACTTTTCAATAACTGAGTGCAGATCATAGAATCATAGAATGGTCTAGGTTGGAAGAGACCTCAAAGATCATCCAGTTCCAACCCCCTGCCACAGGCAGGGATACCTCCCACTAGATCAGGATGCTCAAGACCTTATCCAGCCTGGCCTTGAACACATCCAGGGAGGGAGCAGACACAACCTCCCTGGGCAACCTGTTCCTGCAATGTAAATGCCAAGTGATATATAACATATAGATGTAATATATGTAACATAAAGATGTAAACCAGGTCACTTTGCTGACAGCAGTATCTGTCCATTCAACCCTGTGACACTTCTTAAGTGGGCCTCAGCACTTATCCACACTGACTGTCCCACAGAAATACAAACATCTGCATGTATATGTGTGTGTTGGGATGAGTAGGGGAGGGGTTATGCACAACTCCACCACCACAGAGCTATAATAAGTGATCTGACCCATTCCCACTTTGCTCATGTTATTGCCCCTGTGGTTTAGCATGAACAGAGGCAGGAAAATATTGAGCACAAACTGAAATATGATCAGGGAAAAACAGGAGGAGACAGTGAAGAAAACAAAGTCTTCATCAGCCTAAGGTGGCACAACATCTCAGTAAAACAGCACCCCTGAGACAGTCGTCCCCAGAACATCTATTTACAATCAACACAGCTTGTCAAAAATGAAGCACTGTTGACTTTTAGCATGAATACAGATATACAGTGCTCCAAGTACCACTTCCAAAGTATGCAACTATCTCCTACCTACAAAACCAATAGTCCCAAGTCTTCCTTACTGCACCAAGCCATGCACTGGAAGAACATAAGGTTACACCAAAGGATTATATTTTTAGGATATACATGGTCTCCCACAGCATCCTCGTAGCTTGACTGAGGAGGTGTGGTCTCAGTGATCAAGTAATGAGGTGGGTTGGGAACTGGTTGAAGGAAAGAAATCAGAGAGTTGTGATCAATGGGACAGATTCTAGTTGGAGGCCTGTAACTAGTTGCAGTCCCTCAGGGGTCAGTACTGGGACCAGTATTATTCAATGTATTCATTAATGACCTGGATGAGGCCATAGAGTGCACTGCAAGTTTGCTGGCTGCACCAAACTGGGTGGAGTGGCTGACACATCAGAGAGTTGTGCTGCCATTCAGAGACTTAGGCTGGAGAGTTGGGCAAGGAGAAATATAATGAAATTCAACAGGGGCAAGTGTAGAGTTGTGCACCTGGGAAAGAACAATCCCATGTATCAGTATAGGCTGGGGACTGACCTGCTGGACAGCAGTGAAGGGGAGAAGGACTTGGGAGTCCTAGTAGATAGAAGGATGGTCATGAGCCAGCAGTGTGCTCTTGTGGCCAGGAAGGCCAATGCCATTCTGGGATGTATTACAAGAGGTGTGGTTAGTAAGCCAAGGAAGGTTCTCCTTCCCCTCTACTCTGCCCTGGTGAGGCCTCATCTGGAGTATTGTGTCCAGTTCTGGGCCCCCCCAGTTCAAGAAGGACAGGGAGCTGCTTGAGACACTCCAGAACAGAACCACAAAAATTATTAAGGATGTTGAACATTTATTATGAGGAGAAACTGAGGGAGCTGGGACTTTTTAGCTTGGAGAGGAGGAGACTAAGGAATGACCTCATTCATGTTTATAAATACGTAAGGGGTGAGTACCAGGAGGATGGAGCCAGCCTCTTCTCGGTGATGCCCAGTGACAGTACAAGGGGCAATGGGTGCAAGTTGAGGCACAGGAGGTTCCGTGTAAACCTGAGGAAGATTTTTTTTCACTGTGAGGGTGACAACAGTGGAACCAGTTGCCCAGGGAGGTTGTTGGGTCTCCTCTGGAGATATTCAAGAACCATCTGGGTGCATTCTAGTGTGATCTGCTCTAGGTGATCCTGCTCTGGCAGGGGGACTGGAGCAGATGATCTTTTGAGGTCACTTCCAGCTCTGACATTCTATGATTCTGTGAAAAATCTCCAGGAAAGATTCTCTAATCTCCTGGTTATTTTTGTTTGTTTGTTTGTTTTTCTTTCTTCTTAAGTGCTCCCTCCTTTGGGTAACCCTCAGGCCTGTAGAGGGATAATTCTAATTTTAAAATTACCATTAAAATTAATATGGAAGTTCGTGTCCTCTATACCTTGACACAGATGCTCACAACTGCCAGGGCGTGCCTCATGAATTTCTGCATCGTGTTCACAAGGATAAAGATAGTGAAAAACCATATACAACTCCCTGGGACAACTCCTGCTTCTGTGGACTGTGGAACGAGATAAGAAAGAATTATCACTGCCCTCTGAAGTGGCCAAAAATGAATCTTTTACGTGGTAGTGAATGAACCCAAGTAATTGCAGCAGAATGACACTATTGATAACTGTCACAGCCCTGCCAAGAGGTGACATTACAGAACTGTGGCCCCATGTTTGCATTATCTCTGATTCTTACTATCTTTTAAAGAGGTAGCTCAGAAAAACTGAACTTCATACAAATCTTCGTATAACTTATATCCACGTTAAAATGTCACAGTGAGTGCATCTCTGATCAGTTTACATTATTTCAGTGCTATTGGTTTTAGAAGAACAGGACTGAAGTATTATATGCAGCATGTAAAAGTATTAAGATGTGGTTATCCAAAAATCCTGAGCGTCCAAAATTGCTTTGTAACTACCTGGCTCAGAAGCATTGCTTTATTTTCTCATTCTACCCACTGAGCTAAACCCGACCAGGGTTTGCCCCTTCTGCGTCATCAGTAGGCTAATTCCTTCTGGCATGGGATCTTCATAATGTTGACAAAAATTTTAAACCTAAATAAAACCTATATGACAGCTGACTTTTAAAAAGGATCTAAATAAACATTCTCATCTCCTAAAAAGAACTGGGGAGAACAGATTATTAGTGAGACTTTGTGACTAGGGCAAAACTTTTCTCAGTTTAAAAATGACAAGACTTGGTTTATACTTCCCTCAGAACCTTGTCACTCACCACCCATTTCATTTATATACCTTAAGTTTTCCATATCCAGCACAGGATATCTCTATCTGGATCCATTGGTGACATTTTGAATGAATTCTTAAATTAGTTTCTCCCTGTTCCTCTTTTAAATTTTAGGTGAGGAAGGAGAAGTGATTCCAGCTCAAACTCAAAGCAAGAATAAAACTTTGTGCGACCATTTTGGACTCTCACCCAATTATCATAATCATACTTCTCTTTTTTTAAAAATAAAACTAAAAAATCCATATCTAAACAAAAGCATATTCCTCTATCAGAAGTGAACCTTTATTCAGAGTTATTAACCGTTATAGCAGACATACCCCTTATATAAATATCTATAAAGTAATGAGTCTTTCCTGGAATAAGATGCATATTAATTAGATCCTACAGCACTTGAGAGACTTTGGTTCAATTCCCACCAGTAAGGTCAGGAAATGCATCCACAGTAGTTAGCAGCTAGTTTCAAAATCTCAATGCACCAAGCATGATGGGATCATTCAGTGCAGCAAGTACCCCAAGGGAAGGGTAAAACAAGAGCCAGGGATATTTTCCACAGCACTGAACTGGTACACTGCAGGAGTGATGGACCTTCCTTTCAGAGCAGAAATGCTTGCCAGTACACTGTCCTTGTTGCTCACTCTCCCTATGAAGAATGTAGCCTGTGAAGCAATTAATTGAATGATATGGGCTGGAAAAGCTGAGAAAATATTGTGAACTATGTATGTGGGTTTTGTATGCATCTATGGGTGGGGAGGCACTGATATAATATATGAGAAAGACACTAACATAAACAGCCCTGCACAGTTAGATATAGGACCATCTCCATAAACCACAGAAGCTTCAGTGCTGAGCAGGGTAAAACAAGGCCTTCTACTCAAATTTTAAATTCAGATGATGATTCACTATTATGGAAAGACAGATTAAATATCTTTGTCCATGGACTGCCAATGAACCCGGCTCTGAACACTAGAAGACTATGGAATTTCCACGGGAACAAGATTCTCTGAACTCCTCCATGCTATCAGGACAGGAGGGTGTTTTTTAATATTGTTGTGGTTTGAGGGGTTCCAGGTTATCTCAAAACACTACAACGGATATATATTTCTGTTGTTCTATCAATTATGACAAAGCAAACTGATAGGAATATGCTCTGTAATCTTTGAATTCTGTTTTGTTTTAATTTTAAATTACAGCACATGTATGAAGCAAAGGTAAACTATATTTACAGTAGGTTTTAAAAAGTTTTAAGAATCAATACCTTTTTTTTTCCTTTCCACTTTTTGTAATGAAAGAGACAAGCCTCCCAAGGAAATCACAGCTGCAAAGATTGGAGAGAAAAACTTACCAGGCTAAAATGTAAAATTATTATTTACATGGATAGGAAAATTGTCAGATAACTTTTCTCTACAAAAAAACAGCAATCATAAAAGTATCCCAAGCCAATGAATGCTCTCACTGGCTAATAGTACCAAACCTACACTAGAAATTACAAAGTTAGGAAGATATATTTCCTCATGGGAAAACTGCTCCATTACACTCCTCATAGAGATGCTACACTTTCCTCTGAAGCATCTGGTGCTGGCTGCTTTTTGAGAGAGAATACTAGGATACTGTGACCTTTGATCTGCTCTGGCATGGCAGTTCCTGTGCTCTTACATTGCAAGCTACACTAGTTTAGTAGCCGAATGAATTTCATATTGTTTATCAACACAAATAATTCAAAAGGCAAATATTTTCTCTGAAATTAATTAGAAATTTTAGAAAAAGTAACATCAGATCTTGAGGGCAGTAAATGAGTAGCATTTTTTAAACTTATGAAGACAGTCATGCACACATTTCTTAAGCCTGTATCTGTATGTGCGTGCATCTCCTTGCGTGTGCTACCTGACATGCAAGCGAGAATTGGTTGCTCTGCAAGAACAGAATACTGCTCGTAAGCTCTGAGCAACCTGGAGAGCCAAATCTTGCTCAAATCATTCTCCAGGACAAGCGTGGCTGTTTCACCATGTGTGTAAGGTACATTATATTGGCTCTTCCATTACACTTATTAAATCTGACTTAAAGAAATAAAAATCCACGCTCCGACCAGGGAAGAACGTAACTAACATATGGTATTTTTTTAATTCATATGCATCTTAGGTTTCTTGATGCTGCTATGTTGAATATCTGCATGGCTCTGAGGGCAAGAGTCAAGGGCATGAGGTCCAGGAAATTTTCTCCTTGGTTCTTTCACGTAGAGAAATTGGCTTGAGGAGGAGTAGAGTGATCCTATGGGTCAACAACTGGTTGCCTGGCTGGACCTGACGAGAGGGCTGTGGCTGTTACAGCTATGGGACTCTCCTGCAGGACTAAGAACTACTTGGAATAGATGAGATCCACATAATCAAATGGTCCAATATTTTACTGCCAACAGGCAAAGGTCCATGGCATCTAATGAGATGCATCCAAAAGTGCTGAAGAACCTGACCAATGTCATTGCAAGACCACTCTTTATCATCTTTGAAAGGTCATTGTGTATTCCTGAGGGACTGAAGAAAGCAAGTGTCACAACTATTTTTAAGATAGAAGAAGGAAAGTCCAGGGAACATGACAGCAGATCAGCCTCTCCTTCCTCAGCAAAGCTGAAGGAACAAACAATCCTGGAATCCTCATGATCTACAAAATGAATACAAACCAAAAATCCTCCCTTGCAGCAAAGAAGGCCATCAACAACATGGGCTGCATTAGGAGCATTGCCAGCATGTTGAGCACAGTGATCCTTCACCTCTACTCAGTCTTTGTGAGAAACATCTGGAGCAGTATGTCCAGTCCTGGTCTTTCCAGTATAAGTAAGATAAAGATATATTGAAGCAAGTACAACAAAGAGCAAAGAAGGCACCAGGCATCTTTCATACAAGAAGAGGCTGAGAGAACATGGAGTGTTCAGCCTGGACAAGGCTTGAGAGGTCTTATCAATTTGTAGAAGCAGAGGGGAGCAGTAGAGAAGAACCAGACTCCTCTCAGTGGGTTTTGTTTTGGTTTTTTTTTTTTTGATGGAAGAACAAGAAACAATAGACACAAATTGAAACACGTGAAGTTCCATCTAAACATAAAAAAGCACTTTTTGTAAAGTAGTCAAACAATGGAGATGGTTGCCCAGAGAGGTTGTAGCATCACCATCTTTGGAGATACTCAAAATCTATCTGAACATGTCTCCTGGCAAGCTTATCTAAGAGACCCTGCTGGAACAGGAAAGTGGATTAGGTGATCTTCAGAGATCAAGCAACCTCAGCCATTCTGGGATAGTATGAATTACAGTCCAACTGAAAAACTCCTGCCCAGTAGTTGTCAATTGTACAGTGAGTTATCTTTCTTTAGAATGTAAGGTATTTGCACCAAACTAGCACAGTAACTTTTCCATACCTTCACTCTTATCACTGCAAGCCCACATTCTTTTAAGAGTGATCCACTTCCTCTGCCACGAAGTCAAAGAGGAAAGTCACTACAGATTGTGCTTATTGTGGCAGGGCACACCCAAGCCCACTGCCCCACAAGAGGTGTGAATGGGGCAGGAAACGGACTTCCTCCCTCCCCACCTCTGTCACTGGAGCTTTGGAATGTGGAGTAAAATAGGCGTAAAGTACCTTCTCCCACCCCCGTGGGCTTGAACGGGGAAGGAACAAATCGCACCAGTATATATATGGCAACTGGACAGATTGGAGTTGGACCTGAACTGGAACCTGGACTCGGACCCTGAGTCAACCCTTGCATGGACCTGGAGACATACCTTGCGTGGACCTTGCAGGGACTTTGAACCAGACCTGTTGCAGGGACCTGCCTCAGCGATAAACTGCTGCTGTTCAGGGGAACGCCACGAAGCACCCTGGCTTTCCCCTGCCATCGTGGCTTCGTGAAAGCCATGCCTACAGTCATTTTGGACTTTGGCGAGCACTGGACTCCATGGGATGCTGATCCTCTGCTGGACTCCGGATACTGCCGTGAAAGAGACTGTCTCCCGTTTGTAAGTAGGACAAAGCTGTTTTATGCCCACAACTTTCCTAAATCACCTGAAAAGGCATCCTTATGAAGATTTTTCCCGAATGAATTAGGACCCAAACTTAAACTAATTTATGCATAGATTGTGGGTGGGGCTTTTGGAAATTATAAAAGCTACATAATTTATAATTCCTGCTTCTTCAATTGCCCACAATCAATTCACTTATGCACATGGATACAACAGCTTGTGATTAGATAGTAAAAGACAGGGGTAATTTTTTATGTCCATCAGCTAAATTTGTTATCCATGACAGTTCTAAAGTTCTGTTTTTGTACACACACCAGAAAACCAAACTAACCCAAACCAAACCACCGCTTCTTTACTACATCTTTGTTTAACTACGACTTTGATGCTACCACTATAATCTTCAGTATATTTTCAAGTTATGCATACTACAGCTAGATTTCTTTATCCAGGAAATTTAATTCCTAATGAGAAAATAATCTAGAAGCAGGATTCTTACATTTCCCATAACCTTTTGCTGCTAAAAGGTTTGTTTTAAAAAATTCTTTATATGACAAAACACAGTATCTGCTTATTGTTCTAATGAAATTTCTTTCTCCTCCTTACAAAGCTCTTATCTGAGATGTTAAAATTAAACTGGAGTTATAAATACTATGTGAATTAATAGTCAACATTGTTTGGAAGGTTTTTTAATTGGCCTGTGGGGAGACTTTCTGTATATATTAGACCGATCATGTGTCTGAATTGCAACTAGCCCACCTTTACATTTCCTTTTGCACATATTAAATTCAAAATGTTAATATTTTCTTTGACATATTTGTGTTTATTGTTCACATTAGGAAATGCCTGTTAGCAGTCAATGTAAATGCAGTTTACTGATTGGTCCCAAGTGATGTCATGCCAGTGTCGCAATGCTCAATAAATAAATAGGTTTGGCTGTTCTTCTTATTTTTATTTATAAATTCTGTTTCATAACAGCAGTAAGATGCTCCAGGCCATGCAGTTCTTGGGGATTATTGCACTTGTCAGGTGTTTAAAATCACTCAGTCCTCTGCCTGTGCCTTATAATACCACTGGAGGCATATAATCAAGCAGAAATGCACTGCCTGGAGTGTCTTAATGCTTTATTATGACATATCTAACTTTCCAAATAAATTATTTATTTGGAAGCTTGGAAGTGTCATAATGATATCCAATCAGTAGCTGAGAAATAGATACGGAATCAGGACAACACATTAGAAAAAGACAGAGGATAGGGAAAGAAAGCCAGCTCATCAGTCATCCCAGACCAAAACAATGTGTGTGTACCCCTAAAACAGAGTTATGCATGTATAGAACCAGTGGATTCATTTCTACTTGCGCATTCATTAGTATTTAGCAAGTTATCATCCTGTATGCATTTACATGTCTATAACTGATTATTGATATAAACCATGACCAGTCTCTATTGACTTAATATTGTAAATTTTTAAAATAAGTGGTCTAAATAAATGTTAATAACTTTAACCTTCTTTTAAAGAGAAATTTAGGACATTCTGTACTTAGTAAATCAATCCATATTTAAGAATCAGCTTCTTTATTTTATGGAAAGGAAGGCTAGCTACATCAGTTGACATTGCAAATTGCATTTCACATCATTATCATTACAATTGCTTAACTACACACATTATTCAAAAGTGAATTTTAAAAGCAAAACAGAAATTAATAGGGCCATTAAAAAAAAAAAAAAAGCCAAACTAATATATTGACCATACAACAACCAGAGAAATTCAATACTCTGGAGTTTAAATTTCTAAATTAAACTCCAATTTGTAAATTATTATGTGGAAATAAGGAAGTCTACTTAGGCAATTGTGCTAAGTAACAGCGCAAACCCTGCAGGGGACCAAATTATCTTTTAGTGAGGGAATATAAAAAGTTTTTTGGAAAAGGGCCAGTTTTAGGTAGGGGGTGTTTAAAGCCTTGGGAGTTACTGTAGCAATAGAAAAGATTAATAATTTGCACATGTGAGACTCCTGGCAAGCAGGACGCAGCTGTAAAGAATTAACCCCTCCTGAGAGACATAAAAACACAGAGCAGCTGAGGAGAAAAGGGTGAGGGGAGAATGCAAAAGTATGCAGAGTACAGATGTCCTAGAAGAGAAAAAGATGTAAAGTAGGGTTGGGGAGCATACAGAGATTTTATTATTATTTGGGGGGACAGAGGAGGTCTTCCTGGCAAATCACAGGTATATGGGCAAAAATTAAATACCAGCAGAAGAAAAAACAAGTTCTTTATTACTGCCAGTAACTCTGCTAACCTGAATAAATACCTGAAAGCCCTCAACTCTTTACTGAAAGGACACTCTCAAAGTGATCTGGCCTAAAACTAGACCAAGCTGGCTTTGTTTTGGTGTTCATGCGTGCCTGCCTCTGCTCTGTGTGCTGACTCCATCATTCTTGTATGCGAGCAGAGTGCTGAAATATAGAAGATGCTTGATGTGATTGGAGGGCAGGCTCTCACACACACAGAAATCGAGCAAGCAAAGCAGATCTAGGAGTGAAGCGTTGTGTGATTGTGGGTCTGTAACTGCAGAGAAACCCAGCTTCTGCTATTTGTTCTTCCTGGCTGCCTACTAGATTAATTTCTATTGTGAGGGTCCAATTTTGCAGCTGCTCAGCACAGCAGAGCTGAGCCCCTCCCCCAGCCAAATTCAATAGGGCCAACGCATGGGCAACAGCATGGTTGCACCCTAACTCAGATGATAACTCTTTTATAGTCTGGTAGAAGGCCAAAGCAATCAAATTCTTAGCTTGTATTTGAAATCTGAGACTATTACCCTTCAAAAGGATAAATTAGGCCTAAGAGAGGTGAAATATGTCATTCTTCTACTGATCTTTAGTTGCTAGGTTGTTGTTTTTTTTTCTCTTTGGATAAACAAATTGATGAGGAGGACATTTGAAGTGATCATTAACAGGGAGAAACAATGGAGATGTTTATTCAGATCAACTCATAGACAGCATCTTTTTCTATTAAAAGAAAGAAATGGTCTTGAAAGTAATGCATCTTTAAATGTTATGCGGATTATCTAGAATCCAGACAATGGATTTTTTCCCCTCTTTAATAAGAAGAAGCATAAATAGATTACTCTCTTAGGTTTACTTTGTTTATATTTAATAACAAGTCCAAATGTCTTATATAAGCTAAAACAAATTCTATTACAAAGAGAGACAACTAAAAAGAATACACTTTTAACATAATAACTGCTTCAGCAGAGTACTTTTCAAATAAGAGTATACATAAGGGGCCTTTGGAAGTCTCAGGAGAAGAGGAGCAATAGGTTTAGGAGCTTAAGATGGTTCCTTGCTTTCCATGCTTCTTCTCCAACAGAGTATACTACAACTGCTCAGGTGTTTAATGGTCTCTCAGATTCCACAACTCTATAATTGTCCTCTTCTCCTCCCACAACTCCAATTATGCACTCATGCACTTTCGACAGATTTTCCCTATCCGTTTCACTCTACCTTTTCCTGTGTGGTTCCCACAAAATTTGATGCATGCTTTTCCTCACTTCTCTCCAAAACTCTTCTTGTGTGGAGCAGCCCACTGGAACATAAACCCTGGCTTTGCTACTTTGTAGGTGTCATAGTTCCACTACCTTGCTCCAGACATGTTTCCTGCCATTCAGTCTAAAATCTTGTCCTTCTAACAAGGCATGGTTCGAAAGCCATTTGTACTGTCACAGGGAAGGACCTCTGCTGAATCAGACACTACTGTACTTCTCTCACTCTGACATTCATTTCTTACCCTTCTCCTGGCTACAGAGAAGCATGCAGACAGATAAATCTTTTAATCGAAGATTGATTTGGACCAAAACTAAAGTAGTTTAGCAGGGCACCAGAGAAAGAGAGTAAGCAGACGGAAGTAGTGCTTTGGAAGCAATGCTGGCTGCATTGGTGTAAAACATGCATGGAACTGCAGTGCGATGCATCCATACATACTAAGTTTTAATGCACTGCCCTAAACAACCTGTTTTCTAAAATGTTCTAGTCCACAGGGTGACCCTGTCACTCTCACCAATTAGGTGGGCACCAGCTCACACCAGTACTGAAGCTACAATGAAGTCTATCATTGAATCTTAAATATGGTCTTTGTACGTATTACACCTTAAATATGGCCTTTTATCCCCATATATTGGCATGTAAAACTTCATCTTAATCACTGCACTTTCCCTTTCAGTGGTAGAAGCAAACGTGACCTTTTCTGGTTCTTTTCATTAAGAAGGATGTTGCAGAAATCCTAATTTCTCACATCAACTTTTTCTTTCCTCTCTCTAGTAACGTCTCATTATCTGACACAAAAAACAAAGCAATTTGTTAGTGTGGCCTTCACCTTTATTAAGGCTAAGTCTTTCACAAGTCCATCTCCAGCCTATCAGTTCCTCCTTCAATAGCAACTCCAGTCACAGATCCCTCTTTTTTTTTTTCCAAGCTACTCTCCTCTCTGGCACCAGCCAGTTGAAAATGCCATAATGCTCCCCTGTGTTCCACTTGTAAAAGTTATCTAATCTTTCCTTGGCATCATGTCTGTCGTTTCATTCTTAATTATATTCTGTTTTATTCCCAATTGCTCAGACGTCTACCAGGTGCTCTGAAGTTTATCAAATCTGATAGCATTTTAGCCCTAAATTTTAGAAAGCTTCGACTAAAATAATTCACTTCCTTAGAACAAGTATCATTGCTTAAATCAAGTTTTCCAAATATCATGTTTGAATCTCAAAAAAATCCTCCGTCCTTTAACTCAGGAATTGGTGTGCAGGCTAATTTTTACTTAAGTTGAAGGAAGGGAGAGACCTGGAGGTAGCCAAGCCACAAAATGGACATTATATTTTTCCTCTGACACATTGGAAAGGTCTTCTAAGAGACTAGTTGCTGGTGTCTACTGAAGTGAGATGACTTCCAGCTTCAGTGGTTCTTCCTAACATTAGGTAGGATTTGGCTCCACCCAGTTGCTTTGTTTCAGGTCTCCCTCCATAAGTTAAAAGGAATTGCAGACCATAAGAGGTCCCACCAAACAGTGGTGAGAGCTTCCTCTAGCCTAACTGAAGAAGCCCACATTTCCAGCCCAAATGCTAGAAATGGATACATACAAAAATTCCTTGCTTTTCATAGTTCTTCATGTAAGATCAGCAAAACCAGAATTAACATTCCTTATTTTAGAGGTCTCATGGTTCAATGCTTGTCCAGAAACTCCTCTGGGAGAGGCATGAGGAAGTACTTCTGGCATCCCACTGCAGGGAAGATTTATACTGCATACCTGCAAATTTCTCCTCAAAACCATTTCTGGGTGCTTTAGTTAGATAGCTGGGAGGAAACTTTGTATATCTCAAATATTTAGTACCTTCTCAGGGATGTTTGTCATGTTGAAGGACCTACCTAATTGCCTGGGAAGTCTCCTTCTATTTATGATGATGCCAAATAGAAATGACTGTCTAGGATCCTTTCTTCTAGAGACCCTGCAGGCCACATGCCAAAGGGCCCAACAAAGTTAGGCTGGCCTTGGGTTGCAAAAGAAGAAGCAGGGGACAGTGCAGGCTCCACTAGTTGTACACAGATGACCAAGTCACTGAAAAGAAATAGTTCCTGGAGCAGAGAAAGGATGCTGCAAAGGTTAGGCAATGAGATATTTTCTCCTCCTAGGTGAGGAGTAATCTGCCATTCTCAGTACTGTGATTTTTTTTTTTTTTTCATTTTACTTCAGGAGCTGAGGTCAGGATGGACAGAAATGTCTACCTAGTAATTACTAACAGATAGCTGTTTTAAATAAATACTAAGCCAATTCTTCATTTAGTGAATTTAAACAAAATCCACAGTTGGCATATGCAGAAATACCAGTGGAGTAGTTAACTCAGTAACCCAGCATGTGCTCCTATCCTCCAACAATCAATCAAAGGCTTCCTAAATCAAAAATTCACATAAATTTCTAACAACTTCTATGATTAATTTATTTTTCTTCTATGAATTTATCTAATCATCTTTAAATCCTTTGTATATTTTGGCCTCTGTACATTCCGTAGCAATGAGTTGTAATACCACAGCTTTTATAAGAACATAATTCTCTATGCTATGCATGTTTTAACCCTGTGCCCTAGCAATGTCCTTGTGAGCACCCTGATTCTTGTACTGTGAACAAACCCTAGTTTATGCCTCTCCTGGCCAAATGTACTGAATTTCTCATGATGAAGTACATTTGACAAGCTTCAAATTAATGCTAAACATTTTTCAGAACTCTCCTGATTTTGCAGCATTATATTCAAATCACAAAAACTGTAACTGAACACACTGGTCTTTACTTTAGATTTTTATCTGCATCTCAGTTTCCTGGTGTTGTCAGAAGGGGATGTGCAGATATTGCAGACAGAATTCCTGGCACATATTAACTTGCTAATAAGTTACAGAATTCCTTTATCCACACTTTAACTCTGAAAATAGATAGATACGCTGTGTATGTGTGTGTGTTGATGCACACAGCCTGTGTAGCTCATAATGTTATATTGACATCCAGGGTACTATTGCAGGGACTCAGGTGTCAGCAATTAACACCAAAATCTCTTTACAACATGAATACCATAGGTATTACAGATTTATAAGAGGAAAAAAAAAAAGCTATTTAGGTAACCACGAATTTAAAATAATTTGTGACAGAAGACATAATGACATGACATGATAGCCACCATGACTGTAGGTCAAAAAGCGCCTTTTTTTCTGCACAATGTTCACCCAAACCATTCAGATCTGACAATGATGCTATATTAAAACACTACATGAAGATAAATGGTTAGGATTTTTATCTTCCAGATGTTTACAGCAACATATTCTAAATCTGTGCATGCTCATACCAAAAGATTGATATAATTTTCATAAATGTGCCTCACCGACCTTATCCATTTACAGAATTGGGACCCAAAACACTATATTTCATTATCAGTCTGTCCAGTGGAAAACTGCAAATTAAGGATCTTTAAAATTGCTCAGTCAGGTAGTATAAAGGTGCTACGTTTGCAAAGGTTTCCAGATAGACATTTTAATTGCATTATGTTGTGACTAAGAAATGAGGCTGGTCCTGCAGTGAATATATTATGTAAATATAAACCATTCAACAGAAAATTATAAAAATTAATGGAAATCAAGAAATCTTTTAATTTGCACCTAGGAACAGCCCCTTTCACAACTACATAATAAAAAGATTAATTTTTTAAAATGTAAAAATAACAAAACCACTTGGAAAACAAGTTGGGGTGGGGGGAGTGGATGGAAGGAACAATTCAACACTGTCTGGAAGATTAAACCAGGTTGTACACTAAAGATAAGTCAGTGAAGAGATACTGTCTTAGCAAAGATGAATATAAGCATATGCTGAAGTATTTCCTGGAACAGAGTCTGAAGGCCCTAGCACTTATCGGTTTGCAATTCTAATTTAATTTAAGTAATTTCTGAATAAAATTTGCCTGGATATTTCCAGAATATAAACAGCAAAAAAGCAGAAAACAAAAGTCAGTTTCTGTGAATGCAAAAAAGGAATTAATAGCAATATGAGGCTCAGAGTGTAATTTAATGAACAGTAATTAGTTTCTATTGATATGCATTTTTTAATAAAAGCTGTAGTGGTTGTTTGTTGAAAGAGAAATACTTTATGCTTCATATCTGAAATCCATTTCCTGCCACTGCATTTTCTGTCTCTAACATTGTGGGAAATGTCCTGTGAAGAATCTTCTCTATTTAAACTCTGATAAAATTCTTGACTATGTCAAATGTAGTAAGTTTTAGACAAATTGACTGTCATCTCCTTGAGCTGGGGAGTTTGAAGAAAGCACATCAAGTATGTTTATTTGCATTAAACACGTGCATCAGAGTGGTTTGTGTGAGTAGCTCTACTACAGATATTTTACAGCCACTGTAGAGATTGTTTTTCTATGTCATGTTAAAAGGCTATAAACTTTGGTGATGTCTGTCTTACTCAATTTTATTCATTCTAACTGTACTACAAAGGGTTCTTTTGACTAAGTAGCTTCTTCAAGTCACTCTTCAAAAGATGTATGGAAGAAAGCCCTCTCATGGTCATTAATAATGTAGCTAGCATGGAGTAGGAAAGGGAAAATTTTCTTTAAGCCCACAGAGACAGAACTTAATTTTACAGTGGTTGGTAGTACTTAGTTTCATTTTCTTGAATGTTCTAGCCATTGAATAAAGAAATAATTTGAAAAGGAAATAACATCTACAGTATTTGAACTTGCCTTTAGCATAAAATGTTTTAATGTTTTGAGTCTATCTTTGACAACTGAAACAGACTTTACTGAATACTGGTAAGAGTTCACTTTGTAATAGAAGAGTAGTCACTCACTGTGATCACTGAGTCTTTTTAGTATGCAGCCCAGAGGATTCGGAAAAAGATTACATTTACAATAATTAACATATATGTAAATGGAGATCATGGCTATGAATGATAAATTTTCATAGCAATTTAAACCTTGTTCAAATTAATCAACCATACAGACACTTGATTAATGAAAGGCAGCGTCACTTTAAAATGCAACATGTTAATATATATTACTGTTATCGCTGATCAAAGAATCTTTAAACATAAACCAATTAAAACAAAGTTCAATCTACATTTTTTACTGGTTTAATTCCTGCAGAATTATGGAAGTACTAGAAAAAAATATGTATTTTATTCTCCTTCATATCTATTTACCAATCTGACCGTAATACAGAATCACACAAGTAATTCTGCCTCTTTGTTAATATGACTGGATCTGAAAACTACCAGATTAGTTTTGCAGTCTAAACATACACATAATGGCTGATTGCAAAGTGGGCAAAATACATCCAATTTCATTCTTCACTTGTAAAACCAGCAACTTGCATCTCATCTCTCCTATTTTCAATTCAATCAGCAATAGAGCAGTCACATGGGAGGTTTGAGTGACTAATAGCACAGGAACTGTTTAGAAAGACTGCCTTCATGACACCTTCCCAACAACACCTATCTTCTAAAAATAGCAAGGCTGGAGAATTTTATGGCTATTCTAGACATCTACAGAGGTCATCTCAAGAATCTAAACAGGTTTTGCTGATTTCCATTCTTATATAAAAAAGCGTACACTGTCATACAACTCTGCTTCAATTCACTGGAAATGTTTAAGTGTGTTTTCCATAGAGATATTTATATAGAAGATTCTTTTTAAAACTATTATTGAAAAGAGTCATTAACTTCCAAGACGTAAAATGTTGCTTGCTTCTCATGGTCAGGAAATCATACTAAAAATACATAGCACATTTCAGAGTTGTAGACTTAATGAAGACTTAGGTGCTATGAAGGCTTGCCACATAGAATCATAGAATTATCCAGGTCAGAAAGGACCTCCTAGATCATCAAATTCAGCCATTTCTCCCACGCCACTAAGACTATCACTACACCATGTCCCCAAACACCATCTATATGGCTTTTAAACATGTACAACGATGGTGACTCAACCATCTCCCTGGGCAGCCTGTTCCAGTGCTTTACAGCCGTTTATGTCAAAACATTTTCCCTAATGTCCAGTCTAAACCTCCCTTGGTGATGCTTGAGGCCATTCCTTCTTGTTCTACCATTAGTTACTTGTGAGAAGAGAGCAGTACCTACCTCTCTACAACCTCCTTTTAGGTTGTTGTAGAGATCAATTAGGTCTTCCCTCAGCCTCCTTTTTTGCAGACTAAACAGCCCTGAATCCATCAGCCACTCCTCACAGGACTTGTTCTGCAGGCTCTTCATCCGCTTATGTAGCCTTTCTCTCCACTCACTCCAGTGCATCAAAGTCCTTGTACTGCAGTGACCCAGAATGAACAAAGCACTTGAGGTGTGGCCTCACTAACACAGAGCACAAAGGGACAATCACCTCCCTGGTCCTTCTGGCCACGCTGTTTCTAATACAGGCCATACATAATACAGCATATATAATACAGCAGAGAATACATGGCAAGAAGAGAGTTAAAATTATCAACTGAGCTTTGCTTTTTAATTAAAAAACTATTTAAAATGTACTTTTGACATACATTATATATCAGCAATTCACATGCCTAAATACTGAGTTTTTCAGTAAGTGGCAGTATAGGTATGAGATTAAGTGACAGTAAAACAAAAGCAGTATCATTAGTTTTTACAAAGGAAGCAAATTCAACATACTGTTGAATTTGGAAATTTAATCCAGTTGGACATACATATATGAGGTATCCTTGTCTTTGTGGGAAGCCACACACACATGGCCACTACTCTATTTTCGATACTGGAAACCAAATGCTCAGCAAAATCAGTTTGCTAGCTATAGGCGTCATAATAATTACTTATCCTCTTCTACTGTGGCAAAATAATTTTCTGGTGCGAAATACAGTCCATAGGAGAACTGTTGAAGTTTTCCAGACACAACAGAAAAGAATAGTGCATTCTGCATGACAAACTTGCAGAGTTGCAGCCCACGTTTTAGTGAGTCCCATAGGAGAGAGCACTTATTTTACACATTTACATTTTGCCAGAATTCTGCCCCCAAATCCTTCAGTCTGTTGTAGCGCTTCAAACCACTAAAGAACTTTAAGTACAGTAGTCTTTTGAAAGAATCTTCTGCAAAGACCCAAACTGCCACGGCTACAAAGAATCTCTCAAAATTACATGAGCTGAAGCAGGTAACAGCTTCAGCAAGCTCTAGACCAAACCACAGCTTCTGCACCACGTAACCTATCCAATGTGCTAAATATTATTGAAGATTGAGACCACAGTTGCTTTTCTCTAGTATTCTGGGACACATCTAAGTGGCCTTGAGACTATCCCTGAGGTAATTTTTGCCACTTACTGATTTGCTGATATGCTTTCTGTACTGGTCCTGTGACTTGCAGAAAACCCTTCATCTGTGTCTTGCATCCAATGAGTTTTATTGTAATGTGTATGAGGACCTTCAAATACTATTCCTCATCCACAAATCTCTGTTTATTCCCTCTGATTTTGTGCATGTCAGGCAGCCAGCTCTGGGCAACTTGCCTAGAAAAGTCCTGGCAATGCCTGCTGTAACATCCACTGGCATTTGCAGTCAAGTTGCCTACAAGCGAAATGACATCGGGAACAGCAGCCCTAAATTCTAAAATAAATACAGACAAAAGCAGATGGAAATGTACAGTTGTGCCTATGGGAAACTATTGCCTTCATATTCTCTATGGCTAAAGGGAAAAAAGTCAGCATATTAACATGTACTTTGCAATAAAAGCCATGTGCATTAACTTGCGTGTTCACTTATTCTGTACATTTTTTCTTACTTTTTTTTTTTTCTTTGAGTGTGTGTGTGGTGCAGTTTTCTGCGTATCGAGGTGTTGAAAGATTGGAAGAAAGTTTGTAAATGTTTTGCACAGCTGAGCTATAGAGTCCAAAGAGGCTGAAAGTGAACCCACTGACTTCTATGAGCCAACGCATCCACATACAAGCACAGCAGAAGATGTAGCTCAGGACAGCTTTTAGGCTTTGGAAAAGCCCCAAAGTTGCTTCTGCTCACTTCTTTTCATAGAGCAAAAATTGAAGAGGTTTGTGCTTCAGCTGGACACCTGTTCTAGAATTCTTTTAAAGAAATATTTAAAGAAACTTGACAATATCCTAGACATTTTTTAATTGCCTTTGATTTGTCCCTTCTAGTTATATATTGAACTTGTACTCCCTTGATCACTTCTTTATCCTTGATGTAGCTGTAAACACTTTCAATAATATCTTTTTTAGCTATTTCGAAAGGGAGTGCTTGGCTGGCATCTGGTTTAAGTTACCTTATTAGGTTGAATATTTGTGTTCTTACAATCTATGAGTGATTTTGTTATAAACTTTGTAAGTGCCAATACAGGCTGCTGAAAACAGTGGAGAAAATATTTGTTTGCAAGGGGGAAGTGTGACAGGTAAGAGGGAGTTTGTTTTATTTAGTTTTTCCTATTCACAGCGCAAAGTACACTCACAGCTTTTAAATACAAATATGTGTGCTTGTTGGATTTTGTATTTTAATCATATATTTCACTAGTAAGCAGAAGAGGAAAAATGGCAGTAGTCCAACAAACAAGGATTCATTAACTCTTATGTTGTGATATTTTTTGGTTTTGGGTTTTCTTTTGAGGGAGGGGAGTTTGGGAGGGGGTTCTGTTGATTTGGTTTGGTTTCACTTTTTTTTTACTTTTCTACTTACTAATTGGCGAGTGGCAGTTTTTGGTATCTGGAAATTACAACTACTGCCTGGCATCAGTCTTCTTTTGATAGAAGCCTATGTAGTCTATGGACTACTTTGACATGTGACTACCTGTCATCTAACATTATTGTATTGGTATCCAGTCTTACTAACCTCTGACATAGCTGCAACCACTTTTAATAAAGGAGGTTTTGAAACAGAAATATTGACACCTTATACAAGACTAGAAATGATGGCATTGACAACATCCTGACTGAGTGCTACAGAAGTGTTAGAAACATACATTTTTAATGTTTCCTTAAGAGTGAAATACAGGCTCTAAATTCTGGTTTTGAAAAATTTTGGAATACGGGTTGATAACTCAGGATCAACCTTTAGAGGATATAGAAAGGTAGGGTCACTGGTCAAGCAGAATTTTTTTTCCCCCATGTACCTAGATTTGAAAGTCAGCAGGAGATTTCTCAGCCCTGGTTCTTCATTCCTTTCCTTAAGCTGAGAAAACTGAAACTCGGCCTTTCCTATTGTGTTTCTGTACCTGAATACCAAAAAATTGGATGTGCATTTTCCCAACTGCTTTCTTATTGCATTGTCAATGCCTGAGCTAGACTGTTCAATTGAATATTGGTACTTTTTACTGCACTTATATTTGCCCATTTTGTAGAACATGACGTTAGTCTCCAAGTGTTGAGCTCTACTACACCCAAATTCTGTGTCTCTGTATTAAAGTTCAATTTTCACAATAAACTTCAAAGGATGTTTCCATTAGGTGCCAGGGAAGAGTCACATAAGTAAAGAGAGATACAAATTTAATAGTTGTAAGCCCTTGCTTATTGCAAGATGAAACTGTAAATGCACTGGTCACTACCTGGATTCTGCCAGAAGGAAAACTCTGATTCTGAATGCCTACATAAGGAAAGGACTGCTAGACAAGCAATCTAGCTTGAGGACACAATTGGTTGTATACATAAAATCCCTCACACTTAGGTTTTTTCAGATATGCTTACATTAATTTTGTGCCCTTACCCAAGCACCAGGATGAGATGAAAGAGAATTATACAAGGTGAGTAGTTTTAATCGCAAGTGCTGAATGAAACACCTGTTTCTCAGAATCCCGTCTTACCTCATATCCCATGAAGTCTTCAGAAAAGAAGTGCATAAAATATATCTACTCCTTCCCTAACAAAACCAGTACTGTTACAGAAACCAGTGATTTTTGGCCCACTGACCCAGATACACCAGTGTACCAACACAGCCCCAGCTATGAGAACTGGCTTTACCTCAGCCTTTCTGGGTAGACTCTTCTCAGTCTTTTGTGTGCTAACAGAGTCTTCTTGTCCTTCCTAAAGCTGAGGCCTGGAGCAGGTGGCATTTACATGAAGGACTCTTCCTTGATGAATCTGTAGTCTCCCTCACAGGAAGTTCTGAGTCAAATATAAAACCAACAGACATTATTCTGCCTGCAGCAGAAATGCAGAGTTCAAACAGATTTGTTGAAATGTATTTAAGCATTTTGGTTAATATGTTTTAGAACATACTAATGTACATGTGGTAGCATAAAGCCAGTTAGAGTAAAATGTTCTGGATATTTTATTTCCATTAGCCCAAACACCAACAAGCAATCTCTTCTGGGTTATTGTTAAAATGTCAGTATTTAAAGGCTTCCATTTTAAGTGCTGAAGGAAACAAATGCTGCCTAAAAATCTAGATTACTGGACAGCCCTGACTAAAATAATTCAAGATAGGAAATACTGTATTTGTAAAGATTTTAAGAAACTGTTTTCTATAAAATATATTACTACAGAATGCACGTAAAGTTTTTTTCTGATTTTGAAAAAGAAAAATGGTATTTTAAATGTTGAAGTCCAAAGCTCTGCTTTTATATTTATGATTTTTAAATTGTGAATTTAGTAAAACTTTTAATAAGGTACAAATATTCCAATTATTTTATTGTATGTTGTACAGAAGTGAAATTTTATTATATGTTGTACGTAAGTGAAATCACTCCAGAGTGTTTGCAGTCATAGATAATTTTTCTTCTCCCAAAACTTTTCTAAAAGCCACACTTCCAAATGCTACCACTTATTTTATTCACCTACAGGATCGCTGTGAAATTATATTTAAAATCCTGATATAGATGCCCATATGTATTTATGTCTATCATCTTAAAGACAGAGCTCAGCACGTATAGTGGCCTCTCCAGCCCTATGGCACCTGGGGAAAACAGGAACAGAGTTTTGCTTGGAACTGTCTCCCCAGCTTTGGGCAGCCACCGACAGGGGAGTCCAAGCTCTGTGGGGCAAGTGAAGCCAAGTGGCCAGAAACAAAGTTACTGCCATAGAGTGCTAGCAGAAAACATCTGCTAGGTTTGTTAACCAGTGTATTTTACAAAGGAGACTGACCACAGCAGTAAGGAGAGTGGTTAGCTTCTTAGGAGTGCAAAGAGGAAGAGAGCAAGGGATCTTTGTACACCAGGCAGGCAGCTGGAGAGAGGTATACACTCACAACACAACTATAT
Organism: Psilopogon haemacephalus; assembly: GCA_013396835.1. Classification (NCBI taxonomy): domain Eukaryota; kingdom Metazoa; phylum Chordata; class Aves; order Piciformes; family Megalaimidae; genus Psilopogon; species Psilopogon haemacephalus. The sequence continues at coordinate 87,839 of VWZI01015769.1, read as the reverse complement.
TAATTTAGGATCAGAATCAAGCTTTTGATTCCAACAGAAAGGTTGGGGGATTATTAAAAATGCTGTTTAATTGCTGTAACTACCTTCTCTGTTAAAGTGCTAGACCTCTTGTTTCTCATTCATTATGGAACAAAAGACTAAGTATTTAAAATACTCCTTTGTCACTGAGACCTATAAGGTAAATTGCTGCCCTATTCCGTTCCTATTACAGTAAAGAAAACAAAATCTTCTCAACTGATTAAACAAGAAAGGTGGTCTTGTTGAAATACTTATGAGCTATGATTTGGGAGCATTTATGCTTGATACTCCTCTTTGCCACCTCTTCCTCACTAGCCCAAATGATCTTCTCTTTAATCAGATCAGAACTGGAAGTCATTCAGATTTAACCCATGGTTCCTCCAAAAGTTATAAAATCTCATTTTCACAGAATAAACAAACAAATTAAATATCATTTTCACAGAATAAACAAACAAATTAAATATACCCCATCAGGAAAAATAAAACCCATGGTTCCCATGTGCCTACCCTCTACTTGTTTCTCTCCATGGTTTCACCAATACCCCTGAGGAAGAGGCTGAGATTTCTGCCTGTCCCAGGAGGCTCTTACCACAAAGGTCCTTTCATGATTATTGCCTGTAGAGGAATTGCAAAGTGTAAGAAAATGTGAAAAAGGGGGGTTTGTTTGGTTTTGAGAAAGACAATGAAAAAAAAAAAAAAACCACACAATAAAACCCCAAACTTACTCTAGACAAATCTTTAGTTATTCTTACAATGTATAACAGGGCCCAACTTGAAGTCATATCTCAATAGATTACAATCCACATCATCTTGTATTTGGCAAAAGTGCCAATTCCTCGGAGCTACAAAGAAGAATATATACTTAAGTCCATACTCACCTCAATCAGTCTGTGTCTGTGCATTCTGTGGGGGATTTAGAGGATGCACAGGTCATTGTATCAGAGAACTGAAGAGACATATTACGGTATATTATGCTGGGCTTCACCTGGACTGGACACACATAAAAGAGAATTCAGCTGCCACAGCTCCCTTTGTATATCCATTTTTCAAATTCTGAAAACAACCTAAAAAGAAGAAAAGGGATTCAACTTGTTCAAAACCATGAAACTACTGGATAAAGGTATAATCACAGTTTGAATCAATGTAAACAATATTATCATCAAATTATGGACATTTTTAAACTATGTATTTTAAACACACTGTTTCTGTGTTCATTCAGGATTTGTTTCCATCTACATTAATTGCATTATAGTGATTTAATGAAGTCCCTTGTTAAATTGTTAGAAGAATAGGTAATATCCATATAAAAAGAAGAGAATAAAATATGGTACCTGGCAAGGTTTTAAGTAAAAAGCTTACTGTTAGGCATTTTGTATTGAATTTATACAAATGAGTCAAGTAGATGTAAAATACAAATGAGCAGAAAAAAATCCCACAACAAAGAAAAGATTGTAGAGCAGAATTTATCAGCTGTTCAAGTCTGCATTTCAAGAAAGTAGCCTAACTTGGTTTTGAGCAGAGACAGGTTTAAATTTTTAACTAATATCCATACTAGATAAGTATTAGACACAATACTGTACTAAATAATATCTTATTTTTCTAAGGAATTAGGCAACTATGATCCCTCTACACCAGATCATCGCCCTATGTGGGCACGTGATGTGCCTACCTCAGTCAAAACTTGCTGACCCAACAGGAGTTTTACATGACCTCAAGATAGGGTCCAAGGTCTAGAGGTTGATTCTCAGAACTGAAAGCTATCAGCCCCGATTGCATCTGTAAGACCTGCAGCCAAAAAGTTTCTCATACACTCAGGGAGCAAAAATGAAGTTGTTCATAGCAAACCCCAGCTCATTAGGAGTATGAAAGTATCTACAGATAAATTTCTGAAAGCAATTGGGTGTCATCTCTGAATGTCAAACAACTTCCCCAGGAAAGCTGGTCTTGCTGATGTGTCATGAATTTTTTTCCCCACAAACATATTAATTTTTTTCAAGTTAAACAACCAAAATCTGAGGGTTTAAACTACATTGACATATTTAGATTAATGTAGGTTAAGAGCCAGATCCTGTCTTTGAGGAAATGTGTGAGCAGGTGAGCCTCTGTGGTGGAACAACTTGATTCTTAATTCTCAGTTCTTCATTTTGGTAGGTCAAGAGAAATAGCATCACTTGTTTACACATATTTACCTTTCTTTTTTTTTTTCAGTAATTACAACAGAGCAAGATTTGACTTACACAACCACATCACTAGCTATGAACAGATTTCCACCAGAAGCTGCAGCAAAGTCTACCCATTCACTTACTTTCTGTTAGTATCTTCTATAAATTTATCTTGCCTTTTTATTGGGAAACAGTTTTGTGTGAGATTAATTCTGAGAGAAGTTTATATGATATCTACCACTAAGCCAGAGGAAAAACTAAAATGCTTTGCTGTTGAGGGTGAAAAGCTTTTTGAGTTGAATTCTAGAGAACAAAGTGCCTAGGGAGGTGACAGAGTTGCCACCCCTAGAGGTGTTAAAAAAAAAGACTGGATGTAGCACTTGGTGTCATTAGATAGGGCTGGGTGATAGGCTGGACTGGATGATCTTGGAGGTCTCTTCCAACCTGGCTTATTCTATAATCTAATAAAAAAGAAAAATTAAAAACCGAGCAAGAAGTGAACAAAAAAATTACAGGAATATGCAAACTAACCTCTGCCCTCTCCTAAAACATTGTTTATCCACCTCTTACATTACCCACACTGGTATGAATAATGTAGCTCAGTGGTGCTACCAAACAAAGTAGAAATTAATCACTTCAAAATGACAGCACACTTCTTT
>VWZI01015769.1:80000-82500 GCA_013396835.1 Psilopogon haemacephalus | reverse complement strand
TTACAAAGCAAAATGCTGTAAACAGGCTGATGACTGTACAAATTCAGTTAATTATGAAGCTAATGAAAAATTAAAAGGGAATTCTAATGAAAAATTTGATCAAATGGTATTCAGATTATCTTTTCAAGTAATTAAGTGGTCTGGAAAGAAAGGTTCCCCAAGGTACATTTTAGCCTGTGATCTTTTTCACTCAGGGAAAAAAAAAAAAGGCAATAAAGTTAGGAAAGAGTGAAAGTCCATTTTATTTTTCAAAAACACTATCTCTCAATATGCTAAGATACAGATTTCATTAGATCAGCATCACTTTTGTTTAATTATTGGTGACCTTTCCCTTTGGTTGCTGATCTTCTTAATACTTAACTGGCTTTAAATACACATGCAAAACATTATTAAATATTTCTGTCATTTCCGTTAGCATGTGCCTGCAGAAACTAAGATATCATTCATTTTTAAAAAGTCACCTAGATTGATTTACTAGAAACAGAAATACAGACTTCAAAGTATGATTGTGTCCTGATCTTTGGAAAACAAACAAACAAACAAACAAACAAATCACCCAAAAGATACGGGGTTGGTTTGTTTTAGATTTTGCCTTTGTTTTACCTAATACCATTATTGCAATAAAATATATACTTTGTACTGGAATGTATAAAGAGTTTTATTCTTTTCATTCTCTGGAAAGATGCCACAAAAGTTGCAATATTTTCAGAACTATCTCATAACTTGGAGGAACTGGAACAAAACAGAATGCTGTGTTTAAAGCCCATATGAACACCACCTTTCCGTGTATTTACCAAATTATAACACAAATAACATGAACACTGTAATGATTAATAGATTCTGAACCCCTGCAGATTAAACACAGAAAAAAAAAAATCAGTTTCCAATTCTGGCCTTGATTGCACAGAATAAGAACTGAAGTACCTTTTATTATTATGTATTGCACGGATTAAAATTCACTTCTCCATGAAAATGCTGGAAACACATATAGGAAATGTACATATAGAGGTAGAGGTTTCTTTATTCAAAATTATAAATAACCTATTAATTCTTTGTCAAAGACCTCTTTTCTACTCTGATCAGCCCTTCCAAGTTCTTGTAGATTATTGCCTTGGAAGGATGAGTGGAACAGCAGGCTAGAGCACAGCTAAGTCCTGTAACAGACTCCTTTACTCCTCTATGTGATGAGGGAACGATATTAGATTTCTCAGAATGTCACCACAATTTCTGAAGCTATCCTTCTTAGGATGAAAATATAGGCATAGATGCAGTGACCTGATACATCCCTACCACCTAGCCACCATGATAGCACTTACCAATGTAGATGAGCAAATACTCTCAATTTGTCCTGCTATGTCATCTGGAATATTTTGGAGGAGGGATGAGAATATTTTTACTTTGTTTTCACATCCTCTTTTGTAGTAAGCATATTTCATTAAAGCTTTAATTTGTAGACATAACAATAAAATTTAAGTTATTAGGCCTGGCAAGAAAAACAGTAATTATGAAACAGTTTTATGCAATTATTTTGACTGAGAATTTAAAAAATATATTGAAACATCATTAGAGTACGTTTGTTCCATGATACGGGTTTGGTAATACGATTAAACTGAAATACTGCTAAAAGGTTGAATGACTTTCATCCTAATTCATGTTTACAGCATAGACTTCTGCCCCTACAGCTTAGGTATTCATGGAAATGAAGAAGCAAGGTCTTCAATGGACATAGCTGATCCAGAAGTTGTAACTGTAAATGCAAATACCCTGAAAAAAACTGCCTTAAGCAGAAAAACTTGCTTTGTGTATGTACCCCTTGAGCGGGGAAAGCTGTTGATACAGCTGCATCTACTCTCCATGCTCTTTGCCAGCAGAGCGTGTTACTTTGCTGTCACACTCAAAAGCTTCATGTGGCTCTAGCCCCCAAACAGAATTTCTTTCATTCCCCAGGTAGTTCCTTCCCAAGTGTTGCCAATCTCTGAACCATGCTTCATTTCTTGATGAAGCAATTCACTTTTTTGCCACTAAAATTCTGTAGTAATGTTGATTTTCTGTTCCAAAAGAGCAGGACCAGAGCAGAAAAAGGCAGAGCCCTGCAAACACTGATTTTTCTCAGCTTTGAACAAAGGTGTATCTAACATAGAGCACAGATTTTGGGAAATATTTTACAGATGCTGTCCACTTTCTAGTTAGGGTGGAATGCTATTATCATTAGAGTTTGAAACATCTAATTACTTCCTAAAATTCCTCACTGTGCTGTGACTAACACTTTACCTTTTGAACCTCAACAGCTTTATGACAAACGCACCCTCAATAAAGTCAGACAACAGCATCAGCTATAGCAAAGCACAAGCCAGCTGCTAGGTAGGGGTGTCTGGACCCTCACCCGGGAGTCCAAGATATCACACGAAAAGCAGCTTCTGCATTTCACATATCTGGAAAACGCCTTCCTTCCCCTGTTCAAGTCCTCTCCCCCCCACCTCCCCCAGCATCAGCACTGCTG
>VWZI01015769.1:72500-75000 GCA_013396835.1 Psilopogon haemacephalus | reverse complement strand
CAGAAATCAAGAATAATTCCTTTAAGTTAACAAGGTTATACCACCTTCAGATTGGTGTCAGTGAAAGGGTAGGAGGCCCTACAACTATGGATGGCCTTGTTTTGTAACAAAGTGTATCCTTCAGATCTGAGTAATGCACTCTCCCTCATGACGGAGTGCTTCAGAATAAAATGCAGGGGGATTACAAAAGCAGCCCTTTACCAGAAGTTGTGTGTATTTCCAGACAGTGAAAACCCTGGTCAGATCCCCAGATTTGCTCATAAATATATTAACATCTTGATGCAGGAATTAATTTCAATCTTTTTGACTACATGATCCCCTAAAGAAACACCCTATGAAAAAAATGCTTAAATATGACCTTTTATCATTTTACAGAGCACAGCCTCCAAATAGCTGGTAAAGACACCCAGATGGTGTTTGGCTTATGTATTTTAGTCAGATGGTTCATTTTCCCCTTGGTAGGTTTGTAATATTCAAGAAAACATTTTTCCCATCTATCTGCATTTGAGTAGAATGCAAACTGACTAATAGATAAATAATCTGTGTGAAAGTAAATAGCCTTAAAGTAAACTGCCTTCACATTCCATTGATCAGCTCAGTCAGCAAACTTTTCTGCATTGCCACTAATGTTCTAAATATTTTTGAGTGAAGCATGCCAGAAGTATAGAGTATTTCCATTTCTGTCTCACAGAAGGTCATTATGAACTCCTCCTTGAATTGATATTGATTCTTAGGCTTGCAGAAATAATTTTTCAATTGTTTTACTTATTTTTGCCATAGAAATTGTTAGTGAAGGAACAAGGAAGAAAATGAGCTGATGTAAACAGGATCTGCACATTAAAATACGACGTAAAGCACCTGCAGTGATAGTCTGACGCAGCAGATGTTCTTTAACCATTTCAGGTTCCTTAAAATCCAGGGCTGTACCAACAGCCAGGAGGCCCTAGACAAACACTTGGGCATTTCTGGAAGGCTCCAGCTTTGCCCAATCATAAAAGACAGCAAATGGCTTCCTACCATGGAAATGTCAAAGACCAGTAAAGATTTAATCCTGCAGACAGAACATATTTTGTTTCTCTTCTCAAAAGCAACCCTAACCTTTGGAATTTGCTCAAGTTCATGATTGTGCTTTCAGCCCTTCACTGACACTCCTTGAAAAGAAGGTTGTGGAGGTGGGTGAAGGACTAGCAGCACACCAAAATCTGATCACTAGGGGGAAAACAGGCTGAATATGGCAGGATGGAGGAAAGCAATAAAAGGTACAGGACATGGCATGGGGTTCAGCCAGCTCAGCCCCTCCAAACTGGAGGAAATTCTGACAAAGAAATGGCCAGAAACCACCTGGAGAAGGGCTGAGATGCCTCTTGTTCACCTGCACCAGCTTGCACCAAATTCAACAGGCAATGCCTAAGACAGGTGCTAGTCAGGAAAAATTTGGGTAACCATCTAGCTCTGTTTTCCTCTCCTTAAAGCTGCTGCAAGACAGGTGAAGTTTTCTGCTTCTGCTGCCCCAAAGCTGAGTTGAGCCCTGGAGAGAACAAGCCTGAGTGTGTGTGTGCATGCATGTGGAACCTGCATTTTCACACTATCTCAGTTTCTGCCTGCTTCTCACTTTGGTTAACATTTGAAAAATCAATTTCCCAGAGTGACTTTTTAAAGAGAATGATTTAAAGCTGGAAGCCGAAGGGACCAGCTACAATTTTGTTTGCTTTTGGTTTTGCTACTGGATAAAAAGAGGGAAAAAACACACTAGAGGGTAGATTTAATTTTACCAGCTGCAAAAAAAAAAAAAAACCCTGTTAGGAATATGGTTAGGAGAAACAGTTAACAAGAATTGGTTTATCAAAACTTGCCTGAGCCTTTCAAATGAGCACAGTTCAATGGCAGATATGAAAGGCAAGGTGTAAGACAGAAATTGGGTCAGTGATCTGCAAAAGCATACTTGCCAGTGTGATCAGCATGAACCTACAGCTAATGGGGACATCAGGATCTCCCAAATATGAGGATGGTGAAATGACCAGTGTGAAGAAGCAGCCTTGGAGGTTTTGGGGAAGCAGAAAGGCTGGGTCATAACAAGGACCATAGACTGTAATTGCCGTTGAAAAGAAAAAGAAACTAAACCAACCAAACAAACAAAAACCCCAAACCCAAAACAAAAACAACAAAAGCAGGTGATGTACTTAAGTCTTACTTTCTATATCCTTAATGAAAGGCACTGTTTTTAAAATGTTACTTTTATGCTGGAAACATAAAGTTTTAGATAGAAAAAATGTTTGCCAGGAATCCATCTTAAATTAGATTTTGGTTTACTTGCTCTGTTTTTTGTGTGTTCTATCTCTCTCTCCCATATATATATTAAAAAAAAAATTAAAAAGGAAACTAATAATCAAGAGTCATAAATTTCCAGCAATATCACAAAATCCCTCATCAGCTTTCTGAATGCTAAATGTCTCCATTGATTTAACAAAATGGAAAAGGTCTGTACAATTTTTGAGAAGAC
>VWZI01015769.1:0-67500 GCA_013396835.1 Psilopogon haemacephalus | reverse complement strand
AAACACTAAAAACAAAACAGAAAGGAAGAATCGCAACCAAGTGCTTAAAACTTCTGTGGTTTCCACAGCTGGCCATATAAAAAAAAAAACAACAAACAAAAAACAACCAACGATTATCAATTAAAACCAAAACAAACAAAAAACCCGACAAACCCAGACAACTCCAAATAGAATGTAATTTTAAAGCAATTAATCTTGTAAATAATGTGATGTGCATTGTGTATTGTCCCCCCTCCTTGTAATCCACCACATACAATGGCAAAAGCAATTTGCAAACGTGAAGATAACCCTTTCTAACTCATACCTACGCATGATTGAGACATGGCTGATTTTTGCACAGCTGTATCAAATGGACCTCCTTAATCTCTCTCGAATTACCAAAAGTGATTTTTGCAAACAGTCTTGTGCCCTCTGGCACAGATTCTCTGATAAGGAGGAGGCCTAGTCGAAATGAAGCATCTGTGGCACTAGCTCCCCCCTGAATTACTGCAGTCTGTTTTGACAGCTTCTACCCCCTCCTGTTTTTCTCCCCAACCCCTTTAGCTCTTCATTGCCTGACTCTGGCATCTGACATGGCCAGCTTAGCCTCACTGAGCTAAACCTAACACAGCACATAGTTTGGTAACAGAATGGCATGTTTATTCCCTTCTGACTTCCTCTTCCTTGTTTGCAAAACCACTGCACCAGACACTGGAAGTTAATTAGCAGGATGATGCTGTGCTAATTGTGTTAATTTACAAGGTTTTAGTCAAAGAGAATCATGCCAGGGCTGGCACTGCTGTCATGCTTCCGACTTAATGATTAAGAAATACTGAAAACAAGGTGGGAAGGATTGCAGTAATTACACAATAAATGAATAAAGCAACAGATTCATTTGCAATTATATTTTATTGCACTTGCACTCATTTGCATTTGGATTCTTAATTTTTATTTTTACATTCATGTATTTGCAAATCACCAAATCATTTAAATTTAGCCTGAAAACTGCAAAGTACCTCTAATGAGCCTTATATTAGTACAAGTACTGCGGATCTCAGTCCATGTGACCATATCATTGATTATTGTATTTTTTCCCTAAGCATTCTCTTTCTCCATCATTTTTCAAACACTTTGACAATTTGAGAAAAACAGCTGTTAACAATTCTATAATTATCCTATAAAAGTTAATTCAGAAAAGAGCTTTGGACAAATGCAGCTTTGAGAATGAGTTTTTGGCAGATTTATTCCTTTCATTTAGCATTAATACAATCTGCTAATTGTTTCTGATGTGGGGGCTAAATACATCAAGAAATTGGGTGAAATCATGCTCACAGGAAAAAAAACAACTATAATTTTAATGATAAACTATCTGAAATTTTTCAGAAGTCATACTTCATTAAATTCAGTTGGAAATCTGAAGAGCAAATCACCAAGAGCTAATTGCAAGTCATTGGTATCTAAAATTCTTCTAATGTTATGATATTTAGTTCAGGTTTTTATAAAAGGAAAGAATATTAATGTTACTGCAATATAGAACTGCCTAACAGACAGACACACGAGTTCATTACTTTTAATTTTTTAAAAATGACCAAGCAACCAAATAAACAAGCAAAACCTATCCATGTTCTGCAGTATGTGGCCTATAAGATTATCGAAACACTTAAAGCATCTGTTAACAGAGATGCAAAAGCAGTTGAGTAAATTGATGTTTCACTAGGTACTAATGAATGAATGCCCCGAGAAAGACTCTTCGCAAAGAATGCACTAAAGCAGGAGTGAAACTTTTGAAAAAGAAAGTAAACCAGGCATGGATGGAGCAAAGAATCTGGCTGGGCTGGTATTGTACTGTAGTTAATGAATATGCTTTTGGCACATTGTCTTCGATGGTTTGTAAAAGGAAGACCATTCAATTTTAAAAGATAAAAGAAGACACTAGGTCAGAGCACAACAACGTATATCATACACTACCCACTTAACAAGCTTTTCAAAACATCTTTCACAAATACTTAAAAAAATTCATCAGTTGGTCTTTTTTATTTTTAATGGACCATGTGCTTTTAAAATAAAATAATTCTACTTCTAGTCACAGTGGGAAGATATATCTAGACAGTGTAAAAATTAAATCCTTTGAATTTCATTTGTCTGGATTAATTTATTTTCCATATTATGAGGCTGCAAAAGAATGTCAAAATCTGAATTATCCATTTTAAGAGTAGAAGGGAAATCACATCATCAGCATTCTTTATTTGGAGTAATTGCTGGATAGACCAGTAGTTTCACATTGTCATGCTATCTTTGGATAAGCTCACTGCACAATAATTGAAAGTTTATTTATCGATGCATATTAAATACCAACGCATTTAACAAAGGCTGTAAAGGCCGGATTAGGCTTTGATTAGGTAAGCTTAAGAGAACAGGACTGTCCTCATCCCATGAAACATGAGCATTTATTCCAGCACATTGCAATCATTAGTGTTATTTGGAAGCATAGGTTAATAGTTAACCATAAGCATATTTTTTGCATTAGTAAGCAGTGAAGAAATACGTATTTACATGGAATCCACTGGAATGGAATCGCCACAAATCATCGTTTCCTCAATTTTACAGTAACTGAAAAAGCAGAAAGATTTTCATAGGTTTGACTCCTTGTATTGGTAGTTTAAAAATTGCTTCACAAAAATCAAATGTCTAATGTAGGAGAAAAAAATAGAAGATATTGTAGTTTCATTTTAATTATGCAAACACTTCCACACTTCCCCCTCCACCCCACCCCCCCCAAATCCTTAATGCTTTCTTCCTCTCCATATTTTAAATTGCATTTTACTAGTTGTTTTTAGCTTGTGTTGATACACTCTCCTGCATTCCTTTTGTTAGGAACACAAATGCTGATATAAACATCTAAACCCAGGTAAATAAGAGCATATTTAGAGGTTGAATTTTTTTTTTAGCATAATTTAAACTCTGATCACAGTTCTGCAGATAGTGTGTTTTCTTAGAACTTTCTGAATGTCCAGCAGTAATACAAAGCTGAATGTATTTTAAAAAAAAAAAAATTTGCTAACTTAGGAATTCTCTATCAACATTTTTGAACTGTGTAAACTGTGCTTCTATGGGCTATAAAAGGCAAAAGGAAAGGATTCTGCTCTATAAGTACAGGTATGCACTTATCAGAGAATTGCTTTTAAGATAGATTTAATACATCATATAGGAAAGGCAGTGTTGGCTTTTTTTAACAGAATCTTTTTTCCCTTGTCCTGGCAGCCCTGCTATACATCCCTACCCCAATTCTTTCACTTGGATCTATCTGAATTACATTTAAACTAATTATATTAAACAATTTCATTATTCAATTGCTTTGAACCAAGTATTTGACCATATTTTAACTTCTCTAATTTTGCACATTTAGCTTGAAAATCATCAGTTTCATAGACAGTAATTCCATATGGTAGAAATCCACATACATATTCAGATATATGAATTAAAATAAATAAAAAAACCCAAAGAATTACAAAGTTAGGAAAAAAATAACATTGCAATCTGGATACAAAAAGAAACAAGCGATATTCTACAGATCCTGGATGTCCAGTGGGCCTGATCCTGCTGGGAGCTCAATGAGCTTGTGCATACAAAGAACTCTCCTCCACTGCCACCCTTAGTATCAGGTCAAGTTGTTCTGTCCCTGACAGGATTATATCTGTTACGGAAGATAAAAATTAATAACTAGCTTTTCCTCTTAATTTAAATAAAAATATTTCCATTGAAAACGGACATGGAAAAGTGCAGACTACTAGATAGGCAAAAAATAACAAAGGATTTATGGTGTTCTGCAGGCAAGTCCAAATGATGACAATCACTTTCCAGCTAGCCAACTTAAGAAAAAAGGTACTGGGAATTCAGTAAGCATCACATCTATTCACATTTCTAATAACATAATCAAATTAAATAAGGTCATGTGCAGCTGAGGTTTTCTGAACATACTGGCAGAGGTTGCACAGCTCTTGCTGGGGAACAAAACCTAAATGACACAGAGATACTAGGATGCAAGGAACAAGAGAGAGTGCAGCACATCAACCTTCCCAGCCAGCTATCAAAACTTCAGTTTGGATCAGGGCCCTCCAAATGTTCCTTCAACATACTTGAGGCAAAAGAAAATAATTCTGTTGTGGGGTCTCTGCTCTGTTCAACCCCGAAGAGCCCTATGTAGCACAGTTTCCTTTGCAAAAGTCAGTAGCTGAAGTAGGTTCTTAACTTAAAGCAGGTGGTTAAATGTGATTTGAGCAACTGCTTAATGCACTGTTGAAAAGGGGTAGACTGTATCTGGGGCAAACAAGTAAATTAGATGCTTCTTATATCGATCCAGAACAAACTTGTAGGAGCACATTGTTGCCTGGAAGGAAACAACTCCAAAACCACAGCTCAGAGTACCATGAATCTTCTTGCCTCTAGACTTTCAAGTAGATGTGAGGTTCTTAACTTCGGATTGCCTATACATTTAGTCAAAGACTCCAAAAAGTTGTCCCTGCTGCTCTCAGCCATGTCTCAAATTACTCAAGATAACTGAATATTTACACAACAGATCATATGATTTCAGCCAAGGGACTGCTTTCTGTGGACATGCAAAGATTAGCTCTGCAAAAACAGCTATTAACTAAATAGACACTTTGTTGGAAGCATGTTAGGATTCCTCAAACCTCATATTTCAATGAAAGCTGAAGATGTTAGTACCTTCATGATCAGGCCCTACATCCACATTTTAAAATATTTTTGAAGCATGGGAGAGAGTTGAGTAAGACAGTCACGCCATAACTGCTGTTTGAAATGTAGAACACTCAATTCCGTGGGTTCGTGCAAAACCTGATAATATTTTGTAAGACTGTATACTGTCATATGTCCCATAATAATAAAAATTAATTCAATATAAAATATTTCTTTAACACTCTAGTTTTTATTAATAAGCATAATTTCATCTGTTTGAAGATAGTGCAACTGATCTCTCTTAATTGGAAACAGGAGGGATTTTGAAGGGTGGATTGAGCTAATTATGTTTTTCAGGGAAGAAAAAAAAAAAAGACAGAAAATTATTTCCACATTTATTTTCTAATTACTCTGTGAGGACCTCTGCTCCAGTCCATGAGGAACTTCTTTGACGTCAAAGGACTTGGTGGGAGGATGAACCTCAAACTGAGCAGCTCAGTTGTATGGGCCCAGATTTGGAAGCTTTTTATCAACCACAAACTCAAGAAAACAGATCTGGAAAGTGCTCTTAGCACTTTCTTGGTGGGGATCTATTCTTCTTTTTATTTTATATATCCTATGAATGCCATGTGCATTAGTGGGAGCAAGCTATTGTCAGGCTATTTACCATATGATTCCCATCTAGCAAGGAGGATGAAAACATTTCAATGGTTAAAACAAAACACTTCACAAGTAATATTGAATATCCTATATATGTCAACAGCACTTAAAGATAAAATCAGCAAGAAAAAAACAACATTTTAGGAGAGCCTGGATCAGCTAAGAATGAAATTTCAGACATGGAAACTCAAACTAATACATCCCAATTATCAACTTAAGTACTGTCAAATGATTATTCCTTTTAGGTAACACTTTCACACCTCTCAACAGCAAATGGCTATATAGTTACAGCAAATAAGTTCTCTCCTTCCAAGCCACCTCCCTGTCATTTACATAAAGCAGTGACTTTGAAAGTTACTAAGAAGTTTCTTGCTAAACGGCCTTTAGCAGATCCATCAGCTCCAAAAGGCCTTAAGGAACAGAAGTAAGAAGGAACAATAGTCAAGCAATGAAAAGCAAATGAAGTCCAGAGATGACAATTCCATATTTTCGCAGCAGAAGCAGGCTCGATCTGTGAGCCAAACAAGCAGCAGCCGACAGATAATAGGAACTGTAGTTATTACTTAGGCATTCCATGCATGGGACCTCCCAGGATGCTGCTGTCTACCTTGGAGGTATTGGTTTCTCTGTGGCAGCAGCCCTTAAGTGAAAAAACCATTCACAGTTCAGGGCTCCACCCTTGCAGCATGATCACATTGATACATTATCACTGCATACCATAAATGAAACCATTTATGCATGCACGTGCCAGAAATCTTCTATATAGAAAACTGGTCATATTTATGATTAATTGTAGTTTATCTTTAAACTATTTTATTTTACTATATGGGCCTGCCCTCACTGTATTCAATTGCTTATAATACTTTTTTAAACCAATCGGAAAACATACCAATGAAGACAATAACTCCAATGAGTTCTCTATTAATCTAATATGATACTTCCTTTCCAAAGCTTTGTTTTTAAGCTGTTTCTATACCGTATTTTGTCTATGCCAAACAAATAAGATCATGATCATTTCTTACAGAATCCTGAAAGGAAAAGCAGCTGTAAACAAAAGTAACTTTAAAAAAAAACAACAAACAAAAACAGGGCACCTTTTGTAGTGCACTGAACACATGCTTCTAGCTACAAGGTATTTTTAAAAGACTTAATATACCAAATGATGTGCAATTTATGCCCATATAAGCATAAGAAACAATGTAACTACTTCAACATCACAGCAGTGATGCAGAGAATTAAAATATTCACATGGAAAAATATAATAATAAATTAATACAGAGTTTGGCCACTTGGAACAAGTGTTTATGCACACTGTAAATGCAAAACAGTTTAGACCTGAAGCTTGACGACGCTCCTACTGAAATGCTTGCTTCGAGCCTACAATAAATCTCACCAAATCTTTTAGAAGTGCAGCAAAGTACATACTTTCTTTTTAAGCAATAAAATAGCAGTAGACTTTTCCTTGGTTTCTCTTCCAGAAGTGGAGTTTAAGACACATTTACCTTGGAAGAGCATAACACAAAACCCTAAAAGCAGAGGAAATAAAATACACTTAACTGCTTTATCATGCAGGCAAAACACAACCCTGAACTTGTTTTTTAGTAACTTTAGTAAAAGGAATGAATTTGCAGCACTAAGGAACTTTATACAGAACATTCAGATCCTGACCTAAACTCCTGCAGGGAAAAAGAATATTAATATCTGAAAATAATAATTTTCAAACAGTAGATTATATATTTTTTTTCCATTTCTGTTGCTAATCATGATTCAGCAAATTGTTTAATTTTAGTGGAACTTTTTTCATTCAAACTTAGAATTACAGCTTTGCTTCCTAGATGTAAATAAGTATTTTTAATACATTTATTTTGTGTACCTTAAATTTCTCTCGTAAGCTTACTTCCGTTTGCCAAATGAAGATCATCAGGACATACCACACGTGTCCATAGGGACAGCAGAGCTAATGAATATGTATGTTTTATGCCACAACAGAGCACTCCCCTTGTTCTGCAGTATCGACCTTCTCTTATGAGTAAATAACAGGTGAGAACTTATGCATGAGGATAAATGGGGTTAAAACTGCCATAAAGGGACATATTTTATTTGAACAAATGTGGGGTGCACTATAAACAGAGTTAAGCTCATAACTTTTTATATTTTCCAAAATGTTAAAAACTACCCTTGCTTTAAAAGTCAAGACCAAGTTACACAGCAAGTTATTGAAAATATATTTCCCTCCAATTAACAGCAGCAGCACTCTGCATAAATTCCACTCCATTCTAACTTTTATATAATTTTCAATCATAATTCTTTAACGATATATGTATAAGCATTTCATAGCTTTACATGTAGCAAGAGAAGGTTAATTTCAGAGATTTATCTAACCAGCCCAATTCACCTTACAAATATGAAGGCAAAGATCAGTAAGTTTCAAATAGCTGTACTATGGGTTGACCCATTACGCTCAACTAACAAGTGTGAAAAAGCAAATTTATATGGGCCAAAAACACAATGTTCCAGACCATAACCAGGAATACTGCTTTCTTTTTAAAGTGTTTATTCCAAAACCTACCAATATAGGAGAGGTGTAAACAGTTGCTTTACTGGGATTAGAGTACCTCTGCTCACCTAAATGAGAATAAATACTGACTAAATGTATATAGAGAAGTAATTTGATACTCAAGAAAAAAAAAATCCTTCTTAAGATGACTCCACAGCATACCATACAAAGCTTTTGCAGAATTTGTTTATGTTATTTATGCATTTTGCTTTTTGGCAATCTGCACATTAATTTTTAATGAAATAGTAAAAGAGATGTTATGTCTCACAGTTCGATAAAAATATTCTATAGCCAGGACTGGGTGGCAGAGTGCATTAATTCAGTGTCCTTCACTCCTGGGACCTGTGTATAATTTAGTCCAGCCTCAAGAAAATAACTTTGATCTGAAGGCTGTGGGAAAAGCTACATATGAAATGAGTTTTAGTGGGTTTAGTGTTGTTTCTTATATACAAGACGACATATGAAGATAAACTGCTTTAGAATGCTCCTGACGTGGCCTAGGATTAACAGCAGGGAGTTCTTAGCAGAGCACATCCACTCTCTCCCATTTTCCCCATCATACCAGACATACACCACATACATTTTTCTCTACTGTAAGCACCAGAGTGGCTTGTGCTGGCAGATGCTGTCTTTCCAAAGTGAACCTTCTGCACAAAAGGAACGTACTATCAACACGTATACTAATCTTTCCTTTAAAAGACCCCACCACAAAAACAACATCTATATTTCAGCATGAGAAATGACATTGAAAGAAGCGATGATGTTATCACAGGGAACCCAAGATTTCCTCCTCAAGGTAGAGAACATCTTAGCTAAGTCATCTGAACTGTACTTAATCACGTTTTTTTTTTTTAAACAGAGCTCCGGTACAGCTCCTACCTAACTTGGCTATATTAGCAGCTGAATCTTCCTTTCCTTCCTGTTCCCATCAAAGCAGAGAAACAAGATTAAAAGCAGACGCAGAACCAAAGAACTGACATCCTAGAAAAACTAAGCTCAGCTAGATCTTTTCCCCTACTTAAACCTTTCAATTATTGTATTCCACAAATTCAAGAGATTCTTTACTGTTCATTCAATAAAGTGTATCTGAATTAATTACCAAAAAATGGAACACAGCTTTTTTTTTTTTTTTTTTTTTTAATGGTTTTGGTTTGGGATGTACTGTATTGTTTCCTGAGCATTTGAAAGGAACTATATAGATCATTCATTTAAGTTGACAAACTGTCTGGGGGACTAGGAGAGGAGGGAAAGGGAATTTTCTATAGACAAATATATGAATATATATATATATATACATATGTATGTATTTATTTTATGCATATACAGGCACCAGAGAATGTCTTAACTAAGAAATTTAACTCTATGCTGAATTTTTTGCCATATTCCTGGAGAGAGTAGGAAATAAAGGAAATTAGCTTATCATGTTATATATTGGTTCTCCTTTCTGAAAAAGTGCAAAGTTCATCCTGCAGCAGGAAAAGTTGAGCCATGTCCTGAAACACATAGTATGTCATTGAGAGGGTTCACAGACATTTCAAGGGGCAGAAGAGAATAGTGCGCTGCCTTTAAAGACAGAAAGAAATGATAGAACCCATCTGATAAAATGTCACATTCCATTGCAGCTATCACACAAGTTCAGTCTTTTCAGTAAACAACCTTCAAGAGACAACAAAAACCTAAACCATGCCATGATCATATCAATAACTAGCTGAGCACTGTTGATAGCTTAAATACCAATAACTTGTGTTATTTTTCCTGCAATTTTGTCCATTGTGTGATCACATACGTGGTCACCAAATGATGAAATGGTTTTAAAATTTGCTTCAGGGTACAGAAGTCAAGCTCCACTGATTAGCATCTCAAAGCGCGCTACCGGCACACATTTGTATAGCTGAATAATAGCATTTGTATTTGTATGATGTTCTAAAAAACAAAAAAATTGCACTATTTCACTTAATGTTTCATGATGTACACTGATGAAAGTCCTTTCTCTTACAAATGCACAATATATCACAGCTAATTAAAAGATGAAGTAGAAAAGCGACATCAGAAAAAGAACCAAAAAGAGGGTTTTGGTGTCAATATGAGATGCGCAGACCCCACAGTTTATGAGCTTGATTATCCTGTCACTTCTCTGGTTTAAAGTCACGAGAACCACTTAAGTTCACAATTTATCGTGAAGGAGATACATTTCCCCACCTTTTATTTTATTATTTTCATTTTAAGCAACAATTATGCAGCAGTTAACTATGGAAATTATATATTTTGTTTACCAGGATTTGGCTTTTGTGCCACATGTTTAGTAAAAACTAAGAACAGAAAATATTTCATTTAAATCTAAGCAGAGAGTGAGTTCTGATATTTGTTGCACTAGCTGTTGCCAATTTATTCCTTGTGTCTAATAAGATGGTTTTCAAAATCTATTGCATGTGAACATTCATAAAATCTGCTGTAAACTGACTAGACAGAAGTCTGATTTCAGCCACCCTCTGAGACTCTAGTCCAACATACTGCCTTCAGCAGCATGGTATCCCTCATGTGTAACCCTCTTTCGCCGTTTCTTCAAGCATAATTTATTACAAGGTTTTAGTTATACTCCATCCAATTTTGCACTAAATAATATGATACAAACACACCCATACAAGTTTAGCATTAAAAATGTTATAAACTACCAACAGGAATGTTAGGATTACAGTAAATATTCAGCAACTATCATCTTAAGCTATTTTTCCATCAACACCCCTGTTTTCATCCTGAATGTTTAAGTAACATACATGAGCACAGGACTTCAAAGAACGCACAACATTGATAGAGTTAAACTTTCCTAGCATCAAAAATCAAGTTTATAAACAACAACAACAAAATTCACTTAAGGATATTATACCAGCAGTGTAAAATTATATAACTTTGTTTTAATTTTGAAATATTTTTTACAAGTTAACCCACTCCCAACCCAAGTTGAATTATGAGGTACTGATGAAAGCTGTGAGAGTTCTGTGGTTTCAAGTAAAATCTGTAAGATATGTAATAAGATTTACAGATAACAATTGAAAGGTGCATTACACTAATCAGAGGAATGCATAATCTCTGCAAAGCAGATAGAAATGAATAATTTTATCTTTTCTTATGGTTTTATATTTTCATGCAAGGGAAGCAGAGGAAACCTAAATATGACCCTATTTAGATATATTAACTGAAAAGCCTTTTGTAGAATTTTTACATAAACAGGACTGTGCTTCCAATGCTGCCCATCTAGTTTTTTAAATTGGATGGTTACTTGGACAGCTCTCTATTCATTACTGAACTGTGGAAAGGAAACACAGAGGTGGCATTTTCCTTTTAAACCATCTAATGCCTTGTAGCCAGATTCCAAAGCATCAAGGAGAGATTTTTTTTTTGTTAGACAAGCTGTCGTAATTGAAATGAAGTCTAATCAGACTCATTACTGTTTTCAGCAATTTGCACCACCAAAGATGCTTATTAGGTAACAGTGTTTAATAAACCGCTCTTTAGAAAACTACCAGTAATGAGCTCTTAACAGCCAATCTTTAGCGTGAATGTAATGTGAAAAGTGTTCCTAGCGCTGAATAGATTTTCACATTTAGTAGTGTCATAATTAAGCTCAAGGAATTGGTAGCTATGATGATAGATTTACTGCAATATAGACTTTTTTCCCTCCTACAATCATGTTTGAAAATGCTTGGGATTTAATAATATTTCCAGAACAAATTTTAAAACTGCTTAAAAGACTGCTGGACTGGATTAGCTCTGTAAATGGTACTTAATCAGAGAGCATTTGAGGAATGCATAGAGTACTGTAAGTCGAGTATTATCTACCAAGCATATATAAAGTTAATTCCACCTAGCTTTGTTTGACTGCTCTTCCATCATTTAGGAATTTTCAGCCATTATTATACAAATAATAAATGTTGTTGTCACCAGATGAAAGATAATGAACAAAAATGGCCAATAAAACAGGATACCTGAAAAAACACTTGTCAGGTCTTCTTGCACATAAACAGTTGAAAATGCTTGAGGAAATATAGACCAAATTAGTTGGTTTGAAAATAGGATTATGGATGTATATGTATCTATTTACACATATATATGTATACAACTAATGTTGTTTTCTGTGCATGTTTCACATACCATTAACTCCTAATACCTACTTCACACTAAAAAAACCCAAGTTCCTAACGTAACGAGGACCACAGCTTTGAAAATGTACTGTTGGTGACATATCCATAAAACAAAGCCATCAGCAAGAGATAACTTTTTGTCAATAGAAAGTTCAATTTAACTAGACATGTGCCTCACTGCACTGGTCATATCAATACTATTACCTAACAAATGCTGAAAGAGGAAAAAAAAAAAAGAAATTACACATATAAGCTCTACCTAGTTAAATATCCTGAGCAAATCTTGAGGAATACCACTGTTATCTCACCAGCAGTAAGAAACTACAAAGACCACCTTTCTTTGTCTCTCACTAGCAAAAATACATAAGGATGCAAATGTTGGTTTGCTTATTAGACATTCTACCAGGGGGTGAATTATCAGTAATGAAACCACCAATAAAATGATGAAGTCTGATTATCTTGAACTGATAGTTTTATATCAGAATTCCATGTTAAGATATTAAGAAGCGGTCCTTTACTGAACAAGTATTCTTGTTACATTTTTGTATAACTTAGCCTCAAAACATCAGTAATCCTAAGTGCCTAAATCTAAACCTCCATATCCAATTGCAGCTTTCTGAATCAATAGAACTATGAGAACTTAGACTACCAAATAATGTCAGTTTCATTTGATCTTGTGGTATGCACTTCTTTGCACTACAAAGTGGAAAAAGGGAAACAACCAACCCCACACCCCCCGATGGGTTTTTGCAGCATTCAGATCAAAATGTCTTTCAATTTCTCAGCTCCAAACTGAATTTACACTTGGATCCAAAATTTTAGTGCTGCTGCTTACCCTATCACACAATTCTAAATGTTATACCTGTAAGTCACACATTTTGCTTCCACCCCCTGCAAAATAACATAGCATAAAGCTCCATAAAAAAAAGAGACTCCACAGCTGCTTTGGACTTCCTCCTCTTCTACGTCTGTGTTAAACTTTGTATTATTTGTCAGTGACAACCCTGTGCTCTAAGGTAGATAATACACATTTTATACTGTGGAAGGAAGTCAAAGAAGGAGGTGAAGCTACAGGAGCAGATGGAAGTCAAGGTAGAATTTGCCCTAAAACACTATGAATTGATGAGAGGGAGCAATAGGATCACAGGATTATTAGGGGTTGGAAGGGACCCAAAGAGATAATTGAGTCCGACCCGCAACCTAAGGATCCTAAAAGAAGGATAGCAAGAAGAACCTTAAGACCCATAATGAAGTTAAGGTGCTGCCATCAGTCTCCATGGAGTCAAAGGGGGAGGACTTTCGATGTTGGTTCAGCCAGGCAGCAGAGAACAGTTCTAGTGGTAATGTTTGCTGCTATCAAAACCTGAAGTGAGCCCTGGAGTGGTTCATTTCAGGACATCTCCATCAAAAGAAGCTGGAGTCTGTGTGAAGTCTATTGCATGTTCTACAGCAGCATAGACGTTATTTTCTCCTCCATCAGTGAAATTTCCAGTATTCTAGCCCAACTTCTCCTGGTCAGGACTCAGCATCAATCACAGTTTACCCTTCAGCCAGAGGTACGATAAACAATCTGTAGGGTGTCTTGGAATACAGAACACCTTAGATTTCTCTGTTCTCTTGTTTATAGCAGTTCTATTATTTTTTTTTTTTTTACTACAGTGTGGCTTGGATGAAATACCATATCAAATAATTTCACTATGCATTTATTGTTTGTTGGCTTTTTAAAGCAAACAAAACCAAACAAAACAAAAACTACTAAAAAATCCACACAAGGCCTGCCCGCGAAACCCTAAATAGCAAAAAAATACCAAAACCAAAACTCCCAAGAAACAAAAAACAACCACAAAACACTCAAACCTTCCAAAATAAAAATTAAACTTCATTGTTCCACCCAGAAGCAACTACTTGTCCAAACGATTGCACACAAACCCACCACTGCAGACTGCTGAGGTTACTGTGCTATTATGACACATGTACAAAAGCTACATAATAGATGAGTTGCTGCAGATGTGCACAGTTGTCCATCTGAACTGGAACCTTTTGTATGATGCCAGACAATATTCCCTGCACTTCAGATTGGTTTAAACGCACAGATTTGCCTATTAGATTTTTGAAGGTAGAGAGGTCCAGTACATAACTTCCCTGATTGAAATTGCTTATGGAAATCTCTTGCTATAAAATGAGGGAGACAAAAGGAACAACACAAGGTCCTATATAAAACAGTTGTAAGCTTGCCTGGGGAATGAGGGTTAACAAAGAAAATGCATGTGTAAGTGAGGAAAACATCTACAGGCTTTGGAAGGATCAGGGTGAGCACTACAGATTCTAGCAGTCTGACTTTTACTTAGTTTTTTCATACAGTCTATTTTCTGCTTTTCCACTATAGAGCTTTCTACTTATTTTAGCATAACTCTTTATCTTTGTCATTAAACAATCAAGTTCTAATACAAATCATAATGCAAACAGCCAGTTGTATAATGAAAAACAACACAGAGTTGAAGGGGGGTTCCTGCCTGATCTCAGCAGCAGATTAGCTTATGCCCTGCAGCATGAGATGGGAAATATGTTCCTTACTATTACAGTTTTGATTCTGTATTTGTATTTTATATGGATTTTTAAAGTGACACAATACAAAGCTTTGTTTCAGACAAACTCTCCCTCTCTCTCTCTCTCTCTCTCTCTCTCTCTCTCTCTCAGTACGTATGTATAACTGTACACATACATTTATTTGCCCTCCCAGAGCAGTGATGATGTTTTTCTCTAGTGATGTTACAGTGTCTAGTCTGGAATCTAGAAGAGAGAAAAAAGCACACAAACAGAAAAAAAAGATGTTTTGGACTATCCCAATACAGACTATATCCACCCCAATTCCAAACATGTGTTCTTCTAAGAAATGCTAAGTGTTTTTCCAGCAACCATTCTACTGCACTGCAGTGTATTGTAAGATTATTTATACCTAAATGAAGTTTTATTCATAGAAAGCTAAACACCATCCAATTAATTGCTTTTTATAGAATCATAGAATGGTCTAGGTTGGAAGAGACCTCAAAGATCATCCAGTTCCAACCCCCCACCATAGGCAGGGACACCTCCCACTAGATCAGGTCGCTCAAGACCTCATCGAGCCTGGCCTTAAACACATCCAGGGAGGGAGCAGACACAACCTCCCTGGGCAACCTGTTCCAGTGCCTCACCACCCTCACTGTGAAGAATTTCTTCCTAACATCCCGTTCAAATCTCCCCTCCGCCAATTTGAACCCATTCCCCCTCATCCTGTCATTACAAGACCTTGTGAACAGTCCCTCCCCAGCCCTCCTGTAGGCCCCCCTCAGATACTGGTAGGCTGCTATAAGGTCTCCCCGAAGCCTTCTCTTCTCCAGGCTGAAAAGCCCCAACTCTCTCAGCCTGTCCACATAGCAGAGGTGCTCCAGCCCTCTGATCATCTTCGTGGCCCTCCTCTGAACTCTCTCCAACAGTTCCATGTCCTTCTTGTGCTGGGGGCTCCAGAATTGCACACAGTATTCTAGTAAATATTAACAATTTATTCACTGGCAGGAAGTCAGGAGATCTTTTCCAACAGACAGAGTTTTTAGATACATCTCTCATCCTTTATCCAACATATATGATCTTCTCTCCTTCACCCAGTTCTTTACATGCATTTCTGTGCTGTCCTCATCTCAAACAATAAACCACACAAAATCAGGAGCAGCAGTACTAAAAGGTGGTGAGAAAATAGGACAGCAGAAGTTTTTGAAGTTAACAAAGCAGCATTCTGTTCCTACCACCTATCAAGCATATTTCTGGATTCTTCTGGGTGATTGCCACTCATTTTAGGAATTTAACTCTGCAGATACAGCACAGTCCTTCAACATGTTCACCCTCAATGGCTTGTGAAATTCAAGTGGAAAGATCCTGTCTCAGTCTTTGTCAACCCACTTGCTGAGCCGCAGATGAATTCTTAACTCACTGCACCAGTATATGGGATTAGTTGTCCTGGAGATGTATCCAGTATTGAGAATAAAGAGTACAGTAGGAACAAGGAAATCACATTTATGAGTACCTTAGAAACTTCAATCTACAAAATACAGGAAAATGAGGTAGAACTTTTACACTCAAGTACTCACTATGTTCTAAAGTTAAGGAAGGCTTACTTTCGTCCATGACCTTACTTACTAAGTTTTTGTTAGTTGTTTGAAATTTGTGTGTGTACCTTTGTGTTGTTTTCTTTAGGCACATAATTGTTTTGGCATGTTATGATACATAGATTTTGTTCCATCTTTTCAAGAATACATCCAAAATATTTTAAATAAATATCCTATATTTGATTTAATGAAAAACACCTTAGGCTGTATCTTTGTCTTTTTAATTCTGTGTATTAAACAGAAAGTCTGCCATGAAGAAACTAAATGGTACCTGAAAACAAATGGTTAGAGGGCACAGGCTGATATTTAAGAGGTAAGGTTGCACCAAGGTAGCATAGATGGTCCATTCTGTATTGAGGATAACCAGAAATGACATTTCTTAAAAAGGCATGGCTTGCTAAAGAGGGGAATGCCCTAAATGCATCAATGAAACCTGCTGCTGAGCATGACTGCTTTTTTTTAAGATTTTGATTATTTTTGAAGGAAAAACAGTCATACTACAAATGTTTTTTCAATAAATCACTGGTGAGTACTGGGCATTCCCAAGATCAGTCGCACAGTGTACTCTTAAAATGATTAAACTGTCTCTCACAGTACTTTAAATGACAGACTGCCCAGAAAAAAAGCACTAGTGCCCCACAAATTAGGAATTGTAGCAGTAGTTGATAAGCTAGATTGAGCTGTGGGCCATTTTACGACAATTCTCACCCTCATTACTGGGCTGCCCCTCTTGGAAAAATTTTTCCCCTTGTGTAAGGTCATACAACTAAGATTAAAATATCTCACTGTAATGTTACCTCTTTATAATACCTCAAATACTTGGGTATAGAAGTGCTGGTGATGGGATGAACAACGAGCTTACTTTTATATGCACTGCATTAAGATACCACCTGTATGATTTAGCTAAAAAAGAAAATTTAATTGCTATTTCTGGGATAGCTTTGTTTAAAGCCACAAGTTGCTATGACAGAGAATTGGAATTGTTTAAATGGTTCCCTTGCTCTCTTCTTCAAGTTGTTGTTAATGTATATAATTTAGGCCTCAATGTTGTTAATATGCATGTGGATATCTCATAATTTCTATGATATGGATATATCATATGAATAAAGCTGCATAATTAGATGGTGGAATAATTTGTAGCCTCCAGCACTTTCTCCCATTTTGCTTTCTCAATGCTCCTTGAAGAGACTGCAGTTTATGTTGGTGCCAGATCATGCCACTGTTACTGTTTACTTGCCTAAATTTTCTTTGAAATTAGTGGCAAAAATTAAACCTCCTAGCAATCATCAAGGATAGGGATATACCACACTAACCCACCCCTCTGTCACTCACACATTTTTGTAAGTATTGCTGGGATGGAAATTTGGGCAAGTGACCAAATAGTTAACTATGCTTAGCCTTTCATCTTCCAAACTGACAGAGACTTCTTTAAATTCTCAGAACTCCTTTTACAGAATTTCCATTTGACAGTTTCTAAACATGCCCCAATGTGTTCACCAAGTTCATTTCTATTAACAGGAAATGAAACTGAAATAAAGAGGCTCTGTGTGTGTTGACTGCAGGCACTTCAGATTTCATGGCAGCCTGTGTCTTCCCAGTGACTTTCAAATGGAAGAGATAATGTGTGTGAATTAAAACAAAATTGTAGGTTTAGTAATGTCAGAATCTGATTTATGCCAAAATAGAGATGTCAACAATAGCAGAGTAAGTGACAAGTGTTAAATTACCCAAAGAAGTAAATTCAGTAATTATTTACCTCTCTGGCGCATGATCCTTAACAACCTCCAGACCTAACAGGAACAGCAGGAACCACAGGCATTTTGAAATTCAGCATTTTTTCTTATTTTTTAGAAACAAATTTTGCCTTTTCTTTTATATATAACTAAGTGCCATCAGAAGCATTTCAAATAAAACATTAGAACATTAGCAGAAAGCCCCATAGCTGATTATGTTGAGAGTTGAGTATACAGCCATCTGCAAATGGACAACTTTAATTCGATTCCTAGCATCACTGGCCACGCTGAGAATTCTTCTATCTCTTCACACCAGGGGTTTGCTCTTTTAAGCATTGCTCCCTGAAGGGAACGAAAAACTAGAGAAAGAGGATTTCCAATGACCCTGCACAGATGAATGAATGTGTCAATGGTGAATATTGGTTCAGCTTTGAAACAGGGAATCCTGCAGTGGTTTCTCTGCTTCATCTGTACTAGTGAGTTCCACTGTGGACTTCAATGTGTAGGAGNGGAGGGGGGGCGTGGGAGGAGAGACAAAAATCAATAAGATGTTCTAAGAATAATAGAAAGGCATTTCTCTAAATACAACCTTTAATTTTTTTCTTAGATATATTTTTTCTGAGATGCACATCACTTTGGCCTGTCTGCTTACAGAAATTGGTTAAGACAGCTTAAATAAATAAGGGGTCCTTACCATATAGCCAGCATTAAAGGCCACTATACTCTTCCACCTCATATTTAATTTTGATGGGTCTCCATTTGTTCACTTGCTTGTTTCTGGTGTAAAGATGATGTAAAACCAATTGTGAAATTGTTGAAGTGTTCCCAGTTTCAATGTAAGCTTATTCTTCCACTTATAACTGATTTCACAGCAAAAATGGTGACATACACAAACCAAACATGGAAAGGAAAAATGCTTCATCTTGGCATCTATAGGAGATTCCTAAATAACTCTTCTGTAACTCAGGGAAACACATAAATGTTTGTCTAAGCCTTTTAGTTAATTTTCATTCAACTATCAATCAGTCTCACCATGACACAATATAATTTCCTAATCAAACTACTATTCATTCTTTTATCGCTTTCTAAATCCAACCCCCCCATATATTTCAATAAGACAGAAGTCAAATTACTTAAACATGAGGTAGAACAACACTTCTGTAAGGCTATTTCTTTTATGAATTTTAGTTCTTTAAAATTCTGTGATTCTGTGAAAATATAACTTAATCTCTGTAAGAAAAATTATAATTTAATCTCTGTTAAAAAAAAAAAGAATAACACACCCTTCCAGTAAAGAAGGCTGAATTGTGAAATTCCCAATAAATACTACTTTTTCCTCCTTCATGTCTACGATAGTTTTATTTGTTTCTGAGGCCATAACCACTACATTCAAAGGAAACTGCACTATATCTCAGCATCTTAAGAAATACTGAAGAACATTTTTTTCTTGAACACAAAGGAAAACAACAACCAAACCCCCTGCAACTCTGCACAGGTTTCTATACCTTTGAAAATGAGGTTGGCAGTCAGCTGCTCTCTATAGTTGAATGCATAGTTGAATGAAGATAATATTTTTATGCATTGTATAATTACTAACAAAATATTTACATCTACCCCAACTTTGATGTTGCTGAGAATTTAAAAAAAAAAAACAACTTAACTGATATATAAAGGGACATATACTGGAGCATTTCAGTTATTGATGTAATATGCAGATACTGAATATTTTTGGATACTTGGAGGTATTAGCTATATATTTCACAGATATCATCAGATATGATCTGTTTTCAGCTAAAAAAAAGAATTTGAGTAATCGGATTTATGTAGTCTACAGCATTTCCTAAAGAAGCTGCCTGGGATTTGCCTCTTTTTAAACAGTTGAGATCTTATGTTCTTTTAAGACTATTTTTTCAATACTGAGCAACATCTTCATGAAGAGCTGCACTGATTTCCAATTATGTAAAAATTAATTTGTTTAATCAAGCTACAAGAAGGACAAGAACTTGAACTGGAAAAATTCCATCACATTAAGTAAAGGATTATTGCTCACAAGAAATATTTTCAATGTCAGACAGACTTGCAGCCAAAATCTAACTCTACTTCTTACAGAGAACTCTGTGCTTGCCTCTCCCGCCTGATTAGTTTTTCAGAGTCCTCCAAACCACTACCGAAATGAACTCTAAATACAGTGGTGACTTGGTTTTTAATTTAATTTGCTTTTATCACAACCAGAGAAATTTCCAGGGATAAGGCTTAAATAGCAATAGAGATATCTTTTATAAATGCATATTTTCTTTAACATTGTATGTGTGCTGCAAAAGGAAAGGAAATTCCTGACAAGTTGCTCTGTCTCTGGTCTCAAGATTATCTGATAAATAAGCACATTAATTCTTCTGTCCCATTTTCAGCAATATGATAATAAATGTTGCCCTTTTAAAACACAATTCCAAACTTGTAAAAATGTTTAAAAATTAAAAAGGCTTAATGTTTTTTTATTGTCATAATGCATGACATTATTTCATTTTATTATTCATGAACATTATCAAGTAAATTCTGTTGAAAACAAGGGAACAACATTTTGGCATAATTTTTGTATGCTAGCAGTGCAGATGAGAACTGCTCTCATAACCTCCTTCTGAATGGTGATATATGCAAAATAATCCAAAAAGTGTTGCTTTCCAGTTTCTTTACATACTTCTTGCCATCCACTGCTCAAGTGTTTTGAACTTTCAGTTGATGACTGTAATAGTGCACAGATGGAACAATATTTATTCTGTCAGTGGAAACTAATTAGGATGACACTAACTCTGAACATTAAACCAAAAAACATCTAAAAAAATAAATAAACCACACTTTACAGAGTGTGGCACATGATCTTTGAGTTTACAAATAAAAGCTATAAATTTTAATATATTTCTGTTACATGGGAGGTGTGACCATCTTTGCTGTTGGTGCTGCACACGGTAGCTAGAGATGGGTCTCAGAGCTGTATCTGGATCATCTCTACTGTTAATTCACTTCACGTCAGAAACTGCATCCCAACAACTTCCACTCTGCAAGAGCAAGTCAGACTTGCAAATTATTTCACACTATTCTTCAGTCAGCTATACTGCCCCTGTCACCAAAAGGTCACCTCCCTCAGCCTATAGTCCTTTGGAACCTAGCTCAAGTCAGGGAAGTGGTCAATTCCACTTCTCTCCCCTAACTTCTGCTACAGGCATTAGGAGTTTGGCTTCCCTTTGGAACAAAGGATCACATTTGATGAATCATCAGATCTGACATATATGTGCAAGCTCAACCTACAATCTGGTTCATGACTGCTGAAGACTCACAGTAAGACATGTGACTTCAACACACAAACTCATGACTTTCAAAAACTTGCTAGGATCTAAATCTGCATCTCTTGGTGCCTGAGAGTCAATTCTTGACTTCTGATATTCATGAGCTTGAATAAACTGGTTCCCAAATGCACAATGTTTTGAAGATCTATATGGCACAGCTCAAATTTACAAGAGTAATGTTGAGTATGGTAGTTTGCTATTAAGCTCAACTATTGGTCCTACTGTCTTTCAGCACTATTCCCTTTAAATGAACAGACATTTCAGGATAGAATTAGGTTTGATGTGCATACATATTCATACAGATCCACCATTCAAACACCTTATTCTGTAATAACCAACCTTTGTAGGAAAAAAATAAAGAGGTATATGTTCTAAGCAATACTGACTTTGGTAATCTGGAATGTAAAATTAATTGAGACATGAAAAACAGAAGAAAAAAAAATTAACTGCCCACAGTCAAGCAAGAGTTAACAACTTAGAAGTAATGCATTGGGAAAAAAAGTAATATTATTAGGTTTTGTTCTATTAATATAGGATAAACAGGACAGAAACAGAACTCCCTGAGAATGGGAGATCTTAAAGGCTTCTTGTCTGTGCAGTGGTATGATCCCTTAGAGAAATTTAGAAAAATACATTTGGAAATTACACTGTCTGCATTGAGTGTTCTTTCCTTGCATCTCTCAGCCGTCAGGCACATGCTAGTGCAGAATTTCATTTTGACTTCACCCATATTACACAAAAATAATGGCAATGAGTATTCTTTCAGTAAACCAGATGGAATAGATAAACAAGCACTGATTCAGCAGTTCCAGTTGTAGCCACTAGTCTAATAAAGATATTACCTGCATTCCAAAATCTTGCTTTTCTCAGATCAGTGAGACTAATTCTGAAATTCAATTATTTTAATTTAAAAATGTATTTTAAATTACTTTCTACACTGAGATACTAAATGTGTTCCATAAGCTTTGTTTATTGATATTCATGTCAAACTTCAAACTGCAATATTACATTTAAAAAGAAAAAATTAAAAATTTCAAACTTAATTTAAATGCAGGGCATAGCATAATGAGTAAACCTGCAAAAAATGAAGTGCATCTTATTTCTAACTGATGATAATGTCTCCTGTGAATGCCAGATAACATCTCTACTGAAACCATACCTTGGCTTGACAATAAAGTTGGAAGTTACTCAAGTGCATTGTAGCCAACTGTCAGATTTAAAACCAGTCACAACATACTATTAGTGGCATTCAGCCAATCTCCTAAGGAACAAATGACCCGAACTTTATTCTGAAAATTCAGTTTGAAAGCAAATCTATTCCCTAAAGTAATTTTCAGCACTGCTTAAAAAGCTTGGAAAAATCAGATTAGAGTAAACCAGGTTATGTAGATGTTATGAGAATGTAACCTCTAAAAATAACTGTGTGGATCAATTCAAGTAAAATTCAAATACACCGATCTCACCTTTCACAGATCCCTGCACTTCTATGTTCTATAATTCCAGTCCCAACCTATCAGATTGATAGAGTCTCCATAGTTAGCATAGTTTAGAAGGCCTGAGATATAAAACAACTTGTATGCATAGAAGATTTATGCCTTGAGAGGTTTGTTGTTAACATACTACACACAGTATTAGACAGAACTGCAGCACTGCATGCTGTATTTGGAAATGACTATGGATGTCTAAGAAAAAAAGGTTATTTTCTCTCAAATAAACAGGCACACATACGTGTTACTATAATCTGTAACAGGCCATGGATTTCCTTCCATTTTTTAATGCAGCGTTCCCATCAGTGTTGTAAACTTTCACAAGAAATAACACAGAATCTTACAAATGAATGAAAATAAAACATGAGATAATGTTAAATACAGCCAATACATGAGGTACAAACTTTGAAAGCTTGACATAATCACAGAAAATGCACCCAGGAAAATGCTTAATAGAAACTCCTATAAACTATCAGAAGAGACACATAATCAATGAAAGTCCTATTAAAGCGTTATTAAGATGTAACCTTGTTTATTCTAAGTAATATAAAATGTACCCACTCACACATAGGAGCCATTTATGCACTCCCAGCCTAGCACAAAAATGATCAGATATAATCTAAAGAAAAACATTCACAGGTATTTCAAATATATCCGGTCCAGGAAATAAATTACATGATATTACCATATAACAGCATATATTGAATTTACTCTTTCCAAACATCATTGAAAAAATGTTTCAATCTATGGGATAGCAGTTTACTACTTTGTGTATTCAAATTAAGTTACTGCTTAGTTAAACTATGACTGCAAGTAAAAAATTTGAGTTAACTTCAGTATGTGGCTAAGTAAGATAACTGATTTCATGCACAGAAACTCTGCAGACTTATTTGTCTGCCAATTCATGACACCTAGTTTAAAATTACCATTAGTAGCCACATATAGAGGAAAAGCACTGTGCTTAATTTCACTTTCACCTCACTAGTGGGGAAAACTACATACATTTAAAGCACTTCTTTATTCACGTTACAGCTGAGCCTTTGAAAGGATTTTGGTAGCATGGAAATGAAGAAACAGATATCTTTTGATTCTCACCATGCTGCTCTACCGTCAGAAAAAAGAACAACATGGATACACTCTTGCTTTCAACAATGTAATTTATGATTTAAATGAAATATACTTGTCTATTCAACATTTTTGGTATCATCTATAAGGTAAAAAATATGCCTAATGATATCAAGTTGATGTGAAATATTTGTATTGTCACACTTAAAGTATTTTCTCAGGGCAAGTAGAAATGAAGGAAATAATGAGCAACAGTAAATCTCATTGTGGTTAACAATTCTTCTCAAGATCATTGCCAGTTTCCCTTTGAAAAATACTATTACTCAGCTTGAAATCAGGAGGACTTTTCACTGTGAGCAAGGTCATTCTCATAGGTAACATACAGTGAACAAAGTTAATAGTTGTGTCATTAAGCATATGGAATATAATAAAGAATAGTGAAATAATTGAAGTTTGCAGTGTTGATAAGTCTATCAGGAGATGCAAACCTAGTAAATAACACAGTAGAAAATTCTTCAGTATAAAACAAATCTCCTCAAATACAGGAACTCAAAAGGAAAAGTTGTAATGACATTGTACAGGCAGTTATTTTAAAATGTCGCTTTCCATTTCTACAATTCGCAACATTTAGACTTATGCTATCTTTGCTTTGGAAAAGTTACTCCCAGTGGAGTAAAAATTATTTAATAATTACTCTATTTTTTGGTGCTTTTCTGCAATTTTCTTATTAAAAATACCTGTGTTAGCCCTGGAAGCATCTGAACTTTATTTCCTAATGAGTCACATTGAAAAATGTTCTTAAAAATCATTCTCCACAGTATTTCTTTCTTCACCTGTTCCGTAAGATAATGTAGTATTATGGCACATAAAAATGAAGAAATCCTTCTGCCACTGAAAATATACCTATGTTCTTCTTCTGTTAGCATTCCTTTGCTTTCTTAAATCTATGCCACAAGAAATTTTGGCTTATAATCGCATTTTATTTTGACATGTTTGGTTTATATTTGTTTCTTAAATCTTTTTCAGAACTCAGCATAGCTGATATATATATATCCCAATGTCTGCTGAAAGGAAGAGAAGTGCAATCCAGTGGAATTAAATGCAACTGTGTTTTGATGCTAAAATAATCTTGTAAACACAGTTTCACCGTAAAACACTGGTGAGAAAAATCTCAGGACACTCAAGCAAAATGTGTTCTGTTCCAAGATGTATCCTAAAATTTTGATAATTTTCTATGGAAAAGTATTCCATTGTTCCCTCCCTCTCCAGGCAAAAGTTGTTCATTTAGAACAGTCTGGTTTTACACTGTAAGAGAGCAGAGAAGATGAAGGCATCCTGAGGAGGGAGAGAGGATACAGCATGGAAAGAAAACAACTAAATAGACAAGCAAACGGGGACAATTAATTTTAATCAGGGATGCAGATACCTAGTTCTAAAGAACCCCACTTCTCACAGAGTTTGTTTCACTTCACAAACAAAGCAAAATACTTTCCTTCCTAATCTACAATGCAATTCAGAGCAACTGACTCCAAAGCAGACTGAAGCCAGGAAAATTAAACAACGCAGGCATATTATCTCCTTTCCCAAAGAGTTCCTGCCTGCTGTCCTTACTATCAGTCACTCATACCAATCAAGAAAAAAAAAACCACTTTTCACGTCTTGCTGTGGGGGAAAAATATATACGGGGGGAATTTACTTGGTAAGAAATAATTCATTATACTAACAAGTTAAGTGTGCCAGGTCCCAGTCTCAAGCCTTGTGGACAAGTGGCACAGTTATAGAGGCTAGTGGTCTTGGGCCCACACTTAAGCATATGTCCAGGCTCCATTTAATTCATATAATGTACCATGGGAGACTCTAGCAGAATAGCAAAACTTTGAAGACTGTCACTGACATTAGGTTACTTAGTAACAACAGTGAAATATCTATGAAAACTTCCTACTGATTAGACTTTTTTGTGTGTGTAAGATACATGTTAGGTCAATTTAGAATACAGTGAAATGTATTACTTGAGTTTTCCAGAAGTCTTCACTGTGACTTTTGATAGTTTATGTCTAAAACAGAGAAAGAAATATCTATTAAACAGAGGATGACCCCTTTCAAGAAGCACAAGTTGAGTTTTATTTTTGCAATAAAATTTGCATCTACTCACTATTACT
The DNA here is from genome assembly GCA_013396835.1 of Psilopogon haemacephalus. Classification (NCBI taxonomy): domain Eukaryota; kingdom Metazoa; phylum Chordata; class Aves; order Piciformes; family Megalaimidae; genus Psilopogon; species Psilopogon haemacephalus. The sequence goes on along the minus strand of VWZI01015769.1, from coordinate 41,543 downwards.
CTAAACATCTATTGAGATCTCTCTTCTTCCCTCATTAACAAATGCACGTCTATGCATATACTGCCTGTAAACTAAAAAAGAAATGAAGACTTTTGGGAGAGACACATATTTTCAACATCTGGATTTCATTCAAAGGAAGGGAGAAATCAAGAAAACAAAGATACAATAATGGCTTAAAAATAAAACGGACATCTAGAAGAAAACACTAATTTTGATGGAAATAATCAGTTAGATGGCACACTTCATGAATAGAATAATTACGAAATTGGATATAATCAGTAAGAACTATTTCAAAGGTTTGTTGCTCTGACTCCTGTGTTCTTATATAAAATGGAAAAGTTTGAAGTGCTGCAGGATGTATAATGAGCTATTGAAGGAAAGCAAAATACATTGAAGCAGCAGTCAGAGCTGGAACACATACGGAAATGCATGTTTTTCAGGAAAAACAAAGAGATGAAAAAGGTGTCTGATGATGTTACAGACTGTGAAGACATAAAATGAGATATGTTGGATAAACCACTTTGGTCATGTCGAAGTAACAGACATTGGGAAAAAATAAAAATGAAGTGTGCTGGAGCAGTTCTAGAAATTTTGTATTAAAACTCCCAGTTGATATTTGGAGAGGAGGCACTGATATTACTGTAGGCAGAAGAGGTGAATTGATTCAGACAATAGTTCCATTAGTTCAAGCTTTAATATATATGTATGTATGTTGCAGAAAAATGTGATACAGTTCACAATAGTTTATCAAAGTTATTTAATGCCAAGCTAATTTCTTTGATAAAGTGGTTGATTTTAAGCAAAGGAAATGACTGATCGAACTGCACATCTGCATACAAATTATTGGTTACCTTATGTATTAGCAGCTGGAAAGGCCAGAATTAGTAAAAGTACTGTAAATTAGTTAAGGAAATACTAAAAGAGGTATTGAAAGAACTCCCACTGAACTAGAGGAAGCTTGGTAATGAAGCTCCTCAGACATCAATTTGCAGAACTCCATTGATTTCATTACCACATATGAATACAGTATAAGGAGTAGAAATATACAATGGAAACTTGCAGATTACAAAAAAAAAAAGACCCAGAACTAGTAGAAAGAAAAATCAAAATAGGTAAAATATCATGTTTCATGTAAACAGAGGTAATGAACAGGAAATAGTAGTACAACATGAGAGTTAATATTTTAAAAAAGCAAACTTGCTATAAGTTTTACTATAAGTTGAAATAATCACAAAAGAGAAAGGATAAAAACTGAAATGTATAAACTGATTGGAAGATGGACTTTCATCATTCAGTCTGATGTAAACGTGGAAAATAAGCAATGCAGCTATGAAATAAAAACCAGGCAAATCTCTATCCAGAAAATATTTGTGCCATTACACAGCGAAACCTTGCCAGAACTGTAATTCTGATTTTCTTTAGGGATAATTAATTTAAACCTGACGAAGAGAGAAGGGCTGTAGGGAAGACACTGGGAATGAAGGGCGTACATTCACAGAGAATAAAAGACATTGGCTTACTCTACCTTGCCAAGATGGAAAAGGAATGTGATTGCTCTGTAAAAATATAATGTGCAAAGCATTTACATTGGAGATGAACTATTTAAGTCAAAAAGACAACACCAGTACAAGAACAAGCAAGTATAAAGTAGGCATAAATAAATTTATGCTGCAAATTAGAAGATTTGTAACTCCCAGGGCAGTAACATTACTGAACAGCCAACCAGAGTCCTGAAGGACAAAAATAATTAGCTTATGTTAAGACACAGCTTTATCATTTTATATTATAATACATAATGACAGTAGGGGACTGGACTTGAGAATCCCTAGACCCTTTTGTATTTTATATTCCCAGCTCAAAAGGGCTACAGAGCTCTTCTTAGCCTGTTAAAAAACTGGTGGGACGAGGCCAGTGATGAGAACATTAAGTCAAAGACAGGAAATATTAGCCTGGCATAAAGCCCACTAAGGAATGAACTATTGCTTCCAAACTGGGGCCAGCTCCTCTGTATGCATCCAAGTCCATTTCTGCTTATGCATGCCTATAAGTGAGTATATTTCAAGATTATTTTGGGTAGGAAAAAGAAGTAAATAGAAATAATAAAACTTTTCTACTCAGATCTTCAGCACAATTCAATTCTTTGTTCCCAGTTACCTAAAGGTTAAGGTAAGAACAACATTCCTCCACCAGCACAGCAAAATCATTCCTCTTTGGGTATACTCTGCTTGTTTCATTCCTATTTAAGTACTAATGTACTTTAATTTTAAAAAATATTTATTTTAAAATTTATTTTAACCAATAATATTTCACTCATGCCCTCTGGTATTGGCACCAACACTGTTGCATGAAAATATTCTGTTGGTCTGCATGCAAAGCCCTCTAATAAACCCATTCTGTAATATGTGTTTGGTTTTCTTGCTATTTTGGTTTGTTTGGGGGCTTGTTTGTTTGTTTGTTTTATTATTATTTTGTTTGTTCATTGGGTTTTTGTTTGTTTGTGGGGTTTTTGTTTTGTTTCGTGTTTTTAAGTAGATATCTTCAGACACTGCTTAGAGATTATGAGAAATGGTTTTCCCTTCATGAACTTTAAGCATGTGGCAGTGATCAAATGGGTACAGCTGTCCTTTAAGGACATTGACAATTATTGTCATCATACCTCCTGTTAGGCAGTTCAAATTGCTTAAAACTTTGATAATGATTACTTGGCTGCATTTAAATGAAGGTCGTTTACCCTTCCATTCCCTACTTATATAGCATCTTCCACGCAACACGCCTCAAGGCCCTTTCCGAAGAACACTAATCAGTACACAAAATTATATTGAAGCAAATAACCTTGTCACAAATTCCATTACACAGTAAAAGCTAAATAAAAAATAATGGCTTTCCTGTCTATATTTAAAAATATATATCCACTTAGTGTCAGGCTTTTCAAGCAGAAGAGAATGCCACAGAAGAGCATGTATTGTACTGTACCGCAAGGAAAAGAAAAGTGAACTATTGCTACAACACACTTAACCAGTACTTGCCCTGCCTTACCAATACAATGGGCATTTGCAAAAGTCAGTGTTTTTTAAATGTTGGCTCATGTTAAACTCAAAAATTTTCTATAGGCATTTCAAAGGAACAGCTGAATACAAAAGAGTCAACCAGACAGTGGAACAGAAATTGCCTCGTCTTGCAATAATAACTGTTTTAAGGTTTGATGGAGGCAAGACTGACATCTATCTGATGTTTACTTAAAGAAGAACGTAAGTGTTTCACTGGACCTGATAGTTCAAAACGGAAGACGGTTTTCTTCCCATGAATGGAGGTAATTTCTTATCTATATACACATACAACCTTCTACACCAGTTCAGACAAGTGAATGTAATTCTCTCACTTGCAAGTCCAGACAGGAGAAAAGATAACCAATAATGTCACTCCCATTCCATAGTGGGCTTGCTGGCTACTTACTGGTAACCTCAACACTGCCTGTAAATACAGCAGTCTCCACAAAAGGCAGCAGGCTCTTTGAGTTGTTACAAATTGATGTTAAGTAAAAATAGCACACGAAAACAGCCTTGAAGCTACCTTTCCTCCTGACCAAACAAGTGACTTGATCCACTCTAGTGGCAAACTTAGCCCTTCCCTTGTCACAAGTCTGCAACCATAACTGAAACTGCAGAAAATCTATGACAAAAATCTTAACTCACTGATAGATGTCGTGTTGCAATTATGGCATTATCTGTGCTACAGAATTAAAAAAAAAAAAAAAAAAATCCAGTGATTGGTTATGCAGGTGTGTTATGTGGTAGTTTCTCATCTGAAAGAAACAAAATGAAACCATCTGCAGTCCTTCTGAAGCAAGAAAACATCTCAAAAACCAGAGGATAAAAAGCCATTTCATGTCCCATATAATGTAACTCTTCGGGGTTTGGGTTGGGATTTTTTAATTTTTTTGGTGGTGGTTTTTTTTTTTCTTTGCCAACAGAAATATAACAGGCAAAGGGAAGAGAAGAAAGATTCAATACAAGTGAGAACAGTAAAAATGTCCAGAAGACAGACCCACTCAAAACTCTTACACAAGTATTTGCACTATTGCTAGTTTCAGCCTGTGAAAAATGAAGAAGCTGAGGAAATAAAATACAAATTAAAAAAGAGAAACAGAATATTGGAAAACTAAGTTTAAAATCAAAGAGGAAACAGCTGAAATACAAATAAAAAAAAACTCTCACTGCACAGTAATTTACAAGATGTCTGTACTTAAAGTGATGTGACAGGACTCAGAGAGTCCAGGCTGCCAATAGTTTGGCATATTACATGGTGATCTTTTCACATATTAAAACAAACACAATTTTCTTTTGGAAAGTACAAACCTTTTCTGCAATTTAATGAAAATGATTTATTGTCCAATTGACACTTCTTGAATTAATTCTTCTTCAAGTATAACACAGGAAATTCCATGTCCTATCAGTTATGTCAAATTTGACAGCCTCAGGTGAAAATTCTCCTTTCTTAATTATTTTATTATCCCATTAATTCCCCCAACCCATTAGTTACACTCCCATCTTCCTTCTGAAGAATTTCTCCTCTTTCTTTATGTCTATTATCTTTCAAAAACCTCAAATAAACAATGTTGTCCCTTGGCAATCTCTTCACTGTACTAAATATATTTCACTACTGTCACTTCCCTTCAGAAACTAAGTAGCGCTTATGCATAATTTTTTCTCCACCTTTCCTTTTGTGACAATTCCAGACGGAGCAACCAAAATGATCCTCTCAGAGCTAAAGGTGTCTGATTTTCACTACCATGTGCTATGACAGTTCCGTACATGTGCTTCCCCATCTGCTGCCAAAAAAAAAACTTCTGAAAATTTTATTTTGCAAACCATACCTTAGCTTTTGCCTACTGTATTTCTATACGAAAGTGACAGTAAAAAGTGCCACGCACCATGCTGCAAACTTAGTAATTGAAAAAACACTGTGTTTTGGTGGTCACACTGAAGGGAAGGGCATAGCTTAGATACATTCTCAAAACTGCCGATCCCTGGGACAGGCTGTCCAGGGAGGCCAGGAAATCTCCATTCCTAGAGACTGTCCAACTTCAGCAGGACAAGGCCCTGACTGACCTGATCTAATTTCGAATAAGCCCTACTCTGAGCAAAAGGTTGGTCTACATGACCTCCAGAGTTCCCTTCCAACTCAACTTCTTCCCTGTGAATCCACAAGAAATTTTTATCATTTGAAAAAAATACTGTGTAGGACTTCAGGTTACCTGTGTGCTGAATTCCCCATTAAAGCCCAAATTTTCACTACTTTGCCTAAATTTTCTCAACAATACCCTTAATTCTGCAATAGAAATTCTGAAACAGAGGATTATATACCTAATTTTCTTAAAAATCTTCTTTTCCTTTTGCTGCTCAGCTACGTCAAATCAAACTACTTTACTACAGTTTCCCTAGCATAAGCATCAAGTCAGTGTTTTTGGGGACAGTTCTTGCTCACAGCCATTTACAGACTATTTTAGATACAACTGGAAATTGCAAAGCCCCTTTGGGGTTGCCTTTTGCTAGTATCCAATACTGCACAGATATGCTGGGAGCTCTAAGTCAAGTGCAAAATGTAACAAAAAAATAGAAAAGAATGAGAAATAATAATATTAATGGCAACACAATAAAACTAATACTAAAAAAAACCCCACAACACTCCAAAATAAGTAGCAAATCAATTAAACACAAAATCTGATAGAATAAAGAGATGCTCAAGGCTACCAAATGCCTAATTCTAGACAGCTCATTCTTTAAGATATTCAGCATCAAAGCATTGAGTCAGCAAGATAAGTATATAAACCACTGCAAAACTTCACACTTTTTCCAGTAGGAATGCGCCTATTCTAAAGTTAAATTAAATTTTTTTGAATTGGTGTTTAGCATGGCAGCAGCTTGCAAAACTGACTTTCTTAAAAATGCACTTTCTTACAGATTGACAATGGTGAAGTCTTCCACAATTACATTTCCTCTGGAACTAATTAAAGCATAACATTTTTCATAATCATGTTTTTAAAACCTTATTTTCAAACATTTTAGAGATACAATTAATGTTTAACTTTAGGCTAGGCTGTTGGAATAATATGACATTGGAAAGCATTTTCAACATGAGTTGAAAATATACCAAAAACTGAGCAGATAAGGAGGCCAATAGTTGGGTTTTTTTCTACCATCATTTAAAATGTTTATGTCTAAACAAGGAATTTGGTTTTAAAATCAACATTATTTAGAAGATTAACTTTGCCATATGTCATTCAACTCTCAAATCTTATTCACTCAGGAAGAAAAGAAAGTTAATGTAAAGTTTTATGGCTGAGTATGCAATAATTACTCTGATTATCTGACAATCACAGGTTTTGATTATTTGATAATCATAGAAGTAGGTAAGTTTATTTTTCACTTTGCCTCAAATGTAATAGATATTGTTGACTCTGCTGCAAAGGCTCAGAGAGCCTGAGAAGACAGCACATAATTCCCACTGTATTGTTTTCATTGTTGTACGTCAACCATCATACATCTCAGCTGCAATCATATGATAGATACTCTGACTTAAACGCAGTCACCACAACGCAGCCACTTCTGGAGTAAAGTGACATGTGCTATTAACACATGGCAGATTATGATTCCTGTGCAGAAAAATGTTGTCTATCTGAAAGGACTTCTGGAGAAATACAGGTGATCTTAAGTAAAAGAAAAGCATGGTGATGGAATAAAGCCCTGTGCAACTCACCACTATAAATGTTTAGGTCTGTAGCTACTTATGATTTCACTTATTAAAATGCTTGGGTATCCAGTAGCAAGGTAACTTTACTACACTACCTGGAGAATTGGTTTAAGAGATCTCAGTGAGACTTAAGAGCATCCAAGACATAAACTGGCTGAACTACTAACCTGAATGGAACCATTTGGTATTGCCCTGGAATTAATTAGTTCCACTTTAACACTGAAAAGGGTTTCAGTGGGAAAAGTGCCAGAATGAGAGCCATCAAAGCAGACCTTTGGTAATCACCATAGAGCAGGAGTATTAATCTATCTGATTAATCTGTTGAGCTGTTATAGTTCCTCAAGGGCAGTGTGATGAGTTGGAAAGTGAACCTGGTGTCATTCTGTCCCCTGCTCCAGAAGGATATAGGTCTGCAAAAGAAAGCTTGCTGGCGATAGCAGTGCTTCCTATTTGCCCTCATAGAACCTGGTTGAAAGCAGCTCGATATTTCTCCACACTCACTTTGCTGAACATTTTGCAATGCTTTCACCATAACAATAGTGCCTTTGGCAACATTAAGTAGGGACTGAAGCACTGGAGAGGAAAAGCTAGTGATAGTCCAATATTAGAGTTATAAGAACAAAATATATTCTGGTAATAAAGTCCATCTGAAGAAGTCTCTCTGCCAGGGAAGCAGCAGAGGTTTTTGACAACCGAAAGAGCAAAGTTGCAAAGTAAATACAGTCATAACTGACCCTACAGATACTGCCAGCCTTTTGTTTTGTTAAAGTAGGTGCCCCACATTAGTACACCTTAAAATTTTTGGCTTTTGCTAAGTATATGAATGCTGGGAGCCACTAGGTCTGGGGAGGGAATGAGATTTCGCTATTTCAGAAAAGATTCCCTGTCCCCCCTGCAAGAATGACAAACACCTTTTGGTCCCTAAGAGAAAACTTATTAAAGCTATTTAAAACTGAGGTAACGGGAAAAGCATAATGGCAGAGACAGCATTATTTGCCAACCTCCAGTAAGGATTTTGGTGACACAGCAAAAATGGGTTTGGTATCGGTAAACTCCTACAAGCATTTGGGCTGGCACTCATGGACAAAAACTAAGAAAAATGCCACTTGTCAAGGACAATCTGCAATTAAGAATTTCACAGATGAACTATTAGGCAAACTAAACAAAGAGTAAATCATTATCAAGGAAACCGAAAGAGAGAAACTGAACAAAAATTTAACATATTAAATTATTCCAAGAAAAGACAAAATTATCCCAGTGGCTTAGAGTTCAGAATAGCTGCTGATGTTGAATCATCAGAAGTCATAATTTCATGTATCCTGATGTAGGAAATGCTGACACAATTTCTGTTACCTTTTAAAAAGACAGCGTTTCCTACTGAATTAAACAGAAATCTACCCTATCTTAACCAGCCTGTCCCCCCTTGGCAACTGCATATCTGTAGAATATTTCTAAAGGGAACCAAGTCACTAAATAAAGCATCTATTGAGCATCTTTTCTTTTACTTACTGACTTCTTCTTTTTACTTCTGTGCACACTTTTCCCCTCCTAAGATTGCCACCTCAGTCTTGGAATCATATTGGGAGTCAATAATTTTGCGGCCTCTGATCCAGACTATTGATTCAATGCTGTAAAAGATACTATTCATTTATAATCAGTAACTAAACCACAAAACTATATTATCACTTATGTTCGTCTACTCAGTTCAGTAATATGACTAGATACTTTTATCAACTCTGTACAGTAGACACTTCATGCCAGTAAGACAAAAAGAAAAAAAAAAAAATCTAACAAGGCTTTTTGGAACATGATCAGATCATGTTTTACAATGTGTTTCCCTCTGTAAAATAATAGTAATATCACTCTTTGAAAGGCAAATTTATTTTCTTTCAAATGGACACATGCCATTCTCTCTTTCTTAGGAGACTTGATTCTTACTCTTTCTGGTGTCCCAGACTCCTATGAAATAACATTCCATTAGGCCCACTGTTGAATTCCAATATCACCTAATGTCATCTTTCATTATCACAGGTAATATAAAGCTCAGGCATTCTGCCATAGCTGAGAAGACATAAAAGACCAAAAATTACTTCAGAAAAAAAAAATCTCAGAGAAAGTCTATGAAGAACTTATGTCTCCTCTCTCCATTAATTTTTCCCCACCTATTCCCCCATTTTCCCTTTTATTTAGCTTCACATTGGTAATAGGAAAAAAATATATATTATTTTTCTTAAATTCACAAGTCTATAAAGCATAAAGAGTCTTTTAGATAAGCAAAAGGTGAATTCTGATGGAGCCAATCCCCAAGCTTGGAGATGTGTCCCTGAAGGCTACTAGGCCTAAAATATGTCTTGGCTTGCCCCACCCTTCTGCTGATGGGGGATTGCACGGGCAGGAGGAAAACAAAGGCTTAGGGCATATTGTTCCCTCCCAAAGTGATAAACCAGTACCCACAGGTGTTCATGAACTTGTTACTGTCTTGCCCAAATAAGGGTCAGCAAGCTAATATGGTCAATTTTGCAAATGCCATTCTGATTGGTGAATTTCTGTGGCCAAAGGAGCCATTACGCTCAGGCAAATAACATAAATAGAACCAAGCTGCAAGCAGTTGTGCTGCCTCTGCCTCACTGCTCTGCCTCAGTGTGTGCTGCTCTGCTCAGACATGCTCTGCCTCACTTCTCTTGGCTTGAACAATGTGGTCTGCTCTGCCTTCTGTTTTAGACCAGCTTAGCCTTGATGTTTTGGGCTTGAACTATTCAGAAACTTAAGTGCCTCAAGTTTACCAGAAGAAGGCATTAAGTGCTTCAGGATGTGGTGAGAAGTGCCACTGATATTGTGCTCTCTGCACCTCTGCAAGAGATCCTGCCTGCACCTCTTCAAAACTCTGTGCCAAGAGGAACCAGGTTGAAGTCAGAGATCATCTGCCTCTTTTCCAGCACCCTGCTAGAGCCTGGGAAGATCTAGAAGTCTCTCAATGGCTATCAAGATACCAAGCAGTTCCAACACTGCCACAAAAGAGCCAAGGACTATCTCTGAATTCTACTCTACCACTGACAGTAGAGGAGATTTTCCCTAGGGCTCCAGGCTGCCTATTTATAAGTGGGGAAGAGACACTTTTTGGCTAAACTTTTTCAATTTTCTGATTCTCCTAAACTAATGAATTGCACATAAGCATCCTTGTGAAGATTTCTGCAATTGAATTAGAACCCAAATTTAATTAGTTTGTATCTAGTTTGTGGGTGGGGATTTTTGGAAATAAAATAACTACATATTTTATGATTCCTGTCTCATTAATTGCCTGAAGTAATTCAAGATTATAAAAATACATGTAAATTAATAATTTCTGTCTTCTCTTGCATGGCTACTCTGTGTCTTGTCAACCCAACTGAAGTGCATCTACACTAATGCACAGAGCATAGAAACAAACAGTAGGATCTGGAAGCAATTGTGCATCAGAAAAATTGTGATGTAGTAGTCATCACAGAAATGTGGTGGGATGCGTCACATCATTGGAGTGCCAGAATTGATGGCTATAAACTCTTCACTAAGGATAGCAAGGAAGTAGAGGTGGTGGTGTGGCCTTGTATGTCAGGGAGCATTTTGATTATACTGAGGTTGATGATAGTGGGAGACTGTTATAAACAAAGTGGTCCCAGCTGACTTGAGATGGGCAAAGGTGACACCCATCTGCAATAAGGAGGACCTGGGGAACTACAGAACTGTCAGTCTGACCTCGGTGCTGGGGAAGATCATGGAGCAGGTCATTATGAGAGCCATTGCACAGAACAGCATGTGCAGCACAACCAAATAATTAGGCCCAGATAACATGGGCTCATGAAGGATAGGTCCTGCTTGATGAACCTGATCTCTTTTTACAACAAGGTGAATTGCTTAGTGGATGAAGGAAAGATTCTGGATGTTGTTTATCTGGATTTTGGCAAAGCCTTTTATGCTGCTTCCAACAGCATCCTCCTGGAGGAACTGGCTGCTTGTGGCTTGCATGTATGAGAGTGATTTGATGGGTTAAGAACTGGATGGATGGCTGGATGAATGAAGTTAAATCCAGTTGGTGGCCAATTACAAGTGGTTTTCCCCAGGGCTCAGTGTATGGGCCAGTTCTCTTTAATACCATTATCAATTAATTGGATGAAGAAATTGAGATGCACTCTCAGCATACTCACAGATGACAGTAAATTGGGCAGGAGTGTTGATCTGCTTGAGGGTAGGAAGGCTGTGCAAAAAGATAAGGACAGGCTGGATCGATGGGCTGAGGTCAGTTGTTTAAGGTTTAACAAAGCCAAGTGCTGGGTCTTGCATTTGGGTCACACCAACCTCATCCAACACTACAGACTTGGGGCAGAGTGGCTGAAAAGTTGCCTGGTGGAAAAGGACCAGGGGTTGTTGGTTGACAGCTGTCTGAACACGAGCCAGAAGTGTGCTCAGGTGGCCAAGAAGAACAACTGCAGCCTGGTCTGTATCAGGAATAGTGTGACCAGTAGGACCAGGGAAGTGATTGTGACCTTGTATTTGGCACTGGTGAGGCTGCACCTCAAATCCTGTGTTCAGTTTTTGGCCGCTCATTGCAAGAATGACATTGAGTTGATGGAGTGTGTCCAGAGAAGGGCAACAAAGCTGGTGAAGGCTCTACAGAACAGGTCTTATAAGGGATGGCTGAGGGAATTGTTTAGTCTGGAAAAGAGGAGGCTGGAAAGGAGGTTGTAGTAAGGGAGGGCATCAGCTTCTTCTCTCTAGTATCAGGTAATAGGACAAGAGGAAATGGCCTGAAATTGTGCCAGGGAAGGTTTAGGTTGAAAATTAGGAAACACTGCTTTCCTGCAAAAGTGGTTACTATCCCTGGAGGTGTTCAAGAAACATGTGGACATGGCATTTAGAGACGTAGTTTAATGGCCATAGTGGTGTTAGGTTGATGGCTGGACTCTGCGATCTTAGAGGTCTTTTCCAAACTAAACAATTCCATGATTCTGAGAAATGGGAAGAAGTAAAAACAGTAGAAAATACTTCCAATAAAACACATTGGTGGATCTAAAAGCTTTTCTTTTGCACAGTCTAGTAAAAGAATGCACCACAAATTATTTTATGTTGTTCAATCATTCTGTTTGTACCTCTGTGATGAAAGGACATACCAGGTGGAATAATTCCCAAGCCCAAGAGATTTTATTGGACAATTTGTAGATCTGAATTATGAATTACTTTACCAACGAACCAAGAAGTTACAAAGGATTTACACAGTTTGTGGAGGCTCAACACAAAACACTGAAAGGGCCAGAAAGTATTGCTTAAAGTGGTTATTAGCCCAACTGCAAATGATAAAATAAAATCTTCCTTTGACATAATGAGTAAAATAATAATACAAAGATATGTCTTGAAATACAAGCTAGATATTTTACATGCAGTAGTTCCTGCTTATTCGTAATTTAAAGGTCTAAAATGTCTTCTGCTTCCTCTCTTTTAAGATTCTATTAAGCAAATCAAATTCAAATCAGGAGACTATCATACTTATTAGAATAGGAGCAGTAGCTTCTGAGTTGAGAGAAATAATTCTGCAGAAAGTGAAATATAAGTTCCCTTACCCCAAGATGAATTCTTTAGTCTCTCTTCCTCAATTCCATCCTTCTTAAGATGAAGCTTGGAAGAAGAATCCATAGTTAGATGGATACAACATGTTACTCCCACCTATTAACATGTATCTTTCAGTAAAAAATAATTCAAGGGAAGAGTGTAAATGGTTTGACGGTTAAGATGAAAGTTGGCTTTACAGCAGCTGGTCAAGATGTCAGATCCAAACAACCTCTTCTCTCTTGCTCTTATCAAAACATAATATGAGGAATGTTGTAGATCTGAGACTCAAACAAAGGAATTTTGAACCCTTGATATGCCTAAACAACTAACTGAGAAGCAGTGGAGCAAATCTTCTGTATCACCTCATACTCTTTGTTCAAGCATTTGTAAAGGGGTCATATTCAGATACGGATAACACATTCAAACAACAAATTCTTTGGGTTAAAGTCTGGAACGACAGTACTCAGATACTGTCTACAAAGAAATTATGTTAAATAGCTGTGGAGAACTGAGGTTTATAGTAGGAAAGGTCTAGTACTTGGACACTGTGTTATGCCAAGTCCCATATGTGAGTTATTTTATCCTTTCCTCTGGTCAACTGATTAATCCTATTCCACTACAGCAGCGGCAAGTTGTAAAATACTTTGTACACTGAAGTTGTTCTCAGTGCTACTATCATGTAAAGTAAGGATATTTTCTTTGATGTGAAGAAAAGTTACTTTCCTTTCTCTTTCACTTGCTAGTAGTGTTGAAAAACTAGTTAGATAAATAACTAGGTATTACTAAAATCTTGTTACACAACATATCAGAAACCTCATTCAGATAAAACAACAGAGATATGGAAAATAAAGGAAAAGAAAAAAAAGGTGAGAAAAGGTGATAAAAAGGAGAAACACATTAATAAAGCACTTTCACACTTTCTTGCTTGTCAGCAGAGCCTTAGGCATATCCAGAGTCTTTTAAGCATCCCATCAGATGGAGACCAAAATTAAGAGAACGAGCATGTGAAGAAACACATGTGAAAGATATTTTGTGTCCACTATTAGGAGGCTGGAAGTACTGTGACACAGGCCCTGAACAACTGACATCCATTCCAATGACAATAGACCTGCCTGTCCAAAATGTTTTCCAACATAAGTCAAGTCTTACAACAAATACATAAAGATTTATAGTGCTACAGAATGTAATACAGAAACACAAACCATACTACCAGTTAATGCAGTTTCTATAAGTAGCAGTCATAATAAATAATTGAAATAATATGTACTGCTGATTCACAGTGAAGGGGAAAAGCTCTACTGCACATGGCTGACAGATCTACAGATACTGCCAAAGATAGGAACATTACAATTTACTATTGAGATGCACAATGTCTTCAACTGAAGGCCAAATCCCAGCTGGCTAGAAAAGAACAGAATTACAGCTCAGTTGTGTCTGAGAATCAGTGATAATGTACTGTAATCCAATAAATGGTATTTAAACAAGTGTTCAAAAACATTAAGTTTTTTGAAGATGTATAATATACCAAGGTTTTGTCCTTCCCTATTTATCTATTACTGGTATTGTAACAGCTTTTGTACTTCATCGTATACTGGAATCTCATGTTATAGACATTTTCCTCAAAGGTCTCAATAATGTGAATTGTAGCTCTTTCATAGCAGTCTCAAAAATTACTGCTCCTTTGCCAAGGCTGTGTTGACAATGCTCCACTCCACGAATTCTTTCCAAAATTTTTGCACTTCCTGGATCACATCTGTTGATTTATGGGAAAAAAAGTACATTTTATTTTATCTGCACTACTCTTGCTCTTTTAGCCAGTTACCACACTGGACTTCCTGAAAACAGACCAACAAAAATAATTAAGAGTCATTGTCTCCTCTGCTCTGTTCAAACATACAAACAAAAATCCCTGTTCTGTTTGCAGTAAATAATTATGAGGTGAAATATGTATGTTTAATAGACTATTTTATAGTAATATAATTGGTAAAACAGTGGCAGGTGGGTGAACCCACTCTCCAAGTTCAATGGGATAACAATTTTTCCCTTGGACCCTGAGCTTATCCCTTCAAGTTATGAAAACAAAACCCCCAGAGAACTGGCAAACAAATTTATCACATTATTGTTGGCATCAAAACAGAGGAACTTTAAATCTATTTCAGCTGAAATCGTATGATCCAGTAGCCTAGGGGAAGGGATATTAATAGCAGTCAGAGCAAAGAGGAGAGCAACTTTCCTCAGCCCAGAGCTAGGAAGCAGGTTCTCTGCAGTTGTACCCCACCATACACCCAGTGGCAGTGGGCTCACAGAGGTAGTGTTGGGCATCAGAGCTCAGCAGTTTCTGACTGCCCACCACAACCACAGGTATGGACTTAGACCACAGCACTCTTGACACCAGCCGACTCCACTTTTGATCACAGCACATTTGCAGAACATTTAGGCTACTTCTGCAAAAGGATTGCAAAAGACAACTAAGACAGATCTGAAAAAAAAAAAAACCAAACAAACACTAAATTGGCTATGAGCAAGTCCTTGTCTCCCATTTGGTATTGGTAATATATTCCTTTAACGAGGGACAGGAGAGAAGAAAAACAACAAAACAACCAAGAAAAACAGAGAAATGGCTTTCATCAACAGAAATGCATACATGAGCCAACAAGCTGAATAATCACAATATGGGGAAAACCCCTGATCCAAGCATTAATAATTCAATTAGTATTCATTGAAATAACATTGATTTTAATTAATCTATTTCACATCACTGTTCATATTCTATGTGCTTCCTATTACAGTTTAAAAATCATTAGTGTATGAGCCTACTAAGTACTTGTATCTTACAAAGTAACAAAAAGGAGATGCAAAATTGCCAGATAAATATTTTAAAGCCTCAATTAGTCAATAAAGAAAAAAAAAAGTTACTATGCATTACTAATATGAATACATTAGTATTTTGCCAGCTGTATTAAACACATAATTTGATTCATTGGAACATCAGGATACTAAAATACTGGTAAAAGCTGCCTCAGCCACCAAAGTATATACTTAACAGTATCTGGCACTGTTAAGTGACTGACTGGAGAAGAATATTTTTCATTTGTTCTGCTGCTCTGTTCTGGGCTCATCCAAAATACAGAGGAACAATAAAAAATTAAGGCTTTGTCTGAAGTATGCCCAAAAGATTGATATAGAGTATCTATGTCCATTACAGAGCTTTGCTGGAGATGATGTGGAACAAGGCACATTTCTAAAGAAAACTCCAAGAGCCACTATAATTCCTAAAGCTCCATGCACCACAGCCAGCTAGAGACAGCAGACTAGAACTGCTCTTCTCTGCTTTAGGACATCGTTTCTCTTTTTCTTGTTGGGTAATGCTGATACTGTGGCAATGCCATTCCATGGGTATTTTATCAGTGGATAAAAAGATAGATAAAGAGGAGAGATGCATAGGCAAATGCAATTTCATTGAGAACAACAAGACTAGTCTGAGTTGCTTGGTATACTAGAATGGCTTTATAACACATTAAAAAAATATGTTCCTCTTTACTTTCTCTTGTCATTATCCTTTATGCCATAGTGATATAATGAATTCACAATTACAGTTACTATTTATTTTATTTAGTTAGTTTTACTATATATTGAGGAAATTTCTGACTTTGGATGCCGTCTGATGTTCTTATAACTACAAATCAGAGATATGACAGTCCAAGCACTTGTTTTTTAAATCAGTTATTTTGCTTCCTATAGGTCTCTAATTAAACTCAGTCATTTTTTATTACTTTACAGAGGTTCAGATTTCATTGCATGGCAATCAAAATACTTCAAAATCTTCTCACTGTCAGTCATCTATCTTTGCCCAAGAGAGCCCTTCACATCACAGCTTTTACCTTATTCTCCAACAATGCTCATACTTGTTCTCTTAATTGATACTTGTTTATACTAACGATTTCTGCTATGTGTGAAATACTTTCATGTGTAAAATAAACTGTAAGTAGCATTTCTCCATCTTCAACCCCAAACTCATTATCTAAATGCTACAGGTTACTCCAGATTTCTACACAGAAGTGCTGGTTTTCTTGATTAGTAACAGTTGTAGTCACCTTAGTTGTGCTGGCAGTTCAGCAAGGGGCACAGACTGCCACTGCACATTATCACAGGATAATAGGACAGAAGTATTTACATTTCAGACACCTTTCCAAAAAATACCATAATTTGCTTATGAACAGTACTCAGCCAAGTGCACTATAAAGCTCAGGAACAAGCTTATTTTACATATTCACATGTCTCTGCACATCTGTCTTTAAATAACTCCAGAGCACTTCCGTTTCCACGTAAGTGTGCATTTGTTAAAGCTTTTTTACCTGAGAAAAGAAAAACTCTAATAGCACCATGGGACTTTCAAGAAAGGCAGGCAAATTATGATCGCATTTACCATCTAATTTGCTCTCTGAGGCTTGTTCAAACAGTGCAAATATTGTGCTCCTCTTCTTCATTTGTTCTGACAAGCAGGATGACAACTAATCACCATCAAGAGCTTTCCCACTCTCCAGGCCCCTGTTTTCTGTTTATCCAATTTGATGCCTTTGAGCCAAGGAAACTGTTAGCCTTCCCTGCCACCTCAGCTGAGAAGGCCAGCTCTCCAAGGCCATATTTCAACTAAAATTCATGTAGGGTGTGAATCCACAGTGCTAAGCAGGGATAAAATGAGTCCTTTCTGCTATGTGGTATGTGATAGCACTGGCAGTGGGTTCTGTACAGGGTGACAAAAACACCCAAAAGAGGCCTTCAAAGAAGCCTGAAGACTGACACAGAAAAAGGAGCACAAAGAAAGGAGAAGCATCCTGTACTCTCCTCCTTTATTTTCCCCAGAATACAGATCTTTGGTCCTATGAAGCATTGCCATGCAAGTCCTAAAATGTGCAAAACAAAACCAAAACCAAAACCAAAACCCCAACCTAAACGCCCCCTCCCTCCAACAACAACCAACCAACCAACCAACAAAAGCTTGGAGAATACTGGAAAGTTACTTCAGTGATGTCCTTTGATAAATCTCTGCTCTGAAACTATTGTACTGATTTGCCTTGATAAGACTCAGCCACATAATCAAATTACCTCACCTTAATGACTTAAGCCAGTGTCATTGTCCACATGTCCTCTCATCACCTACAGCCTAAGCAAGACAACAGAAATCCAGCTCAAAAAAGACCAAGTTATATTATCTCACATGCCCCTTGGGATAACATAGCACACAGCAGATACCATTCCTTAGCAGATTCATAAGCCATAAAGGCAAAATCATGCTGAAATGTTGATATTTAATAAAAACCACATATGCATATGCAATAAGGACTCATTGCAATTCAACCTTACCGAACAGAGATCATATCAAAAGTGGGCAAAGAGTTAAGAAATATACATGGCATAAACACCCACCAAACTTTTAATTGCTTTAGCTGACCAGTATGGCATTATTTCTGAGAGCATGAAGCAAATAATCTAAACAGGCAGCTGGCTAACTCTAAATTAATCCATTTTAAAAGGACTTCATCTTCACAATCACCAAACCCATATCAAAGATTCCTTCTTTTTCCTTGTAAGGATTTGGAAAATGCAGCCAGGCTTTAAATTGACAGAAGGTACAAACTCTTGTAGAATTACTTCTGTCCGTTTTTCTGCAGACAGCAGCCCTCAGTCTTGGCCAGTGTTCCTGATGTCACTAACCAGCACCACTGCATCAGATTTAGCTGTATAAAATATTGGCATTAAGAACCCGCCTGGCTCAAACTCCATGCTATTTTTGGAGAGGTTGAAATATTTTCCTGAATCTTGCAAGCCTTCTACTTACACAAAACTACATACATAATTAAATAGTCGGCATTAGAACACATTTTGAGTCAGGTTATACTGTGAAAGTGTGTTCTAAGAGAGCATGTGGGTTAGGGAGTGTGCTTGATTTTTTTTCTTGGCTTCTTCTGAGTAGCCCCAGACATTCTCCAAATGTTTTCTCAACCTTTCTAACATCAGGAAGGTTTTTTTTCTTTCTAAAAGTTCACTTGTTTTTTAAAGCCTACTTAATACCTACTAAGAAAAATATGTAGAAATGAAGTATGACAAATGCAAATATCTTTACAGCCTCATTCTTGGCAAAGGTATTAAACAGGCCATGCGTAACCTATGCCACTTTTTATGAAAGCACTATTGGAAAGAGAGGAATTCTCCAAACTAAAGACTGCAAAGTTTTCAGTAAAGTATAATAAAATCTTTTGGAAAGAGATTGGTATATTCTTAAAAGGGACAAAATGTGGGAAAAAAGCCATTCTCTCTACTTGCATTGATTCCAAAAGTACTTGTGAGTACTTTTTTCTTGAAAAAGATGTTGGGGACAGGAACATCAAGGCTGTTGGCTCTGCTGTCTTACATAAGAATCTTCAGTTTGTTCTCTATTACAGTGATAAATATATTTATAGTAGTGAGAGGTTCCCCAACATCACTCTCCATCCATGTATCATACCAGCTTATGGAGCAAACAAGTGGATTTTACTGATTTTTAATGATAGATCTGTAAGTCTAATGGACTTTAGATTAACCCAGTCCAATTCCCTGTCAGTATATAATCTTCATAAGTGTCTGAGCCTGAAGATGTTCAGCAGCAGAGCGTAAATATTTTGTCCAAATGCTTCAAGTTATTTCTATAGACTACAATACTTAATTGGTCCACACAAAATTCACAGGTGTCTTTTCCTTTAGCTATTACGGATGTTTTCTAGTGGTTGGCTCATCTGTGACTTTAATTTTTAAATATTAGTTAAGCTACTATCCCCCAAAGTCACAGGACTCTGCAGAGCTGCAAAATGTGACCTAGAGGATTTTTTTCATCTTATTTACTTCACATTATTAACTTGGAGCATCTTAAATTCTGAGCTTTTAGATTCAATATGGATGTTTGCAGAAAGAAGTCAAAGCCCAAATCTACAAATCAGCATCCTGTGCAACTTCAGTCAACAGAATCAAGGGGGAGGGAAATCAGTGTGTGGTTTTGGCAGTGTTCCCTTTTCTGCCAATTAGAATGATTGGACTCTAAATTTCAGATTGAGCTAAAAGAAATTAGCAGCATTATCTTGGTCAAATGTTAGAGTAAATAGCACTTGAAGTGTTAACTGTAATTGCAGTTTTACAAGTTATTCATATTGCATTCCATTGGCTCATTTTTCCCATACTTACCTCAGTGAATGTATTTTGATGAGTGCCATTAAGCTTGCTTTGTCTGTGCCAAAGGACAGAGCTGGGTCTCAGCGGCCAAAGCAGGAGGCTGCCAAAACAGCTGGACTCCCCAGAGAGGCATTCTGCTGCCTTTGGGAGGCACTTTAGCACAGAGGAGTGGAGCAGGTGAGAGGACATGGTAAAAAGACAACTGGTTTCAGACTCTCCTCTCCAAGTGGTAGGGAACAGAAGGTAGGGTGCAGAGACAAGTGGAAGGTAGACTCAGGCTCCCAAGGAAGGAAACAAATCTGAATTCTTTGATTCTTAAATAGCTTGTAGGGAGCATGTTTTTAAAAGGTGGTGTAGAGCAAAGAGGCTCTTTATAAGGAATCAAGAGCCTTCTTGATGGGTAGACAGGCTGTACTTTAAGGAGCAGTACTGTAATTAATTTCTGACAACAGCCACCATGTTACAAACAAGTATAGACTGCAATTTTTTTCAAGTTATTTAAAGATTTCTGAAGATGATGGAATAAGCAAAATTCAATTAAAAATATAAGTAATATGTTTTGAAATATAGCTATCTCAGCTAAAAATAGGTTAAGAATTATGTGTAGAGGACAGTATCAAACATGTTCTGTTTTTTCCATTCTTTCAAGCTCTCTATGTTCCTCCCTGAGACTGGCTTGGATTTAGTGCAGGTGTTTCCAGCAAATGCCCTTCTATGCTGCGTAGGATTTGCATTCATAATCCCACATGAGAAACTGAAACAGAGCTACGATGACACTACATGGGAAAGGAAGCACTACTGCTGCCACAGACTGCAGAGAGCAGTTGTTTAGTAGAGTAAAACTCAAGAGTCCATAAATGTCAGTGGGAATTTTGTTACCAACACTGAAAAGACTTGGATTTTCTCTAAGATATTGTCAAATAAGCAAAAGCAACTGACTTCAAAAAAGCCTCATTGTTATGCTTCAGGTGCAATAGTCCTAGGTGCTGCTTGAAATCATTCTAGTTTACAATGTCAGGGAGAAGTTTTTTTTTCAACTTGGTGTTCCCTTTAAGGGCAGCTTTTTCTATAAAGCAAGAGCAGTATTTTCTTGTATTTGAACTTTGCAAGAAAAGCCGTATTTTCAACGCACCATAATAAGCTTTTACAGTTCTGCAAGTTACGGGGAATTAAACAGCTCACACCCTTGCAGTGACTTACACATCACGAACAAGGAAATGTGAGAAGAGACTTAAGTAGAAAGGAGTCACCTGGTAAGAAGACTAGGAAATGTAAATACTTTTTCTCACTGTCACCAGATAGTTTTCAGAGGAAGCACCAGCTACACAAATACAAAAATAAAGTATCAATATCTTTTGTCTGTACTCTATGTGCCTAACTATTTAAACAAACATTAACAGGTGAGCTAAAGTAAAATTACATCTTTTTTGTCATCCAAAATGCCACATGAACATCCCTTACAGTGGTCCAAGTCGCAAGAAACCAGATCAAATAAAATAAGGATTTACCTCCTATTCAGTTACTTGCACAGCCTGTCTCTAAAACAACAATAACGTGTCCAAGTTTTGCTGAAAATGGTATTTTTGTCTTCACAAAAAGCACTACTATATGTCTGTGTGGCTGCCAAGCTACATGGATTTCCAGTACAGCCAGTGCAATAACCACATCAAACCAATGTACCCTGGCTAGAGTCACCAGCCCTGCTCATATGTACGTTACTGCCTGCAAACGCTGGTTCAGGGTGTTATGCACCAGCCTGGCCAGTCCGCTTATCACAGTATCATCGTTCTTTTAAGTTAAAAAGCCAACTAAACCTACATTACATAAAAAACCTAAACAAACAAACAAATAAACCCCAAAAAACCCCCAACCAAAACAAAACACAAAACTCCTCCACCCAAAAAAACCCCTCCATAGTAGATTTTTTCCAAGTTCAATAACAAAGGTATTGTATCAAGTGGCAGTAGCTGCACAATCTTTATTGGACTCATAAAAGATTATGATTTTGCCCTATTCTCTATATAAGTGAATTTCTTAAAATACCATTTTTAAAATGGCATTTCTTCTTCTCATGATAGTGTTTCTTTAATATATTAACTCTCCCCCATCCCACACTTTGATGGTTCGGCAATTTTCTAGTTAATTTTAAATCAGCTTTTGACAAAACAATACCAACAGTTCAGTAAGCGTCCCAGCTGAATTTTACAATTTACGTTTCTTTTTGAAATACCCTCTTATTGAATAGCTTTAGCAACTAATAAAATTCCTCAATTTTAAAGCCAAAAGAATCATATTAAGCACTAAATTCATGTGGAAGGGGGATGACTAGTGATACTGAATATTGATAGTCAATTTTGGTTTTAATACTAGGAAAGCTTTTTTAACACCAACAATGTACAGGTTTACTGCAAACCCCACTCTATGGATTTTTAAATCATACTTTTGATGCTTTGACATAGAAATACACAGGAGTGTACATGTGTATCCATACATGTATATATGTGTATACATGTATGCAAATATGTATGTATCCACAGATACCTATATAAAGGCATATAAGTATAGGCACATGAACTATTGGTGTTAATTTTCTCTACTCTGGTTAAACAATAATGAACAAAAAATTATAGTGGAAAGTAACCAGTGAAATAAAATTTATTCTTACATGCTAGACGAGACGTAACAACTAAACTGAGTAGAACCCCGCTGAAGATATATGTTATTTACATATATTGTGTGTGTGTTAACAGTGAAGTGAACCACTAATGGCATAGCTTGAATCTGTGATTTATGATAAATTTGCACCAGTAGCACCATGATAACTAACTTCTATGAATTATGAACTCCTATTGCATTCTTACTTTGGAGAAAATATACAGCCTTACTAAGAGAGTTCATGTAGCATTAGTGACATGAGCAGAGCTGTGGATCCAACTGTTTCAAATATTTATCACACTCAGCACCTAGTATCTGCCCATCCATTGGAGACAACCTCTTCCACCTGAGACAGGAGCAATTTTGATCTGCTTCAATACAAATCAAAAGACCTCAGGTTAAAATTTCCTTTACTTCATCTGTAGTATTTTTCTTCAACTTCCAATTGAGAGAAATAACTAACGGTTGAGGGCAGGACCTTCCTAGATGGCTCCAACTTGATCCACAAGAGGCAGCTGGGCTTTTGCAAGGGGAAAGAAGAAGAAAAAAAAAAAAGCACGGTATTTTTAAGTCAAGCTCTGTAAACCTTTTAACTAATGTGCTTTAATTCTAGGATGGACAAAGAATGTTTGAACTCTCTACAGCACTAGCACTCAATATTAAATACTTCTTTTCTACAGTCCATATGAGAATTTTTTTCTTTAAACATTTGGCTAAGTATTTTTTTTCTTAAATATTTGTATTAAAAAGTGAGATACCTGCAGAATTTCTAGAAGAGGGCACTGCAAATTCACCTAAAAATATCACACCAAGAGAAGGGCATCTTAGATATAAGATTTGAGAGGGGAGGTCAGTTATGTTTAAGTTTGCCTCAGTATATTCCATTGGTAATATTTTGGTTAATGGAAATAACAGCTACAGAGTTGTTATTTCACTACCATTTATAAGATGTTCTGGTCACATGAACTACAAATATATGAATACGTACTTTTGTAAATTATACATGTTACAGATGCTTAACTGTAATTTATTTAATGAAATCGAATTACCAGATTTGTGTTATATTTCAGGGCTTCTTTCTACTTTTCCATTTAAACCTGAGAAATAAGTGTTCGACAAAAAAAAATTCCCAAATTCTAGGATAGCTTAGAACTGTGTTAGAGAGCTGTCCACAGTTACATTCTTCAACAATCTCCACTCTTTTAATTTTCAGAGATTACAGGAATTAACTGCTACAATTACTGTATAATGAGATACAGCTGCTGTCCTTCCATAAACAATATGCCCCTACATTATACCATATACTTTCCAAAGCATTAGTATCTCCTTTGAGAAACTTCCACACTTGTTTTCATATTCATTAAGGTATTTTCAAAACCAAACCAAAACAAAAAAAACAAACCAACAGAGTAATTCTCAGCCTATAACTGAGAGCCTAAAAAAAAATATCTGATCTTGTTTGCAGTGAAGTAGATTTGGAGGAATCACTCACAGCAACCTTGATATACAACCCTTTTTGCTGCTGTTTATTAGAGATGGACGTCCCATCTCAAATTTTCCACCCTGGGCCAAGAGAACTCTGTCCATTAACACAACTCGCAAAGCCTTCCAATTCACTTCAGACTGACAAGTAAAATAACGATCAGAATAACTGTGATTAGGGCAAAGGGGATATCTTTTGTGAAAAACCTGGTAAAACCATTTCTGAAGTATTTTGCACTTTAGGATTTTTAGCTGAAACAATTAAAAACATATGTACAAGTATGATTCTGTAGCATTGCAACCAATATTTTAATTCAGATCTGAAATTTTGCACATGATTTTTTCAAATCCTCAAAAAGGGATTTTGATGAACAAAGTATCAGGAACATAAATTTGGTACTCATGATCCACTTTAATGCTTTGTTTCCAGATAAGGTGAAGAATGATCTTGCACCCAACCACACAAGCACTGGTGCAGGGATCATACTAAGTAACAGCATGATTGCACAGCATAATATTCAACGTGATTGGGTGTAGATTCAGGCATCCTTCACAGTCCCATTCTGCCAGATAATTCTGACTTAGGGTCTAGAGAATCCGGTAACTTCTGTGGCTACTGTGATGGTCTGCCATTGGAGAAAGACAGAAACTAATGTAAACTTCTCCTCGCATGTAAAGACTGCTACTGGACTACTGAGACAATGATAATAGGCTTACAAGAGGTGATGAGACTACAGACAAATGATGATACCATGGCATTCACCTTTGTGCTGTCCTTCCTTAGTCTTGAATGTGTGCCTTCAAATGGGCTATCTGCCAGAGTGCTGAGTTATCATTTTGGAGAAAGACTCAGAATGAACTGGAGATCTCATGCACATGTCAGGTACTGAAATCTCAGCTGCAGTTTGTCATACAGGAGTGAAAGGAAGATAAGTAAAACATCCATTGGCAAAAGAACCCACCACCAACAAACAACAACAAAAAACACCTACCAAAACAAATTATGGTGCTCACCCAACATCACTTCCCAAAATACTGAACAAGAGTGTGAAATTTTGTATCTGGAGGACAAAGGTGCCAGCAAAAAGCTAAAGGTAGTCAGCTTTCAATAAAGTCAGATGAGGGTGGCTATGAAGTTTTTCCAGAATTTGAAGAGTGCTGTTTTTCCCATGTGTGTGATAAAGGAAAACAAGTAAGTAACTGTTCAAACTGAAACCATAGAGAAGTAGATTTAGAATTGATCTTGAATTGAAAGAGACAACCATGTAGTTTAGTGGATATTATTGAAGGCATGAATTATCTGGCAGAAAGGATGGATACTTAGAGAAGCTAATAGCCTTTTAACATTAGAAAGAATTCAAAATATTACAAGAAATGTTTCAAAAAGCATTAGAAGCTAGAACAGCATACAGATTTCAAGACAGAATTTAACAAAAAACATCTCTTGGAGTTGCACATGGTTTGAAAACTATCAGAGGGAAATACACATATTAATGTACAGGGGTAAAAAAGGCAACAATTGCATTATTTTGCAGACAATCAGTAAGAACCAACAGAGCATGTGTTGTAGGAACAAATAAATGACAGTGGTGTCACTAGCAAAGACAAATTATTCAAAGAAGCAGTGAACACTTAATATTTTTTTTTTTTGCACTTTTTTCAATCAGACAATTTTGATGACATTAAAAAAAATACAAAGACTTACTTGGATAATACTATTTTGAACTAGAGTGGGTGTAAAGGGTTAAAGCCTCCTGGAGGGGCTTACCTGAACTGGATCCTGACTCCTCCCTGGGGGTGGTCTGACCTGCCCCTCAGGTGTCATGTTTAGTCCCTCCCACTTCCTGCGGGGACCCTCTGTAAAGGGCAGATGAAGTTCCTGTTCTACCTCTCTCGCTCGCTCGCTCCTGTTTCCTCACCAGCCAGCTGCCTCCTGCTTTTCCTGCTGGTCCTGCTATTACCACATTCTACGCCGTAAATATCTGGGGAGAGCAATCCCTTTCGGAACTCTTTTCCATGCTATGTATCCACCATCAATTTTAACTTCATCAGCTGGATCCAGCTCCATCCACTCTCATCTACTGGTTGTATACCTGTATTTTGTTTCCCTTCCCCATATCTTTTTGTAATTCCCCTTACCTAAAATTCCTCTTATTTATTGTTAATTTTTTACTTCCAAATTGAATTAAGTCTATTTATTGAGCTTTTGAGCTCAGGGGGACTAGCTAAAACCAATACAGTGAAATTAACAGCAGGAGCACGTGTCCAGAAAGTTCTGAATAAGGACCAGAATATTCAAAAGCTAAAGCTAAACAAACTTACATGTTTTAGAGAGAAGCAACAAACCTAGACAAGGAGTTAAATGAAAAAGCTGATATCATTGTAAGGCTATCATTGACCAGCTCTACCACAAAAACAAAAGGTATAATGATGCTTTGGAATGAGTAATATATGTAAAGAACTCTATGTCTAAACCAGTCCCTGACTTATGCCTCAGCAAAATATTTCCACTGAAAATCATTAGTAAGCCAGTCAATGTTTCATTGCTTTGTTAGGAATTGCATCAGAAACCCTTTATGTTTTCTATAGGTGTCCACATGAGAATATTGCTGATCCTGAAATGTTACCATTTAAACAAATATCCTGAGCACTGAAAAGAATTTAAAAGTAACTACTAAATAAGTCTCTGAGACGCTTTGCTATTGAAAGGAACCCAAGCACTGACTAAAACGGGTCTTAAGCTCTGTACTTTGCTTAAAATGCTCAGCAAACCTCCTTTTCATGCCAGGTAGATATAAAGTGGTTTGTTATTTTTTTCAGCAATCATTGAAAGATCTGTAAGCTGAGGTCAAAGTCCGAAAATCTTCAGCAATTTGTAGACACTCTCTTAAGACACCACACAAATATTGTTTCATTTTGGGCAAAAGTTTTAACAAACTTACTGGAGTAGCCATTCCCTGTATCACTAAGGAATGAATTTTCAGTGCAGCATCAGACTGTGTTTAAATATACAGAAATTTCTAAGGTATTTTCAGAATGTACTTTTAATTATATATTACATTTACTCGGAGTCTGAAAATACACCTAAGATAAGGGCCAGAAATACTCTGAACTGGCCCAAAATGAAAGGCCATAAATGGAATATTCAGGGTTGTCTCATATGCCAAAACCTACAATGAATAAGTCAACGCAGGCCATGCAAAATATTGACACTGCAGTTCTAAGTAGGATAGATTTGTTTACGTTGCTTGGATAAAAAATACAGTTCTTTTAGATTAATATTCTTATTTTGCTGAGACAGCAGCTCCTAAGAAAATTACATCCAAGATGGTGATGGTGCATATGCAGTAGTTGTACCAGTTACAGCACAGCTGATGGTAATAGCTGATAAAGAACAATTTATTAAGCAAAAGTTATTATAAGCTGTTCTCAGTAAAAGAATGATCTAAAGTTTTATCCTCAAATGCAATGGACAATAATAACATAGATACCAGAAAAGGTGCCTAGCTAGATTCCAACTCATGTTACAACACAGCAGTATCACTACTTTCTTTAATCAGTGCAGGCAAGTGGTAGCCATTTTTAAACATCTACCAGAGAATATACAAAGAAAAAATTAAATAGATAATGTATACATGGTATATAATAACATTTGGGGTTTCTTCCCACTGCCACTGCATACACTGTTATCTGTGTATTCACAGTGGAAAACATTAGTTGCAAGCCTTAAAGGATGCAAATGATCATCCCAGAATTGCTGAGCATTATAACACAGGAGGAACAGGACACTCTATTTCAGTTTTAGAAAGGAAGAAAATATGAGACTTCAAATTGATATTTTTGACTAAACAAATATCGAGTAAGTAACAATAACACATTACTTAGACAACTGAACATTAAAACACAATCCAGTCAGGGTAAATAGACTTTCTGGGTTTGATTAATACTGGATTTGTCTTTTTAAGTCTAAGTAACAGTGCAAAACATCTGAGAGTCTAACTGGATTAAGTAATAAAATGCACTATTAGGCTGGTTGTGTATAATTTGAAGTTGTGTGGAATACTGACTTGGATTTTTTTAGAAGTAATATTGTAGAACCTTGGAAAGAAATGGCACTGTGGAATAAATGGGCAAGTTCCTAAATCCCATACAAAAGAACCAGATGGAACACTGTATCTTCCACTGTATCTTCCATTTCAAGAAGATACTATCTGATAAAGCATATTTGTCGCAAGCATCCTAAGAACCCAAGTGATCAGTGACAAACTAATTTCCTAGAGTACTGTGTACTCTTCAGCCATGGTCAAAGATGTGACACTGGACTGTCTTCTATCAGGGGAAGAACATTCCTAAAATCATAAGTTACACTAATTCAGAAATTAAATTAAGAGCCTGGCAGCTGAACAGCAATATGTGAGATCTACCCTGTGCACAGTATGTACTGTAGGCAGAATTATTAGAATGAAGACTTAAGATGAAGCCAAGACTCCTGGTGAGATCTATCAGATGCTTATTAGAGCAAGAAATTTCAAAAACTACATAACAGAAGGGATAAAACAACAGAAAATACTCTCAGTGTACAGGCAAGGAGGAGACAAAGAAATATCATGCAATGTGTGAATAAAAGCTAAACATTTGTAAATGCAGTTCTATAGAACAACTGACGTAGAAAGAAGACAAAGTACTGACCTACTTCACAGCTCTTCATATTCAGACTACTTCATACAAGCTTTAGGGCTAACAGTTCATCTTCATCCTCATTCATTCAAAATCATCATCCAACTTTCTACTGAAGGCCTCCCTTTCCCTTCATCTGACAAGAAACCTGCAAGGGGGTTATAAATATAATACAATGTGGAAAAGCAGTTGAACAAAATAGTGTCACAACACTCCAAGTATGGTGGAAACTTCTTCTGAGAATCTCTGTCAAGTCAGCTTTGATGTTTGTAGCTGGCTTGAAGCTTCATCCCCCCCAACTAGCAAAATTCTGTGCATATTTATTGAAAAGGATAGAAGACAAATGTCTTTGCCTGAGGATAAATGAAAAGGGATTTCAAATTTGTCTGCTCTTGACAAAGCCTAGTATGAGAGGAACTTGCTGAAGACCAAGTTCCTGGTAAGATACAAAGGGAGAGAGACCTTTGAGCATAACTACAATTTTGTTAGGATGTTAATCAAAATCCATATTGAGCCATGGAGGAAAGTATACAGTAGAAAGTGGGAACATACTACTTCCAGTGTTGGAAAGTTATTCCTAAGTGTACTCAGGCTCCACAGGAAACACAGTGGTATCACTGACACAATAAAGGATTCTAAAACTAAATAAGGTATGTGGCCATCACAGTGCTATGCTCACTTGAAAGACAAGATAGGAACCATGACTGACTCTGTTCTAACTCAATGGCATGGAGCAGAGAGTAGATTAAAAAATGGGACATGAATTACATGTTTATAAAGACTATAAAGGAGAAATTACTTAAGCTAAATCCTTTAGGGGAATATTCAATAGAAGCAATATGTAATCAACTTTGTCTAAAACTTACTGCACAAAACTGTCAGAATCAGACATACTTGACCTTTGCTCTTTTAATTAATTTGTTTGATATGCTACATCACTGCAAATATTGATGTATTTCAATAATGCATTACAAATTATTTTAATCTCTGCTGGAGGTTATATGGGAAGTAACTTTTTAAAAACAAAATAACACAAAACACAACCTTACGCAATGTTTAAATGAGAAGACGTCAAATTTCTGTGTGTGACAGGGATACATACTTTTGCATTACAATAAAATCTTTTGCATGACAATTTTTTTTTTACTAGTTATTCTTCAAGTAACTACTGGTTAGCCTCACATATAAAGCACAGAATTTACGTAATTTTCCTTTCTTTGAACAGCTGAAAAGTACAGGAGGTTTTAGAGGATGCTCTTAAATAACTGTGACTATATACAGTAAAGAATCAAAATATATGGTAGAAATGGCAAGGTCCAAATTATTAATCTAACAAATGGAAGACCAGGAAATGCAGCATGTATTTACAGCATTGATTAGGGTAAGAGAATTGAGAACATTCTAAAACACATGGAGCCCAACAATGCAATATACCCAACCAATATTTATTGCTACCTCTGCAGAAGCAATTTCCATTTTGATGTGTTCTCTCAGACATGATGTTCTGAAACAGTTAAGTAACATGAAGAAAACAAGTTCAGGATTATATCTGTCAGAGATGAAAATACAGCATTTACGCAGCATTACATAATAAAGTCACTGGTTTATGAACCCAAGGTCTTCTTGGGACTGCCACAAGTCTACATATCATCATAGGGTGATACATTTTTACATTTGCATATGTGAATTAAAAAAGACTGCAGAATAATAAGCAAAATGAACAAAACACAGTTTTGAGTCTAAAAGGCTAAAGAAATTTAAGTGTTATTTTGCTGTGGTAAATGTCATTAAATCTGCATGGGAGGTCACCTGTCTTAGCCAACATTTTAGAAAGAAAACAAGGAGTCTGTTATAACCACCTAATTCCAGAGGAGATGCCAACACTGAGGACAGATCTGCATTTGTTCCCTACTTAAAAGACACGATAACTATTTCAAAGCATGTTAGCAGTTCTTTGTACACTTGGTTTAGAAACTAGGAATGAATTAACTCTACCAAACCATTTATCTAGCCAGTATATATATCAAGGAATTTCTAAAATTCTACTCTGCTAAATACAGCTGTATTTTTTAATACTGATTTTTGCCAAACAAAACATAAATTTTGTTAAAATAACCAATAATAAGCATGGAGCCCCATGAATTTATGTATCTCAGTGATTTTAGAGAAGGGTTACATGACAGGGTGTCTGCAGTAACAGATGACTAGGCTGATGATCTTGAAGGTTTATTCCACTCTTGTTTTCTGAAACTACTACATATAAATTAGATACCAGGTTTCACTAATAGCTTAATCCAGTTTGGGATATGAATATTCAGAGTTAAAACACAACTATGTCCTCTTACTATATCATCCAGACAATTTCATTATTATTTCATCTCACAAATATGTCCCGCACACTGCCACAGCCGTCCTTCTCTCTCCTATGTTTTAATCTAATGGCACAATCCAATGAATGACTAAACACTGAAATTTCTAACGTTCAGAACTTTAAATAGGGTTCTCCTACCCTTATGTATCAAAGAATGTCACAAAACCATCCTCACATGTTTAAGCACTAAGCATTTTGTTGTCCCACCATATATAAAAATTAGTATGGAGAAATATTGCTAACAAAAGGCAATAAATAAATTGGTAGACATATAACAAAAAAATATAAATGTACACATAGCTATCAATATCTGTATATACTGCCACATTTTGTAACAGTTTGATTGATAGATTTTATATATATATATTAAAAGTAGAGGAAAAGGCCTCAAAGGCTTACTAATTCTAAGCAACTTTTTAGGACACTTTATAAGAATATGATTTAACTTACTTTGTACCCCTATAGAACTGAGGGAAAAAAAAAAAAAAGAAGACTAATTTTTAAGGCAAAGAAAGTGAGGTAAACAAAAAAAAAATTTACAAAGAAGCATAAAGTCGCAGATTCTCCAGTTTTTAATAGTGACCTCTAACCCACTGAAAAAGCTACCAGCCTTATTGTGGGGTATTATCTTCAGATCTTTTTCACTGAAATCTCTACATCACCCCACCCCAGGAAAAAAACAACATATTTAAACTGAGGAAGCCATCTGTGCTTTTAATAGCCTTGTCTGACAAAGTGTAGGTAAAGTCATAGATGAGATACATAAATAGAAAACTGAAAACCATTGAACATTAGAGAAAGTTAACAAAATTCAGTAGCTTAGTGTCAATTTTTGATTCCTAGCTTTGGGTTTTTGAAAGTTTTTTTTAAAGGCCATTTGTGAAATATTAGAGATGCCTGTCTTACATTAATGTTCTGTCCTCTGACATCCACTCAGTAAAAGACAAAAAGATGGCATTAAGTTTTAGCAGTAAATTGAAATATTGCATGGTGCAAGGTGGCCCAGTCTCATTTAAGAGATTACCAAAATATAGTAAAATAAAACCTATTTACCAAAATATAATCAAATGAGAGCTATGATCTTTACACTGGCAAAAACAGTGCAGCAAGAAGAGAAACATATTTTTTAAAACTCAAAAGACCAACTGAAATGAATCACATATATTTGTACCATGAGTCTTCTGAAGCTATTCAGTCCTTCTAAGAGCACCCATATTGAGAGCAAATTTTAGTACAGGCAGGCTCAGCTTTCCCTAAGGTTAAACCTGCTACTATATCTAACCTAAAACAAATGTCCCAAACTCAACTAAGTTGTTTGATTACAGTAATAGTTCTTAGTCTCAGAGTCGACTGGCTTATAAGTCATAGTTTGCAGGGAATGCCTTGTCAAACTGCATTAATCTACAGCTACAGGGGAAAAGGAAAGCTTATACCAGTCTGATGTGTGTGCAATTCAATTATAACAAAATTAATTGCCTTGGATTAAAATTACTGTAAGAAAATTTTAGGAAGCACAAATTTTGTTAAACATATCTAGACCTGATATCATTCTCACTCATATTGGTTTTGATTGTTACTATGATTTTCATATACCTTTTCCTAATGTCTTTTCTGATAGTTACTGATTGTTTTGATTGTTACTATGATGTTCATATACCTTTTCCTAATGTCTTTCTGATAGTTACTGACAATCTTGACACGTTTTAATGACAGACTTTGGCTGTGATCCATTATGGCAACTCCTTCCTAACATTTAGTCCTTCAAACTTATTCATAGAGAGCTGCCTCACATGCCACGCTGCAGTGCCTCCCAAACTCTCATCAGCTCACCTCATCTATCCACTCTCACAGAAACTTGGGATTTATTTGTTGAATTTCACAAAACTTCTACTAGGATCGGACAATGTAATTTGGGACTAAAAGTGAAGCTTGCTGGTTTGGACAGAGCATCAGGTGAAGTTCTGCCAAACAAAACCTTAAAAACAGCCCCAAGCAAAAACATTAATTCATGCCTGGCTTTTGCACAGAATGACTCCTTTCAATATAATTTCTAAGTATTTAATATTAATCACAGAGGACATAGAAAAGTACAAGCAAAAAAAAAATTAAATATCCTTAGGCAATTAAGATAAGCTAAATGTCCCACTGAGTTACTCCCTACTTGTATAGTTATTGTTCACACACTTGTTCCCTAACAATGAAATTCTCCTTTTACACAGGTTTACTTTATTACCAAGACAGACATTGAATTTAAGATTCCATTTCTGTTTGCAAAAAAGTACAAGAAAGACAAGAAAACAAAACTCATTTAAAGCAATAAGATTTAAAACAAAACAAAACCTTTCTTTTGAAACAATTAAAACTGCCAAATAAATATAGCAGAATGTAATTAATGCTTCATTGTTATAAAATACCAGTTCTATACCAACTGAACTGATGCTTGTCCTTGCTGCACAACACAATATCCAGATGTCATGAAATGATGGCAAAGTACAGAACACAAGTGTCACAGCAACACTACGAAAGACTGTAAGATGTTTGCAGAATTGCTGTTTTAATTCTGCAATTTTACTTAGTAGAAACAGTTAAATTAAGGCGGTACAAAGCTGAAAAACTTAGTTTGGCCCATTATTTACTGACATATAAAAAAAGAAATTATGAAACACCAAATTACTTTTATTTCTACTGTATAACCTTATGTATACAGGGTAACGTACTTTGTGTACACAACCTAGCCCATGTCAATCATGGGCTGAGTCTGATTTGGGTATATTAGACAAGTCTTAAACAACCAACTCACCAAAGTCCTAACTAAACAAGTACTTCATTCTAGTACCCCAAAAGGTGTCAGTTAGTAATGAATCTGCCCCACTCAACAGTTCATATTCCTTACTTTAATGTACTAACTGGTAAAGTGCTGACAGCATTTAAATGGACATTCTTTATCTAACAGACATAAGACACAGGGACAGAAGGTTAGTGAGAGCAGAGATAACAGAAGCTGCAGAGTCAAAACACAAACATCCAAAACTTCACATATGTACTATTAACACATTGGAAGATCTCATTGAATACAGTTTCTTACCCACTCTGCTCAGACTTGTACCACTAAACACAAGACTTAAGAGCTTGCAGAAAAAAGTAAAATCCAACCATGCAAAAGTAACAAAATTCCTCTGTAAAATAAAACTACAATAAAAATCCCTTATTTTTTCTACTATCTTCCCAAAATAGGAATAATGTCTCTTACACCCTAATTTTGTAATTTCCTTTGCCCCATGTTCAACACTCAACACAATTATCCTTTACAAAAATTGACGGTACCTGTGAAAATCTGCTCAGTGCATTTATTTGGCTGGGGTTTTTATATGTGGAATTTAAGTAAGAATATCTTACCCTGTTTCTTGAAACAACAACTTAATGTGCTTTAGTGTTTTTGTAATTGTTAAAAACCCATATTATTGCTGGTAAAGAAAGTTATGTTAAATATTTTAATTACCAATTTGTAGTAAGGGTTGAACGTGAAGATTGCACAAAGGAGTTCCTAATTTTGATGTCAGCTTTGAAGCCAGTTCTCAAAATTACATGATAACACTGTACATGAAATGCAGTGTGCAGTAACATGATATTAAAGTATATTCTTTGGCATTTCCATAATGCATTTACATGCTGATGAAAATATTTTCTATCTCATTCATAGTTTTACATGTAACTTTATCATTTTATATTCTGGTTGCGTACAAAGTTCACATGTGACACAAATACTTTCCTTGTGTCATGAAGAAGAGAGATTTCAGATAATTATGTATTTACCTACATGAAGGTTTGTAGTGCTAAAAAAATTTTTGTTTCCTTTTTCGTAAGTACATGACCTTGTCTACTAAGTGGGAAAAAAACCCAACCCTGGACTGCAGCCAGAGCTTTTAATCTTTAAAAGTTAAAGCTTATTTATGTATTTAATTAGAAACATACTTAAACATGGTTTCTTGAATGAAGCTTTGAGTGTATAAGCAACACAAAGATTGATACTGAAGTGTTATCCTGAAAATGATGCAAAGAAAACCTCACAACATGACAAGAAAGCAAGTAAAATTCATAGTAGTTTTCCTCCAGTTGTTCTTTTTTTTCCAATTCTCTCTGCAACTACTGTCAATGTAGCAGAGGTACAGCTCTTACAATCACAAGAAACCTGAATTTGCTGCTGCTCTGCCTACAGAAGTTGATCACAATCACCATTACACAGTAAAAAGAACAGAGAAGTCTGATAACAGAGCAGGAATGATGCAGAAGTGAACTTTCAGAAGCTGCAAACAACCACAGTGTCCCACAATCACACTTCTGCAGACCCAGAAGCATAACCCCAGGATCTGGCTTCTTGTCAAGTGCAACATGAGCAGACTCACACTCCAAAACCTTTGCCAGCATTCTCAGCCCTTCTTAACTGTCATTAAATATTGCTAAGATACAGAAGCTTTCCTTCCCTTCCACTAAACCAATTTATATTTTGTAAGCCTGTAAAAAAAGGATTTTTTTTTTCCAGATAATAAAGTCTACTATTCCCTTATCTCTGTCTTAAATACCATATTTCTCACTGGCACAACTTCTTTGGAGGTACCATGAGTACTCTTGGCACTGTCTGAGTCTGCAGAGATTGTCTTGTGGAAGGTTCTACTTTTTTTTTTTTTTAACTTTATAATTCAGTATTCACAGCAGCATACATATCCCTATGAAAAACTCTACTTAAATTTACTAGAAATTACAATGTTAAGGCATTTTGAATGTATGAAATTTGACTGAGGAAAAATATTCTGCTTCAGAAGTTGATAAAGTGATTTAAAACTACAGAAGGATTATCGTTGCCTATTAAGTGTGATAGTTTGAGCAATTTCTATGGAATCCTTTCTTATTTTATTCCTATTAGATTCATTAGCATATTTCCAGCTAATAACTAACAATTGTCTGCTCTATTAAAAGAAGACCTCCCTCAATGTCTGCTTCAATGGCTAGACGTGATGGCAATCAGTTAAAAGTTTATTTCTCATTCAGTAGCTTTACACAGTGCAATGAGAGTTACATCCCTTTGGAAACTAAACACCCTGCTGAGCATTGCAGGCCAGTCCTGCAGTGCCTATGGTGCTGTGGGCGCACGCTTCTTCTGCCGCAGTGCCTGCAGCTCCCTGTGTTGCTCTACATTTGTAAGCTCTCGTATTTTCTCTCCCATCCACTACTGATCTCTGCCAAGAGACAGACAGGAAGGTCTTCAATCTAAGTTTGGTTGTTCCTTGATATGATCATCATGCTTGCAAAAGTATTTTATTTCAGATAAACGTTTCTGCCTCACTTAGGTCCTCCAGGTACTGTATTCCTGGTCAGTGCATTCACTGTTTCGGTACCTGAAATGGCTGCCATGCCTCAACCGCTCAATACTTTAGAAAGCCAGCTACCAGGACTTTTTTAGAATAGTTGCAATGCCATGCAAGAAACAAGATAACTTGTTTAGACACAGTTTATCTCCCTCCAAGACTGCAAATGACATTTCTCTTGTTTATTTTTCAGTTCTTTAATGGAAGACAAGCAATTTTTCCACATTAACTAATAGTTTGCAATATTCTGTGGTCACTTCCGGGTTAGTAAACCATCACTTTAACATCCTCCATTTTGTCACAAGATCGTGCAAGTGCTTCAATGTTCTCTCCTATCGAGAAGGACACGGGCTTGGTTTAATTATATGCTCTTTTTTCCTCTAATTTTAATTTCTTTAGATAATTCCATAAGTTACTCTTAATGCTCTTCTAAGTGTTGTTAAATGCTAGGCTAAGCCTGTAACATTTAATGCGTCAGGTTTTCTACTTTAGTGGTTGTTCATCTGGTATGATTTCTTAATGGATTCTTTAAAAAAAAAAACCATTGTAATTCATTGTAGCCCATGATTATGTACATGAAAAGGATTTGTTTGAACCTTTACCCTAGACACACACCAAGGTGAAAGAAAAGATACAGTTTATGGCTTAATAGTTTTCCTTAGATAAATGGTGACATTTCTTAATAGAATCAAACAATTAGATGTTTTGTTCATCAGATCTTTCTTCTTTTAATTTTTTTTTTTAGAAAAAACAATTAAGTATCAGAATTGACATGTACTCACTTCACTAAATGGAAATACATCTATACTCATAGGTTTGTACATCGAAAAAATTGTCAGGCTGTAATTGTTCAAAAGCATTCAAATATTTATTTAGATTCAGTATCAATCTTCATAATAATTATCTAATTTTTTTTCCCTTCCAGTTATTAACCTTTGCCTGCTCAAAAAGGCTAAAATGTCATGTGTCAATCTGTGCACAGGAGAGTTTTCCAGAACATTAAAAACCCCCCACCAAAACAAAACCCAGCCTGCTACTGTTTATTTAGTTGTGTTTGCATCGAGGGGGAGAGGCTTTACAGAACATTTTCATGTTCCTGATAAAGATGTTCTCTATGAGTTACTGAGCAATTTTAGACTAGTGACTAGCTTTTTTAACTTCTGAGGATAATGAACTAGCATATTTAAAGACAGAAGACTTGAGCTCAAATTTTTCAGAAGTCTGTTATACATTCGCAAGAAGGCTGTTTTGGACTTGTCAAACTAAGTCTTGGAAAAAGGGAGTCAGAAAACAATGAGGTTTTTTGACATCACACCAATTTTTGCAGTCCAGGTTTTTTAGCTGTGATGAACCAGAATCCTGTGGACAGATTTCCAGAATTACCAGAGGATACAAAAATACTTCAGAAGCCTAGACCTGCTTTTAAAAGGCTGGTATTATTGCCATCAATTTGCTACTGACTAAAACCACTTTCAAATACACCAATAAATCCTTTATTTTTTTGCCTTACCTTCTTTTCCAAATTTAACCCTTTTACAAGTTAACCTTGGAGCTTCAGTAATCCCATCTAATTACCACAAGAATTATAGTCTACTAGATTACAGTGCTTCTCTGGCAGCTTTTTTCAGCCTTTATTTTGTCACTTTTGGAAATGTGTTTATGAATGCCTAAATTCAAATGACTGACATTTCGATATTGCCTTGTGTCTATCAGCTATATTATGAAATGAACACAGTTCTGTAGGAAGTTCCAACTACAGCACAGGCTGAGGCATAATTCTTATAGTTTAATCAATGAATCACTTACTTAGCATCATAAGAGTCTCTTTTCCTTGCTCAGTATGCTGAAATTGCTCATCTCTCTGGAATCATTCAGCTAAACTTCTTTCATCATAGTGAGAATATTAAAAAATAGCTAGACTTGCTGTGTCTATTTATCATAACCTCAAATACTCTGACAATTGAAGTTTCAATTTATTGCTGTGCTGGTCTTAAGAGTAAAACTGAAAGACATATGGTTGATAAAACAACCTGTTACTGCTTTGAACACTATCTCAGTGCCTGTGAACATACACCAGCACGTTCATTCCCATCTACCAAGAGATATTCATGCTTAACAGAAGCAGATCATGAGAAAATGCCAAAAAAACCCAGAGTGGAAGTTGGATTTCCCATTTATTATTTAAAGTGTGCACTCTGTAACTGTCAAAGGAAAGCTGTACAAGCATCCGGAGAAAAAGGAACACAAGCTCAGCAGCAACTGTGCCAGCCCAACACGGCACCAATTGCAATATGGTCCTGCGCTACCCATGCAACTTTCCCTTTGTAGAGCTGGACACAAACCAACTCCTGCAGCTCAGACCAAAGAATAGGATGAAACAAATCCTAGTTTCCCCTAAAACCTTCATGAAGTCCACACAGCCAACAGTCAGTGCCTAAGAGATTACTAGAGCAGGAGGCAGCAACGGAGTCCAAGGGCTGCTGTGCCAAGAAATGCCCTCCAGGAAATTTTGGGTTGCCTGGACGGGTGAGGGATTCATCTTTTCAGCCATACTGGAAGAAAAGCACATTGGCCCTTTTCATAGCTAGGCAAGCTGTTGCAGTCATGGTTTTCAAATAAGGTTGTAACAAAAAGTCAAGAGAACTGTTTCTCTCAAATTCATCTCTGTTGCCTTTAACTGCATCTTCTTCACAGGTGCTTTTAGAGAGAAGTAGGTCATCCTGCATAGAGAGACCTAAATCTCACCTAAAAGCTTTGTGTGCTCTAACTGTATAGAGCATAGGTGAAAACAAAATGTAAATTAAAAAACAATAACAAGAAAAAAAGTAAAGCATATTAACATCAAAACTGAAGTGAATTCACAGCATGTAACTCACACAACTGTCAGCAGTCATCACTGGAAATACAAAAGCTGACACCCTATTAAGTAATCATTGTAGTAAATAATAAAAACCAGTATTTGTAAGTTTATTTGAAAGTGGTGCTAAAGTATAAGTGACAAAGCCAGAACTGAGTATTACAGACCCAAACCTAGCTCTGGCATAGAAATATTCTGCTCACTTAGAAAATTTGCTCAAAATGCATGTCCTTAACTTTGCTGAAAAAGGTTCTCCCACTGAAATGCATCTCTGCCTACATGTTTACAGCTAAGCACATGCACACTTATCAGTGGGATCGAGGCTTTAATCCTTCCTCTTGAGGCAGTAGTAATAAAGTGGGAATAACCACGCTTACCTACCTTGTAGGGTACTGTCAAAATTAATGCTTATGGAGCTGTCAGTAGGTGAAAATCATTATGGCTCCCATCCTGCAATTGCTAATGCATGGGCTGCCTGCTGTACACACACCAAGCCTGGCGAAAGCTAATTGAGTCATCTGAAGGTGCTGCAGTTTGCCCAGGCCCTATCAATAAATTGTTAAAAGTTTAAAAAACAAAACAAAATCCTGCTGTATTAAATGTGAACACAGCACAATTTCCAAGTGATTCTGCAGTCCAGAGTTTCTGGGGCCAAGCATGGTGTAGAGAAAGTGTTCATAACAGAATACAATACAGACATACATATATATATATATATATACACACACACATATCTATATATACAGACACAGGGATGTAAAGCCATAGCTATTAAGACTACTTTTCAACATAATTCTTTGCAGCACATGCTCCCAAACATACAATCACAGGCATACAGAAGCCTAAGTGCATACAGTACCTGAGCTACAATAAACTGATAATTGTATGCATGTAAAGAGATGAAAATACAGACACGCATTACATCTTCTATCCTTCCCTAAATTTAACTCTCATCTGGAAAAGAATGCTAAAGAAAAGTACACTACACCTGATGGTTCACTTTGAAGAATGTAAATAAAAATAAGAAAAAAAAATCTGAACCAAACTGATTTGCTCATCAATACATACCACAAAACCAATTTAACTGACGTCAAACTCAAGTAACTCAACTGACGTCATGCTGGAGAAGCCAACCATGAACACCTCACAAATTATTATTTTGATCCAATTGTTAGAACAGAATTACAGCAAAAAACTGCACTTTCCACAGCTATTAAAGCAGTGACCCTGGCAGAGCATGCTTTTGTGCTGAACTTTTTATATCACCAAACCTATTAATCAGGTGGCAGTTCAAACCGATGCACTTTATACAGTTGACCCTGGCCAGCGCTTTAATTACTTGGTATTAAATGGTAATTAAGACTTTTCACATTCAAGTTTAATCCAAAAAAATTAAGTGTAAAATCCAGTAATTTAATAAAGAGTTGGATTCTTCACTGTGCTTCAGCCTGGACACTGAGGATGCAGCAATTTACTATTGACAAGCACTAAAGGAGCAGGTCATTTCACAAGTATAGTGTGGACAAAGGTGAACCGGGCAACTGATGAAATCTGTGGCCAAGGCGAAATAGCAATCTCTGAGCCAAATGGTAATAAAGTTACTGAAATGAAGCAGTGTAGCTTCTGAAGGGAACTGTCATAAGGAGGATATAGGCTTCAGGATGGCATGGCCGGAGTAATTAAAACATTATTCCCTGCGAGCCAATCAAGTCAATCAAGCTCTACACCAATTGTGTATGCTACACCTGAAAAGCAAAAATACATGTGCAAAATAGCAGCCATAGCTAACATTCTATGAAATAGTGTCCACCTCCCAGAAACTATTTACTAAATTTGCAATAAGCAGGGCAAAATAAGAGCCATGCTTTAATGTTCTTTCCCATATTATCAAATTATATCTCTATATTTTCTATGACATGCAAGAACCAAATCGAAAGGCAGTCAAATGTCACTGCCCAAAAATTCCTGATAAATCAAAGACAATTACTTCTCTCAATAGCTATTAAAGTAAGATAGTTTATTCATTGGGGAGGCAATCTAGTGTATAGGACACTGCAATAGGAGCCTGGAGATGTAGGCTTAACTCACAGCTCTGCTACTGACCTGCTATATGACATTGGGCAAGTCTCTTCACATTTCAGCACCTCTTTGAGTCCCTATTAACCTTTGTGCGTCTCAGCTATTTAGAATGTAACCTCTCTGACGCAGAACAGTCTCTCACTACATGTTTTTACAATAGAAGCACAACAAGGTCACCATCTTGGTTGAGACCTCCAAGTGCTACAGTAATCCAAATAAATAAGAACAATATATTCAATTATTCAGAAACCCACTTACATTTATTCAATTTTCCCATAACATCTGGATAGCTGAGACATCCCACAGATTAGAACATGCATCCTATATTCTTTTAATTTTAATGTCATACCTGCTGCTTGTGTAATTGAAATTTGTATTTTTATAAAGCAAAGAACAGCTAAGCCATCACCTAAAATACAAGCCCAAGTTATCTAGAACACAATAAATAAGAAATTTTTTGTTTGAAAGAAGGAACAAGAAGGACCATCCAGCATAAAGCTCAACCGAACAAAGCGCTTAAGCACGT
>VWZI01015767.1:6980-43645 GCA_013396835.1 Psilopogon haemacephalus | reverse complement strand
CTGCCTATGGCACAGGGGGATTGGGACTGGCTGAGCTTTGAGGTCTCTTCCAACCTTAACCATTCTTATAGTCAAAGTTATATCAAGTGGGAATGGCAAATGGAATGAGCTCATGGAGATGACCACACCTGGTTGAGCATGTGTGTGATTGAAGCAAGCTTGGGCGTTAAGAACCTGATCTAGCTGAAGACCTGGAACTGAGGTGCTCTGGAAAACAAATCTTCCTTGGTGCAAACTGCCTGAGCAGTATTGCAAGCCACAGTTGCTGAATGAAAGAGGTAACCAGCTGTGCAGAAAGGGCAGGGAAAGTATTTGTGACTTAACTCTGTGGAACCCGCTGCACACAGATGAGTGAGCAGAAGAATATGGTCCCTGTGCTGTGTTGCTCATCCTGCAATAGGAAGCATTATTGAAGTCTCCAGATGAAATTTGGATTGAATGGTGGCTGCTAGAAACAGTGAAACTTGGTGCAGCTTCCTTGGGGACACAAAAGAATGCCTTAGTTTGATTGATTTTGACTTCCAGCACAAGATCCTGTGAAGTCACAAGAGTATTAGAGCAGCAGGATTTCATTTGCATCAGACTGTGAGAGTTGGGGCTCTGCAGCCTGCAGAAGAGAAGGCTGCCAGGAGACCTTGGAGTGGCCTTGCAGGATCTGCAGGAGGGCTGGGGTGGGACTATTTACAAGGTCTGGTAAAGAGTGGAGGAAGAGGAATGGGTTTGAAGTGTCAGAGGGCAGATTGAAACTGGCTGTTAGGAGGAAGTTGTTTGCAATGAAGGTGCTGAGACACTGGCACAGATTGCCCAGGGAAGTTGTGGAGCACAGGTTGTGTTCAGGACCAGGTTGGATGAGTCCTTGAGTGACCTGTTCTAGTGGGAGGTGTCCCTGCCTATGGCACAGGGTGGGTTGGAACTGGCTGAGCTTTGGGGTCCCTTCCAACCTAACCCACTGCAGTGAGTATGGCTGCAATCAGGTTGCTTGCCCACTTTGCCTTTTCAGTGACAGGGGTTGGAGCAGTGTATGCTGTGACACTAAAGGAAATACCTCAGTGTCAGAAGGTGCTGCTCTGCCTGTTGGGAACAGCCCCACGGTGCCTGTGTCCCAGGGTCATTGTGTGCTGGGGCCCAGCTTGCTATGCACTCTACTGCTCCTCAATTCTGCAGCCAGACCTCCAAGCTTGAGGGAAGGTGTGATGAATTTCACAAAAGCCTAGAGATGCATGTGGGAAAATCTGCAGTTAGAAAGGACAGAATATTCCTCCTAATGTCCTGTGCTGATTACCATGCTTGGCTTGCTGTCAGTGTCATCAGGTTGTGTTTTTTAATGCTGCCAGCTTGTGATGTTTGCTCTCTGTGATTATGAGAGGACATCAGCTACCCATTAATAAAAGAAGTGTTCTTAGTTTCCAAGTCAGAAGCATGATCCTGGGCCCAAGCAGTTGTAAAGGATGCCTGTGCAGCACCTAAAGCCTTGTGATTGTGTTTTGGCTCAGGACAGTCTGGAGCATATTGGTTTGGGTGTTTTTCAGTGTGTGAGCAGCAAGCCTTTCTGAAGTGTAGAGTGGCTGTATGGACGTCCTTGGGGACATAGAGAGTGCCTGCAATTGAACAGGAGATGGCCTCACCTCAGGCTAGAGTACAGACCTGTTGTGTCTGACTGGCAGCTTGGTGAGGTGGCTGTGGTGGTGGCCAGCACTGGGATCTAAGCAGCTTCCTGCCCTCTGTTTATATATTACATCCTGCAGTTGTATATAGAATAGAATCAGCCAGCTTGGAAGAGAGCTCCAAGCTCATCCAGCCCAACCTATCCCCCAGCCCTAGCCCATGGCACTCAGTGCCCATCCAGGCTTTGCTTCAACACCTCCAGGGATGGGGACTCCACCACCTCCCTGGGCAGCCCATTCCAATGCCAATCACTCTCCCTGCCAACAGCTTCCTCCTAACATCCAGCCTGAACCTGCCCTGCCACAGCTTCAGCCTCTGTCTCCTCATTGTGTCCCTGTGTGCCTGGCAGCAGAGCCCAACCCCAGCTGGCCACAACCTCCCTTCAGACAGCTGCAGAGAGCAATGAGCTCTGCCCTGAGCCTCCTCTTCTGCAGGCTGCACCCCCCCAGCTCCCTCAGCCTCTCCTCTTGGGGCTGTGCTCCAGGCCCCTCCCCAGCCTTGCTGCCCTTCTCTGGGCACCTTCCAGCACCTCAACATCCCTCCTGAATTGAGTGGCCAGAGCTGGACACAGCACTCAAGGGGAGGCAGGCAAAGCAGCAAGTCTAGCTGAAGGTTTTCTTATGCTTAGATACAGTCCTCTGTTGTGGCTTTTCTTACGAGGACCAAGAGCAGGAAGAATGAAAGTCTTTGCAGTGTGCTCTGCTTTTGTGGTGTGTTTGTGTGAGTGGAGCAGTAGAAGGACCTGTTCACAGGGCCACATCAGCTTTGGACACTGGAGAGTCTGGTGATGCCATATGGCACTCAAGAGCTGGTAGGAGCTGTTGTCTGGGGTGGTGAGGCTGCAGGTGGAAGAAGCTCCTGTGTTCCACATTGTCACCTTTCACAGCAGATACTCCCTGATTTTTCTTTGTGATTTTGCTTCCAATAGAGATGAAAGAGTTTGAAGCAATTAAAAATGAAGTAATTCTGTAAACTGTCAACAGTAATTTTCATAAGTGGCAGTGTTTTTCTGGCAGTGAGCAGAGGGACAAGAGAGTGCAGAGATCACAAGAGAATTTCACC
The DNA here is from genome assembly GCA_013396835.1 of Psilopogon haemacephalus. Taxonomy (NCBI): domain Eukaryota; kingdom Metazoa; phylum Chordata; class Aves; order Piciformes; family Megalaimidae; genus Psilopogon; species Psilopogon haemacephalus. Next base: position 40,918 of record VWZI01015767.1, on the reverse strand, counting down.
TCGATGTTTAGTTGGATGAACTGCTTTGGATTGGCTGATGCAATGATGAGTTTAAAGAGCACATATTTAACCTGAGAAAAAACTCATAGGACTCCTTCTGATATTGTTAACCAAGTGGCAGACAAAATTCAGTGTTGATAACTGCCTTGTACATGTGTTTATACTGGAAGTCACTTGGCAGTACAGGTGTGTAGATGTGCCCTAAAACACCATCAGTGTTCAGGAAAGTGAAAGAGCATCCTTCTTTAAAACCTCATCTCAACCTAAACAAGTTTAGAGTACTAAGAAGGGGGAAAAAAAAGAGTAATTTTTTCAGTGCTTGAATGTAAGGTTTGCTGTTGACAGAAATGCTCCATTTGTGGTTCCATCATCTCTGAAAGAGAATTGTGCAACCTAAGAAGATAGAGAAGGACAACTTGGTGACTAAAGGGAGGAGAAAAAAGGTTCCAAGGTGGAGGGATTGCATAGCAATAGCCCTTCTGAGATGCAGCTGGAGGATGTGGGCAGCCAGCACTGTGTGCATTTTTGAAATCAGGAGGAGGATAAATAGCAGTAAGCAGTGGTTATAATCCAGGAGCTGCTGGATTCAGAGACTCACTTGTGCAGTGCTGTTTGGGAGGCCCAAAGGAGCAGCCTCTGGCCCTTTGCAGGGGCAGTGTTGGACACCAGATGTGGCAGCAGGCTGGTGAGGATGGCGATGCTGTGAGTGCTGCAAACCGAGGCTGTGTCCCCCACAGAAGAGCCTTTGTGTGCCCTGGTGCTGGTGCTCTGTCCCTGCTCACCCAAGGGGCGGCTGGCTGTGCTTCCAGAGCAGGACACTGCAGCTAGAAAACTCAGACATGTTTTGGACAGTGTCCAGGAGCCCTCTGCAGTGTGAGCAGACTTGCACTGACTGCACAGGGGCTGTGGCTCCATGTAGTTCAGAGAGGTTTGTGAGGATACTGAATGCCTCCCAGGGATATGAGACTAAAGGCTCCTTGTGGTCAGAGGTGCTGCCTGGAGATGTGAGCAGAGGCTGCTGAGCCTCCAACATTTGCATGCTATGAGTTATGGCTTCGTATGCAAGGGCTACAAGACTGAGTGAAGCTGAACCCTCACTGACAGCCTGCGATGGGTGCAGTGATGAGCACAGAGTCACAGAATGCTTGGGGTTGGAAGGGACCCTGCAGTGAGCAGGGACATCTTGGACTAGATCAGGCTGCTGAGATCTCCATCCAACCTGACCATGAATGTTTCCAGGGAGAGGCCATCTGTCATCTCTCTGGGCAGCCTTCTTCCAGTGCGTGACCACCCTCATAAAAGATTTATTCCTTATGCCTAGTACAAATCTAACCCTTTCTGATTGAAAACCATTACCTCTTGTCCTGTTGCCACAGACCACGTGCTAAGGTCTGTCCTTATCTTATAGGCCTCCTTTAAGTACTGAAATGCTGCAGCAAGGTCTCCCTGGAGCCATGTCTGCTCTAGGCTGAACAAAGCCAATTCTCTCATCCTTTTCTCATAGGAGAGGTGTTCAGGCCCTTTGGTCATTTTTGTAGCCTTCACCTGGACCTGCTCCAACAGGTCTATGGCTGCAGAGCTGGATGCTGTACTCCAGGTGGGGTCTCAGTAGGAGCAGAGTGTCAGAAGCACTTCCCTTGACCTGCTGGCTCAGGGTGTGGTTGGCCTGGTCAGTGGGTGCACACTGATGGCTCATGTCCAGCTTTTCATCCCCCAGTACCCCCGAGACCTTCTCCACAGGGTTGTGCACCTTGCAGTGAGTCTTCTCTCAGCATTTTTTTCTTGCCTGGAAACTTGGATACTTTCAGATCTGAGCAGTGGGGAAAAGATATGTAATTCTTGAGAAACACCTCTGCTGCTCTTGCAGCTGTGGATTTATGCTGGCTAATCAGTGTTTGAACCAAAACAGTCCTGCAGACAGTCATGGGAAGCTGTTCTCATAAGAACATGCCCTAAGAGAGGGGGGAGCATTGTTCTCTGGTGCCTCTGCTTGGTTTGTTGTCATTATGGCAGGAGGGCTCTTGAACCAATTCTATTTCCTCTTCACATATTGCCTTTCCATTAGCATCAAATTTCTGCTGGTCTAAACTCAGATTTATTCTTCTGTTATTTGTGTGCAAGATGGTTGGCATTTAAAAAAAAATCATCATCAAAGCTGAATATTAAAAGATTCTGCATGCCTTGTCCTCAAGAACTATATCAAAGAAGGATTTGGGGAGTTTAAGTTGGAAATGTCATTAATGGCATGTGCTAGAGGGCTGTTATGTCTTGTGCTGAAGGAGAAGCCTTCAAGGTAATGCTTGAGTACACAAGCTCAGCAAACAGCAGTTCTGGTCAAAGTTCTGCCTCCTGCAGTGTGTGCTGCTGGGTACCCACAGGTTCTTTCACACATGCACCAGCAGCCTCCTCCAGGCTCCCTGCACACAGGTGCCTTAAAGCCCACCTGTTGTTTAAGCTTCTGTTGCTAACTTGCACCTTTCTTACACACGGAGAAAGGTACAGATAAGAAAAAGGGCAGGAAAGCTTTTGCCTGGAACATTCTCTAATTCCAAGTGATTACTGGGGTGATCCAGCTCTTGATAAATGAGGAGGTGTGATCTTAATCTTCTTTCTGCTACAGAAACACATCACCAGGATGAACCCAACCTTTTGCTTTCTGGTTTTGTGGTCTTGGAACCAAGTGCTGTAGTGTATTTAGTAGTATTACAAAGCAAGCTGAGGTGCAAGTGAGTGTTCTGCTGGCTGGCAGCATCAAGCCTCTGGTGTCTCTCCTTCCCTTTGCTTACTAAGGCTCTTGACACAGGTGCCTTCAGTGGATTGCAGCTTCCAAGTGAGCAGTGGCAGAGCATTCACCTCTTCAGAATTACAGGTAGGAATTTCATTCTGTAATTGCTGGAGATGCAGGTATTAAAGCAGTTGTTTGTGTAACTGCAGACTGCTGTGTGCCTGTGTCAGAGCTGTGTTTTTTGCTGGTTTACAACACCAGATGCTGTCTTGTGCTGACACTCGTAGGGGTAGCTGAGTGCTTGTTAAAAACCAGAGAGAATAAATGCTTGCTAGAAATGAGAGGCTGCAGAGTTGCAAGGCAGACACCTGCCTTGCTGTGTCATTATGGGCAGTCACCTTTTTGCTGTATGTGATTAACATAACAAATGTGTTAACTGTGAGCTTAGTTTCCAGATGGAGAAATTATTTGATGTTTGTGAGATGGCTCTGCCTGAGCAGAGGAGTGCATGGTAGTAGAATACCATGCATGTTTGTTTTGACATATGTGACATTTCTCTCTTCAGAAGTGCCAAGTGGCTTCTGCTAAGAATAATTCTCTGTAGATTGTATCACAGATATCTGTCTCTTACACTAATCATAGGTATGTTTTCACATTATTTTTTTTTCTTTTGCTTTCATGCTTACCATGTAAAATCCTTTCAGAAAGCAACAATAAACTGTAAGTAAACGAAATGAAAAGTCTCCAAGAATTGTGTAACCCAAAATGGGTCTCAAAACCAAAGTGATGAAAGATTAAAGCTGCTAAGAATGTCCTGACTGCAGCAGCAGAATGTAGCATGTATTGTAGGTCAGTGATCACAGGGGTGGTCTGTAGGAGAGCCTCCTTAAATGTGTAATTATTTAAGTCAGTTTCTGGTGTTAAGTGACCAGACTGAAATGGTACTGGAAGGAATGGAAATTTCCAAAGATGAAGTAATGATGGATGTAAGAAGCTGAGAGCAGCAGTGCCTTTGAACTTTGTTAACAGTAGAGTGCAGATCATAAGCACTATCTTGGAGGCTTGGGGAAGGGTTTAGCTTAATTCTTGGTTGCGAAGTGCATAGGGGGAACCTTCCTTGGTCCTGTGTGATGGTAGAAAGGGGAGGTAATTTTGTCATTCAGGCTCTGATTCAGAGTGTCAGAATAGCAAGCCCAGCAGCAGATGTGTAAGGTAATGCAGATGCAGCTTGCTTTATTCCACTGAAGCAAGGCTCTCTGAATGCTCTCAGGACACTTTTCCCGTGAGCTTATAGCCTGAAAGTGCTGAACAAAAATTAAATGAGGAAAACACTTCATAATGCTGGACTTAGTCTGGAATAAAAGAAATCTGTACAAACTGGGAAGCTGTAATTGTTTGCTGCTGCATGTTCACTTCCCGTGAAACCCAAAGTAGTCTGCTGCTTTTGTAGGTAAAGTTGGGTCTACCACCAGCATCCAAACCATCACCATACTACAGCTACCAACCACTCTCTGTACCTGTGTGTCTCAGGATGGGCTTCACTTGCAGCAGGCTCAGGCATCAGGAAGCTCTCTAGTATGAGGGTCATGGAGCACTGGGCTAGATGGCTTGAGGATGTCATGGGTAGCTGGAGCTGTTAGAACGAGGTCCACAGCTCCTTCCAGGAGAAGGTGTCTGTCCCCCACCATTGTATGTGCCATGCATAGCTAACACAGGATTTTTCAAAGTCAGTTCTATTCTTGTTTTTCTGTGGGAAAACTCTGAGCACAAGTGGTAGAATTAGATGTTTTTTCCTGACAGCAGGGGAGTGGAAAAAAGAAAAAAATCTCCCATCAATTTGAACGGTGCTTTGGAGCAGCACTTGTTGTCAACAGTGATAATCTAGGTTGCTTGTAATTAGAAAAGAAAGTCAATCGTGCTCCTGAGGTTTGCTTTCGGAATATTGCACTGCTCCTTTTTCCTTCCAGACAGTTCTGTGAAATACTGCTTGGTAAACATTTGAATTCAATGGTTCCAGCAAAATAAAACTGTTCTCTTTTTTAATTGCTCATCATTTGTAACAGCTGTTTGCTTTAAAAAAATTAATCCCAATTAAATGTGTAATTCAAGCAAGCCTTTTTTTGGGGGGATGCTGCAGACAGGGAGAGAGAGGTTAGAAAAAGCAAAAGCTATGAGAAACAGAAATGTTTTCACTGATACTGATTGGAGCTTGTAGCATCCAGCTGTTAACCCTCATTATCTTCAAATGCATGCAACTGGTGTATAAACTTAAACATATCATAAAATGGTCTACTTGATTGCTTTAATTTTTGCTGACAGTGACTTTTCAAATACCTTATTTAAAGTAATTCCTCAGTTACTCTTCTGAATAAATAATTAAGACTGGTTTACTGTACCTGGCTGCATATAAAAGATGGCAAACCTACAGTAGATTTTACTACTTTGTTGAGGAGTTGCATTTATTTTCTGGCTTCTTTCTGGTACTTAAAGGAGGTATTTTTCATCTGTTTCATCAGAAATTCATAGTCCATCCTCAGCCTCTCTGGGTGCCTGCAGAAGACATAGAATTGTGGCATCACAGCAGATTGGAAGTTGAGCGAGTTGAGGGTAAAAACTTTTAATATGATTATTCACAGCTGTAAGAGCAGATTATGTAAAATATTAAAGAGAGTAAGGTTCTGTTATGAACATGAAAATGTCTGCAGACTGAAGGAAGGTGACATAGGGAACATTAAATTATTTGCATTATATTGGTGCATAGAAGAGAATTTAAATGAGGGTACAGGGAGAGCTGTAACTTTTAAACACTCTTTGCTGTCCACCAAAAAGCCAAAAGCACATTACTCAAATGCCTTTGGCAGATTGTTTTTAAACCAGAGTAAATAAAAATAAATGGGACTGAAAGCTTGCACAGGCTGTTGATGTAGGGTACAGGCATTTTTGGGACCGTGGGGTAATGAATTAGCAAGTGCAGTGGTGTTGGCAGCTGCTGCAGCAAGTGCCTGCATAGTCTGAGTTCATAGAGCATGTTCTGAGTTTCTTTAATACAGCCTTACAGAGGAAAGATAAAGTAATACCAGGAGTTTCTTTCAGGGGAGAGGGGAGTGATGGGAAGAAAAATAATTCCTAACAAATAGCATCCTTGGTAATGTCTTTATTTTAATTTCTTTAGACTATGTCTGAATGTATCCAGCTCTCATTTGCTGTTTGTAGAATTGGCATTTACACGGTAAGACCATGTTCTGACTACATAATTTTTGTTGGTGTTAATGCCTTTTGAGTGAAAAGAAGCTGCTTATTTTTGGAGGATATGGGTTAAGTAATGCAGTTAGCAGAAGGGATTTCTTGTGTTAGTTTGTGTGAACAGGCTCTGTCCTCTCAAAGATTTTCTAGTACTGGGACAGAAAATGCATGCTCCACTTCAGTTAAAAAGATAAAAATTCAGCCAACCCCTCAGGTATAAAAACTTGCAGAATTTGTGTGTATCCATTGTGGAGTTCTGGCCTCACACAAGTGCTGAAGGGTTAGTATACTTCTGCTTTTAGATATCCATGATGTTTGAGTGGTGCCATGCATTCCAATACCTGCATTGCTGAAAGCTTTGTCTGGAGTGCCTTAGTATTGTCCAGGTGCTGTTAACTTCCCAGACCTTAATCAAGTTATATAAAATAAATATGATTACTTCAAGCATACGTCCCAAGTACACTGAGTTGGGGTGTGTGTGGGTTTTGTTGTTTTTTGGGTTTTTTCCTCCCTGCTGCCACCTATTCCAGTGAATGATGAGAACAGTTAGATGAATGGGGTGTTTTGTAGAAGTTAATTCTGTAAGATCTGCTTAAAATATTTAAAGCTCAACTCATGCTTCAAGTCCTTGAGCTTTGGACCAGGAGTGCTGCTCCTTCTGTTAGTACTTTCCAGGAGGAAGCCTGGCACAGAACTCTTCCAAGTTTCTTACAGTCAAAAGTAGAGGTGAGTTTTGAACAACCATGATGACAACTGTGTACCACCAGCAGGTCTCACCTGAGAGAATCACAAAGCTTAGCACAGGATTTGTTCTTGGAATTTGTTTTCAGGCTTGAATATTTTATTATGTTTTCTTTCTTCCCAGAAATTCACTGGTGTTCTCTTTCCAGCATCTAAAAGACTGCTTTCTAAATGGTAGAAAATAACAGATTTGGGTAATATGGACAAAATCCTCAAACTCCTAGTTGCAGAGTCAAGGGCATCTTTTCCTGTGGTATTTAAGTTCCTTAGGAAGATTTTCCCTCTCCAAATTCCTATAGGATAAGAGTATGCTTACCTTGAAGGAGCAGAGAGGGTTATACTATAAGGTTTTACTAGCTGCAAGGTATGCAAACCATCAGCCAGCTCTTTAGAAGGGTGTAGTAAGCTGTCCAAAATAATGAGGGATGCCCTAGGTAAATGTGCCTGTATTGCCCTACTGGCTCCAAGCAGGTGTAACATACAGCAAAATTCACCATCTAACCCAGTGTGGTGTGCACACTGCAGTGCACTGCTGGGTTATGGTAGCTGCATTTACAGGCCTGGCTGGATAGTAGATACCTCACTGTGATCTTTTTGGCAGCATAGTACTTGATTTAATCAAATGTTTTAAATCACAAAACATAAAGAACTAGTTTCATTTATAAAAACGTGGAGAGGAACTGATTTCATTGACTGCTGCTAGTTAGGGGAGGAAAGTGAGCAGGATGCTGAGCAGGCTTTGGAGCAGGCAGGGATGCAGTGCTGTGGACACAGCAGAGAGAAGGACCTGCATCTCCTGTCCAGTGTGCCTGCAGGCAAGTGCTGGGTGCCAGCAGTCCTTGCCTGCTCTTGGGAATGGCAGTTTCAGTGGCCTGATGTGAGAGTGGGTTTGGACAGCTTTGGTGCCAGAGCAAAGGGGGAGCCAGTGCAGGAATGCAATGTCATAACTCCTTCCTCTGTGCTCTTCTCCAGCTCAGCCATGTCACTCAGCCACTGGACTTGTTGCTCAGGTGTGGCAGCTGGGAAGTGCAGTACTGCCTACTGATGTGAAGAACCAGGCCAGAAAGCTCCTTATTTCCCATTGGATCAGCTCCTGGTGTCCTGTTTCTGTGTGCTTTCTCCTGCCTGCTGTGTGGCAGATCTGGTGTATTTGCTGCTGTTAACTGTTTTTATCCAAAAGCTGAGCAGTCTCCTGCATATGCTGGTCCTTAGCAGCACCATGCATGCAGTTGGTTCTGTTTTTGGACACCTCCTGTGCTGCAGGTCCTTGTACAGTGCTGCAAGTGTCTTGCAAGGGCTCCGTAGTCCTTTGGACTGCAGACATCTCAATTGTTAGGTCTGTTTATCAGCCTGCTTATCAGTGACACTCTTGAGCACCAGTTACTGCAGCTGTACTATTGCATTAAGTAGGCTTCCTGTTTTTCAGACCTGTACAGATTGTGTGATGGAGGCAGAGCATGTGTAGTTATCCATAGCTATCCTGGGCCACCTTCAGCTTCTGTGATGAAGCTCTGCTGTCTTGAGCTGGGAAAAACAGGTCTTGACAGGAGAGCAAGGAGAAATGTGGCACCCATTTTGGGTAAGTTTAGGGTTAGGTCTATACACTGGAAGTGCAGAGTAGGAAAGTGGGAAGAGTATTTGTGTTGCAGCCTGGTCTCTGAACGTTCTTTTAATGATCCCTGAGAGGCAAACCCACGCTGAGGTGGCTGCTTTATTAATTACAGGCTTGTGCAAACCACTTTGATTAAGGCATAAAGGTGATCTCCTGTTGTGTGCCAGAGGGCTGAGGGCAGAGAGGTGAGAGAGAGGCAGGAGTGTGGTGGCACTGTGCAGTGGCTGTCTGGGGTCACACCTGCCCTCCTGGTGCTGTGCTTATCCCTAAAGGCTGTCTGGGATGGCTGATGGGGTCCCGTGGGGGTGTGCACAGGCACAGCAGGACTCTGCAGTGCAGCACTCTGGCTGTGCCTGGTGCAGGTACCCCCAGTGTGCCAGGTGGCTGCTGCCTCCCCTTTCCTGGTATGGGCTCAGCTGTACCAGGTGGTGCTGACTGTGGTAGCTGGAGGCTGGGTGGTGCCTTGGAGAGACCCCCAGAGGTCCAGGGTGTCCCTGAGCAGGGCTGGGAAGGGCTGCAGTCAGTGTGCTTGCCTTCTTCCCTCTCTCCTCCCGGGAGGAGCACAGGCTGCTGCCTCTTGCTGCCTTGGCAATGCTGCCAGTGAGGCCTGGGGCAGCTAATTGGGACCTGGAGGCTGAATTTGGTGTGGTGCAGAAGCAATGGCCTGGGCTTGCTGGCCTGGACCAGAGGCAGGTTTGTGTGTGGAGCATGGCAGAGATGTGCTGTGTGTTTCTGTGTGTTACAGATGCTTTAGTGCAGCTGTATGAAGTTGTGAATAGCCTTTGCATGTAAACTTTCCAGTCCTCTGTGGGAACATTTTTCTTTTGCCCCTTTTGTCTGTCTGGCTTTAGGCTGAGGCAGTGATCCCCTGGAGCTGACAGCGGTGCTGGCATCCAGGCTGTGTCTGAGCCGCAGTGCTCCGTGCCCGGAGCAGACCATAGGACTGTGGGTGCAGAGGAAGGGCAGCAGAGAAGCAGCCTGGGTCAGACAAACCTCTGTGGCAGTGCAGCTTCGACAGCCTGCAGGGATTTGCAGATGGGAGCTGTGCATCCTAAAGTGAGAACACCTGGGACTGAAAACAGAAACCTGTCTGCCCTGAGCTTTGCACAGCCGGATCCAGCCCTGTCAGACCCCTCTGCCCACCACACTCACCTCTCAGCCACACAGATTGCTTCCTGAGTGACTCTGGAGGTGCCAGGGCAGGTACCATATCTTTCCCTCGTGCCATCAGTAACTGCATTGCTGTTTCTGATTTTTTTTTTTTTTAACTAGGTAAAAGACTTAACAAAATAATGGTGAAGAGTTCAGCCCACATGAACTTAAAGGGGAGAATAATGCAAAGTGTCTTGTGTAGTATGAGAGATTGTATGATGGGAGGTTTGGCACCTTTACAGCTATGTGAGATGCCAGCTCAGAAGCAGTTACTGGTTGTGTGTGTACACACCTTCTCTAGAAGGTTCTCTGGTGTTCTGTGCTGGGCTTTGAGGCTCGTTCGTTCTTAGCTGCAATGGTAGGGCTTTGTCTGCAGCAGGTGTAGCAGGGTGCTCCGTCCTGTCCCTTCTCCTTAACTGTGACTGCAGGAATAAGGAAACATTTCTCTTATCTGCGGTTTTGCATAACAAAAGCAAGGGCAGGAGCAGAAGGCTCTGCAAGCCGTGCGAAGTGTGCCGAACAGATAAGGAGACTTTAGTGGAAAGCAGTACTATGCTTGGATGTACTAGAAGAGAAAAATACGGAAAATAACATCTTTTGCTTCTCAGGAAATTAGTGAGGCAGAGCGCAACAGGCTTCTCCCCGTACAGGAGTTGGCTTTGACTGCAGGATGAGGCATCGTTAGATAAACACTCGCTTGAAAAACAAAGGATAACAGAAAGCCCTCTCTAAAGCTTTCATCCTCGCAGATGCTGGGTTCGGTAAGTGATGCAGCAGTGTTGACATCTTCATGCAAATGGTGAGCAGTTGGTAGTTTAGTATTGGTAACCTCTTGGCTACAATCTGTGGAAATGAACGATGCATTTACACATCTGTGCTCACTCCAGTTTATGTATGGCGAGTGCAGTAAATGATGCAAGTGTGCTTTCAGTTCCCTGGTTTACTTTGGATTAGCTTGTGTTTGTCTTTGTAATGGTAAATTCATGCATTGAAATGGTTTGACTGGAAGCAGCTGGTGTGCTAAGCACTTTGCCTGATTTTAGAACAAAATAGGAATAACATTTATTCATGAAGCTGTGGAGGGGAACCTCTTAAGAGATACCAACCCAGCTGGTAACTAAAGGCAGTCATGGAACAGGAGGTGATCATGAGAGCATGTTTGCAAAGGTTCAGAAGCTAGCCTGTGGCTCACAGTATGGAAAGCTTCCTGTGAGACTCTTCACCTCCCCAAAGTAGTTTTCCATTGGAAAATGCAAAGTTAAAGTAATAACAGGGCTGCTATAGTATATCCTGTCTACTCCTCCCTTTCCCATGTCATGTCCTTGACGTTAGCAGCAAAACAAAAGCACAAAAGGGCAGCAGGAAAAAAATCCTTTTATCCACTACCCTTTGGGAAATGTGGACAATTCCATCCAGAGTCACTGTTGATACTCTGGGTAAAGAAAAGTGTGAATGTTTTCAACTCCCAGACTTCAATAAAAGATGCTTGCTCTGACCAGAACCTTGCCAGTGACCTGAGTTTGGGAGGACATCCACTTCGTTGTTGCAAATGTATGGTTGGGCAGCTGGAACCATTCTGGGTGTAGGGTGCATTGCTACCAAGGGGAACAGGAGGAAGGCAGATGGCTGAGAGCAGCCCTGAGGAACAGGAGCTGGGGGTGTGGGGTGGTGCAAAGCTGAAGATGAGGCTGCAGTGTGAGTGCAGCCCAGACAGCAACTGTGTGCTGGGCTGCAGCAAGAGCAGCTGTGGGCAGCAGGGCAAGGGAGGGGATTGTGCCCCTTGGCTCTGCTCTCCTCACACCCCACCTGCAGCACTGTCTGCAGCTCTGCAGCCCCCAGCACAAGCAGCACATGCAAGGCTTGGAGCCAGTGCAGAGGAGGCCACCAAGATGCAGCTGAGAGGGCTGCAGCAGCTCTGCTCTGAGCACAGGCACAGAGAGTTGGGGCTGTGCAGCCTGGAGAGGAGAAGGCTGCCAGGAGACCTTGGAGTGGCCTTGCAGGGGGCTGCAGGAGGACTGTGGAGGGACTATTGACAAGGGCTGGGGATGAGAGGAGGAGGAGGAATGGGTTTGAAGTGTGAGAGGGGAGATTGAAAGTGGATGTGAGGAGGAAGTTGTTTTTGTGAGGGTGGTGAGACACTGGCACAGGTTGCCCAGGGAGGTTGTGGTTGCTTCCCCTTGGAGGTGTTCAAGGCCAGGCTGGATGAGTCCTTGAGTGACCTGTTCTAGTGGGAGGTGTCCCTGCCTGTGGCACAGGGGGGTTGGGACTGGCTGAGCTTTGAGGTTCCTTCCAACCTAACCCATTCTGTGTTCTCATGCAGTGTTTTCCTCCGTGTACCAGTGCTGGATGTTCTGTCCTCTTTTTCTCTGTGGCCATTCCTCTTCTGTTTGTTTTGAAATAAGGAATTGTAGACTCTCTTTCTTCTCAAAAAGGAAAGGTGAGAACAGGTGAGGTGGAAAATCGTGGAGGCAGGGTCCGGAGTGAGGATGAGAATGCATTTCTCTGCTCAGAGTTGATTGGTTACTCTGTACTTGAATCGTGGAGGAACCTCTGCTTGTGGTCAGAGCTCATGGCTGTGCTGTAATTGCTTGGCAGGTTGGGCCACCCATCTGCCCTGAGGGCTTTGCTGCCCTGATGGATGAGCATACAGCCCTTGGACAGCCTCTGACAGTAGTAATTGGTTTCACTGGAAAAGGTGTAGTTTGCCAAATTAATTTTTGTCAGGATGAAATGCCTGCTTGTCAAGCTTGCAGGCTGCTTCAGCTTTTTATCCCAAGGTAGGGACATCATGGACTTGGACTGTGTTCCTTCTCACCAGTTTCTGTTGTCCATGGCTGCTTCCTGCTCTAGAATACAGCAGCCACAGACCCAAAGCTTGAAGGAGCAGGAAGAGAGCCCAGAACTTCATTAAGAAGTCTTTCTGTTGGGTGAAGTCATGGTGCAGTTTGTATCTATCCAAGCTGTGTGGTTACTTATCCTGCACATAAACACTGTTCCTCATCTTCCCTTTGGAAGTCAGAATTCCTGATCCTCAGTGCTGCTCTCCTTCCAGAAAGCAGTTGTGTAACCTACTGGCAAGATGTCCAGTGCTGGTCTGCAGGAAAGATAAACTACTGCTGTAGGCTCAGCCCGTGCAGGGCTGATCCTGTCAGTCTGGAATTTTCCCCATGGCCTCTGCTGAGCATCTCTTTTTCATGGTTTGCAGCTCTTTAATTGCAAAAACAAAATTTAATTCTTCTAAATGAGTAATGGGTTTGAAATGTAAATTGGAAGTACGTTGCAAGGCAGAAGTACTCAGAATTCTGACAGCTTCCAATGGAAAGTATTCACACGCCTGAAATCTGAGCTGCCCTGTGACTGTGGAGTCAGCCACAGCAGTGGGAAATGCTGAACTGCTGAGTGGCAAGTGTGCAGCTCCAGCACTGAGCTGTACAATTTGAGTTACTGAGGGAGCTTTCTTCCACAATCTGTAGTCCAGAGGTTCACAGGATGCCAGGGGTTGGAAGGGGACCCAAGGAGATCATCCAGTCCAAGCCCCCTGCCAGAGCAGGACCAGACAGTCTAGCTCAGGGCACACAGCAACACCTCCAGACAGTCTGCAAAGGCTTCACACAAGGAGACTCCACAACCTCTCTGGGCAGCCTGTGCCACTGCTCTGGGACCCACCCAGGCAAGAAGTTGCCTCTGGTGTTGAGCTGCAACCTCCTGTGCTGCAGCTTCCATCCATTGCTCCTTGGCCTATGGCAGGGAGCAGTGAGCAGAGCCTGTCCCCCCCCTCCTCATCCCCAGCCCTCAGACACTTCCAAACATTGATCCAATCCCCTCTCAGGCTTCTGCAGACTCTCAGTCCCAGGCCCCTCAGCCTCTCCTCATAAGGCGTGCCCTCTTGAAGCATGGCTGTGCAGTTCTAATTTGTGGTGAAGATTGTCCTAGGGTTATGCTAGGAGCTGCTCTGTGTGTGTGCAATCACATCCTCTACTGGAGTTGCATAAATAAGAATCCAACAGGTGATTTGCAAGCAGAAGTAGTGAGCATCACTAATCTACACCATTCACAGTATTTACCTGCAACTGGTTTTGTGGTATTGCTCTGTTGTTAGTCTTTATACAGTGGTTTTGCTTTACAGTGATGATTTGTAGATTATTTCTTGTTGGCCTCTATTTGCTTTTAGCAGCAGCTGGACAACACTATTGGAAATTCTGTTTCTTTCAGGATAATTGCCTTTTTCACAAGAGGCTACAGCAGGAGTGGGATTAGTCTGTTTGCTGGGTCTTAGTCTTGTTTAGGTAATGAGCTCAGAAGCTTGCCTGTTTCCCTTGGGCAGATGTAAGATTGCTTTTCCCTAAGAAAATGCTTGTGCAGTATCCTGAAGTCATCCACAGCATTACTGTTACGATCACTCCTGTAGATGGTTCAGCTGTGTTGTATGAAGATGTTTGTTCAGGAGTAGGCATCACTTAAGGGAAGAGGTTAAGTAAGTGCATATTAGACAAAAGAAACTAAAGGAAGTGGATCAAGTGCCACAAAATGTCATCTGTTATGAATTATTTTCTTTAATACATCAAGGTTGTGCTGATGTGAAATGAAAGCCATGAATGCTTTTGGGAGGGCTGTTCTAGATCATTCTCATGATCCCTTTGAACAAAACAGCCCTTTTCTTTTTTTAGAGATCAGTCTTCCATTGCCATGCTTCTGCTTTGGTTTAGTTTGATTGCATTTCACACAATTCTGAAACCTGTTTATGTTCCAACCCTTCCTTTGAAGAGTTTCACTTTGCTGCTGTTGTCAAGGGTTTATGTAGTACAGAATTGTTCTGAGTTTTTAATAGGTTTATATTGCTGTGTGTTATGTCGTTGGGTAGAAAATGAGAGTTTAGTAGATACTGTTGTAGAGTGGTCCCACTGGTGTGAATGTGCATAAATGCACCTACTTGGAGGTCAGAAGACAGCTTGGAGTACCTAAGTGTCTCAGCATCTCAAGTGCCATTCAGGGCAGCAGAACCTGCTGAGTCGTGAGGAGAGATGTCAGGGATGTGTCCTGCCGGGGAAGCTGTCACAGTCTGTCCTGAGCAGAGCTTCAGCATCCCCTCTCTGGCATTGCTGCGTTTGTGTGAATGTAGGCACAGCTCCTGGACCTCCCTTGGCAGCAGTATTTGTTCCGAGGCTTCCCAAGCTCACAACTTCAATTTCGTAGCTGTGTTCCGTACTATCAGGTCAAGCACTAGAACTGCCTTTTTTTCATTTGATGTCCTTTCAGAGCACACAAACAGTTTATTTGCTGTGCAGTTATTTATTACTGTCTCTGAGGCCAGAACGTGTCTTGCCTCTTTGCTTCTCCTCTTGCCTTTAAGAGGAGCAGCACTGCTGTGTGCTGTGTGTCTCTCCTGGGCCAAGAACACCAGGTGAGGTGTGTGGGCATTCCTCAGCTCACCTTGTGTGCCATGCTTGAGATAAATACACGTGGCAGAACCATAGAATGGTAGGGGCTAGAAGGGACCTCTGGAGGTCACCTAGTCTAGCCCCTAGGAGTACCTAGGGCAGCCACAGAGGAGTGTGTCCAGCCTCCAGAGAAGGAGACTCCACAGTGTTTCCAGGTAGCCTATTCCAGTCCTCTCACCCTCCCAGTAGAGAAGTTTTTCCTGATCTTGAGGTGAACTTCCTGTGTTGTGGTTTGTGCCTGTTTGCCCTTGTTTTGTCACAGGGCACCACTGCAAAGAGACTGGGACCTTCTCAACACCCACCCTTCAGGTATTTGTAAAGATTAAGTTCCCCTCTGTCTTTTCTCAAGGCTGAACAGCCCCAGGTCTCAGCCTTTCCTCATAAGACAGATGCTCTGTTCCTTTAATCATCCTAATAGCCCTCTGTTGGACTCTGTGGCATTTCCCTGCCTCTCTTGAGCTGGGGAGGCCAGAGATGGACATAGTACTGACCAGGGCAGAGTAGAGAAGCAGGAGAACCTGCCTCGCCCTGCTGGGTCCATCTTAGAAGGACACGTTGCTGTCCCGTGGGAAACTTCCTGCCCGTGGAGCTGCTTCCCAGCAGGTCATGCCCTGATTTGTGCTGGTGCTTGGGGGCTGTTCCTCCCCAGGTGCAGGACTCTACACCTACCCTTGCTGCCTTCATCAGGCTCTCCCTTGCCCACCTCTCCTGCCTGCCCAGCTCCTGCTGAGTGGGCTGTGGGTGTGAGGTCTGTGGGTGCACAGCGGTGATGGTGGTCAGGGTTCTAGCTGCCACATGGCTGAAGCCAAGAACTCAACCTGTGGCCATTTCCCACCTGTGTGTTGGTTACCTGGCGTGGGCAGTGTGGAACTGCCTCCTCACCCTCTCCAAGTGCTGTAATGTCAGGCAGCTGATGTGAATCTTCGTGTTTAACTTGTTGTTGTTGTTCAGCCACTTAGGAAATGATCTCTGTGTAACGTGATAACATTTGCCTTGCCTCTTTCATCACACAGTTGATGCACCTGTCCCATTCAGTGGTCCCTTCTGTGTCTCCTCTCACTGATGTTGTTCTACTTCATCCAGACCTTCTCTGTCAGTCCAAGCTCCTTGCCACCACCACAATGCTTTTCATTCTGTGGGACCCTCTCTCCTTGGACTATTTCCTCAGTGTTTTGTCAATTTCCCTCAGTTTTAACTTCTCCAGATGGTTCTTGGGATGAGTGGTACTGGTGGAAAGGTGTGTGCAGAGATGGAACTTTTTGAGGTGAGTGAGGTGCTGGGATCTCTTTCCCTCCATGTCTATGAATGATGGCTTTTAAAGCTACTCTTCACACAGTGGTGCAGTCAGACAGCAAACACTGCAGTTTGGGGAAGGTGATTATTTGTTCCCTGCTTCTAAAGCTCTCTGCTTTTCCAAAGCATTGGAGATTTTGTGTCTTAGCCAGGCCTGTGCTTTGTTAGTGTTCTCTTGAGCATCTCCTTCCCTCAGGTTGTCATCCTGAATTAACACTGACCATGTCCCAGTGCACTTAGAATCACAGAATGGGTTAGGTTGGAAGGGACCCCAAAGCTCAGCCAGTCCCAGCCCCGCTGTGCCATGGGCAGGGACACCTCCCACTAGAACAGGACACTCAAGGACTCATCCAACCTGGTCCTCAACACGTCCAGGGAGGGAGCAGCCACAACCTCCCTGGGCAGCCTGTGCCAGTGTCTCACCACCCTCACTGCAAACAACTTCCTCCTAAAATCTGCTTTAATCTCTCCTCTCACACTTCAAACCCATTCCTCCTCCTCCTCCTCTCATTACCAGCCCTTGTCAATAGTCCCTCCCCAGCCCTCCTGCAGCCCCCTGCAGATCCTGCAAGGCCACTCCAAGGTCTCCTGGCAGCCTTCTCCTCTGCAGGCTGCAGAGCCCCAACTCTCTGTGCCTGTGCTCAGAGCAGAGCTGCTGCAGCCCTCTCAGCTGCATCTTGGAGGCCATTTCTGGGGGTTCCATGCTTTTGAGTAGCATCTCCTCTGGACAGGGTCACACCCAGGAGCCCAATGGAGGTTGATACTTGGTTCCTCTGTAGTCTCTGCTGTAACAAGCAGACTACAGGCAGGTAGCAAAGGTTTCAAACACAGCAGTGTGTGTGTAAGTGCTGCCAGTGCTGTGCCACATGCACTTGTCTGTCTGTGGGAAACGAGGTGGGATTTGCTGTGAACTTGAACCTTTGCAGATAGAAGCTCATGGGATGAGGAAGGGGAAGTGAAACAACCCTGCAGAGCAAAACTTGAAAGGGCTTCCAGTTATGGACATGAGGTTTGTGTTTCAGAGTCTTTCCCCATGCTTTTTATGAGTTGTGTGTGGATTTACCTGCTTGAGGTTACTGTCTCTGAAGGGAATCAATCTACTGAGAGGCTGATAGGGCCATGGTATGAAGTGCCAGAGGGAAGGAACTCTCTATTGCAAGGATTCTAAAGTGCTTTTCACTGTAACTCCTCAATGCAAACAAGGAGGAAACTCTGAAAGGAATCAAGCGTGGAAATGCACACCTTGATGTAAGAGATTAAAAAAACATAGGCTACAGTAGCAGAAATCCAAATACTGCACCTCAGCTCAGTCAAGAGCAAGATGGGTGTCAGAAAAGGGAGTTCTAAATCCAAATGCCCCACAAGTAAGAAGGTGAACATGTGTGAAAAAGAATGGTTGTTGTGGAAGGAGCTGTGCTGGACCAGTGGAAATGTGAGGCTCTAGGACTGCCAGGCCACGAGCAAGGAAACCACAACAGAAGAAGCTGAAGTCCTTAGCATGTGTTCCACTGAGGTTGTAATGAAATGTGAATTGTTCTTGTGCAAGTTCTCACCCTCTGACAATGATCTTGTGAAGGGTGAATCAGCTTCTCGTGGGGGACATGAATGAAGCTTGTAGTAAGGATGAAATCTGCATGCATTTGGAAATGTCTCTCTGTGACACTGGCACAGGTTGCCCAGGGAGGTTGTGGAGCACAGAAGCACCCAAAGTGATCTGTGCTCCACAGCCTCCCTGGCGATGTTCAAGGCCAATTAGGTGAGCCCTTGAGTGCCCTGTTCCAGTGGGAGGTGTCCCTGCCTATGGCACAGGGGGGTTGGGACTGGCTGAGCTTTGAGCTTCCTTCCAACCTAACCCATTCTGTGGATAACTCTTCTTTGTGATGGTTTTGTTTTTCTGTCTGCTTGTCCTGAATCTTGCAGCCAGTGACTCACCTATTGAACTTCTGGGTGACAGGAAAAAAAACTTTTTGTTTGAATGGATGTTTATGTTTAGCAGGGTAAGCAGAGGTACAAAATGCAATCAGCTTTCTGATACTCCAAGTTTTAGACAAGATCTTGTGTTTCTGAATCAGTGTGCCTTGTGTGATGAGTGTTTGGGCATTTCAGCTGTGACATTACTCTTCTATTCTTTCTTACTACTGAAATTAGAAACTAATACATTATGGGTGCAAATCTGTGAATCCTGACAGGGGATTGGGCAAACATAGACTCTTTGCATGGGTTAGCTTCTCCCTGGTAAGCTCTTTCCTGAGGAAGGAAGATGTCACTAATTTCTCTGTTGAATAATGTGGCAAACAATACAGTTTCAGTTTGTGCTGTTGCTGCTCGTCCTCATTCCTGACTTCTTGAGGTTTCTTTAAGTGGCAGAGGTGTGCCAGGTAAGCTGACATTTTTTCCCTCTGGTTCTAATGAAGTGATTTTTTTTCTCTCTGTGGATGCTTAGTCTGGTTGTGTGTGGCTAGGGTTGAGGGTTTTATTTTTGCTCCCCCATTTCCTTCACCACTAGAATGTTTTTCTCATGCTGTGTTTCAGTATGTGTGCCCTCTGCCTACCATAGCTGCTTGCAAGGAAGCTCTTCTGATCTTCATATGCAACAAGTGTTCAGTGGAGAGCTGAGAAGAGAGAGTGCATAGCACAAGTGATGCCAAAGCTTTTAAAATGTACTTATGAAAGTCATATATATATATAAAAGTTTAGCTGTGATGTGCTTTATTTCTTGGTGGAGCTTTGCAAGGACCATTTGGGATACCAAAGAAGGTCTTTTTAAATGGCTATTTTGAGTGCATCAGAGTTGAAAAGAAAGATTTAATTGAGAAAAGTGCTGTATAGAAAGATGGATTAATGTGTTGCTGATGCAAGGCTTCATGGCACAAATTGGTACCAGATAAGAAGCCTCAGAAACAGTCTGTCTTGATTCTGTTTTTCTTGTTGACAAATACAGCTACAAGGAGTGAGAGTCATCACCCAGTTAATCCCTGGCTCAGAAGCAAGATGAGCTCTGGACAGACCAGCTCTGAGGGGGCTGAAAAGCAGCAGCAGATTCTATAATCTTCTCCTGGAGCTCCACTAGCCTTACTCTTCTAATATCTAACCCAAATCTCCTGTTAATCTTTCTTGCTGTGGTTTAAGCTCTTTTGTCTTACACGTCGCAGGTGGGCAGAGAGGTCGCCTGAAAACTGCTCCTGACGCTTTCAGCTTTGGCTAAGGCCTCAGATGGCTCATTCTGTGCAGATTCCCAGATCTACAACCAGCATGAAAAGCTGTTGGGCAAGTTACAAGTCAGAGATCTCCTTTCTCCCTTTATCTAACTTACTTCAAGAAAACAAGAGTCAGAAGTAGCTTCTTTTTATTCTGAACATGCAAAATTGCTCGATGGGGATGGTTTACTGAGTAGGTACTCTTCTGTCTAGGGTACTTGGGAAAACTCCTAAAAGACAAAATTCAGCAATGTTAGTTGGGATTTCACTTTACTGGGCAGTAGAAACAGTGCATACATGTACCTGGATGTTCCTGGAAGAGAGAGTGGGGAACCATGAATGATGCTCTTTCCTTTTTCCACTTTTATTTGAGAGACTTTGATACTCAGCAGCTCTGCTACAGCACAGGCAAGATAAGATTTTTACAGTGACAACATTCTCTGCCTGGTAGAATGGTGTATTCTGAATAAAAAAACCTATAAATTCTCCCATTGTTGGATGGTACTTGGCACACAGGGAGCTGGAATCATTCTGAAATGAGTCCTCAGCTTTGTGTGTTGCTTACAGACTGGTTTCAGTGCAGCCGTAGCTTTTTACAGGGAGAAGTAGTCTATTTCTGATTTAACAAAGCAAGCACCTATTTGAAATCTGAAAGTCTTTTTTTAGTGTTGAATCAGTGTATCTGATTTTTATGGGATGCAACGCTGGTTTTCTACAGCTGAGAAGTGGTAAATCTGAGCAAGCTGTAAGCTTAGTTCTGACTCTTCTTGCCTGCCAAGCAGAAGAGCTTCCTGTTTTGTGGGGGTGGTGGGAAGAGGCCAGACCTGTAGGGCATTCCTTAGGAGTGTGATGTGCTCCTTATGCGTGAGCATTAATATTGTTATGCTGATTAAACTGTGAGTCTAAATGATTGTTCAGATGTTTCTTGCTTCTTATAAAACCAGATTTAATGGTCTTTTGCCTGGCTGTGTTTGAAGGAGTAAACAAAGTACAGATTTCAAACCTGTGTCTGCTTTTCTGCTTGCTGTTACTTGCGAGTTTCTGCTTAGCATCTCTTGTGCCACATTTGCCTTAGAGTTTATTCAAAAGGCACTTGCTTAAGAATTTCTTACAGCTTTTGGAAATCTATGGCTAAGAACATGCTAATTTACTTATATTAAACTAGGTACACAATTGCTAATAAATTCTGTACCTCATCTGTTTTGTTTGAGCAATAAAGGAGATACAGTGTCTGGTTTAAGTTTACAGATGCCTTCAGTAAACAAAGAATAGAATAGAATCAGCCAGGTTGGAAGAGAGCTCCAAGCTCATCCAGCCCAACCTATCCCCCAGCCCTAGCCCATGGCACTCAGTGCCCATCCAGGCTGTGCTTGAACACCTCCAGGGATGGGGACTCCACCACCTCCCCTGCAGCCCATTCCAATGCCAATCACTCTCTCTGCCAACAACTTCCTCCTAACATCCAGCCTGAACCTGCCCTGCCACAGCTTGAGGCTCTGCCCCCTCATTCTGTTGCTGGGTTTCTGGGTTGCCACCATTGGAATGCCATAAAGTACCCTGAAAACACAAATATGTCCAAGACACAGAATTTTCTGGAATAAAAACAAGCTTTTTTATGAAGAAGGCTGAGTTAGGTGGCCCTCAGAATTCCAAATGATGCTTGGCTTCAGCTTTCAGTAACAGGGAATTGTTTTCTAGCAAAGCAGTGGTTAAACAAACCAGTGAATAAAACTGGTGGCAGCACTACAGACTCAGCAGTGAGTGGCTGGAGAGCAGCCTGGTGGAGAGGGAGCTGGCAGTGCTGGGTGACAGCAGGCTGAACACGAGCCAGCAGTGTGCCCAGCTGGCACAGAAGGCCAATGGCATCTTGGCCTGCATCAGGAATAGTGTGGCCAGCAGGGCCAGGGATGTAAATCTGCCCCTGCACTGGCACTGGTGAGGTCTCATCACTGGCACTGTGTGCTGCTCTGGGTCTCCAACTGAGGTGCTGGAGTGGGTCCAGAGGGGAACTGTCCAAGGGACTGGAGGGGAAGTATTACAAAGAGAGGCTGAGGGAGTTGGGGTTGGTCAGCCTGGAGAAGACTTGGGGGGACCTTAACACATTCTACAGCTACCTGAAGGGAAGTTGTAGTAAGGGGAAGTTTGGTGGTTCTTCCAGTCAACCTGTGACAGGACAAGAGGGCACGGCCTGAAACTGCACCAGGGGAGGTTTGGGTTGGATGTTGGGAAGCACTTCCTCGTGGAAAGGGGAATTGGACAGTGGAATGGACTGCCCAAGGAGGTGGTGGAGTCACTGTCCCTGGAGGTGTTTAAGGAAGGGTTGGATCTGGCACTTCAGTGACATGGTCTGGTCACTGTGCTGGTGTTGGGACACAGGCTGGGATGGGTGATCTCAGGGTCTAGTCTAGCCTCAGTAATTCTGTGAAACAAAAAGCTCTGGGATGCTTACAAGTTTGGCCTCTTTTTGTTGGTCTGTTGATGCCACATGCACGTTCTGGCTGTGACAGGAAGGGTTTCAGCCATGCATCGTGGGTGCATGCAGATACATGTGGTGTTGCAATGGATTTCAGAGGTCGTGCTTCAGATCTTCACACAGTTCTCAATACCTTCACAGTCTTACTGTAAGATGAGATTACACAATTGTTAACAGATTTCTAGATCTTCTCTGATGTGGCTGCACCTACCAAATGCATGTGAAGGAGAAGTTTAAAAGGCTTACAGAAGTTTAGTATTTTTTCTTGAGGACAGTTTATTGATTTCCAATGCTGGATTGCCTTTGTGAGCTGCAGGGGCTGGTAGCAGTATTCACTAAGGAATGGGACTCTGGTGCTGTTCCTATCAAAATGGTAAATCTGAGCCATGTCAGATCCAGATGGACCAGTATGTTTCAAAGACAAGAGACTGCCAGCTGGGTTTAGAACCTCTGGACTGTGGAATTCCTGCATACAGCCTTTGGGCAGCAACTCCCAACTGTTTTATGTGATGGTGATGGTTTGGGAGTTCCCTGCCCCACCACACGTTTGAATTCACCCAGCTGGAAGTTAATGAACGAGGCTTTGTCTTCACAGCTCAGCACAGTAGACAAGCAGATAGTCACAACTGATTACAAATAGTTAGAGCTAGATACAGTAAAATGGTAATACAGAAACAGCACAGCCCTCCCAGGGATCAGAGTCCCCAGGAGGGGTTCCCAACCGCCCTTACACCTCTTCTCCACCCACCAATCTTATCCCAGAATCTTACATGCCAGGTAAGCAGGGAAGATCATCCAGGGGGGTTAGAAGCAGGAATTGATGAGTTGGGTTACACAGCTCCAGCTGGAAGGCAGAGAGAGATCAGTAGCCAGAGTGACCCTGAGCAGCTCTGCCTTATCTATGTTTGTGTCCTTGCTGTTGTACCTCTCAGCAAACCTGTGAGTGCAGTGGACATCACCAATGTTTTCCTTTTCACAGCCTATAACCTAATTTTTCTTATTAAAATATTCCAGTTAGCCTCAAACTAGCACAGTGATGGAATCAATGCTTGAGTGCTGCATGCTAGAGGAATGTTATTTACTACAGGTCATCCAGAAGCAGAATGAAGTTCAAGAGCAAGGAGAAACAGCAGTGAGTTATTAAGGGAGAAGAGAAAGAAATATTTCTTTTTCTTTACACATGGTGGAAAGAAGTGAAATGAACACTCAAACCAGGCTCAAACTAAGCCCCTCCAAATGGAAACCACATGAATGAGAACTAATTTTCAAACAATAAATTTGCTGGTATGTTTTTTGGGCAACACTTGTAAATAATCTGGGTTTGGGCTCGTTGCTCTACTGTAGAACTAAAACAGGCACAGATTGTATTGTGGTGTATTTGTTATATGTAGTTAGAATATTTAATTTGGAATGGCATCTTTACTGAAAATAAAGCCCAAATATGCAAAAGTCAGTGGCTGCTGTGTGGTGTTGTGTGGAATGGTCACAGGCTTATAGGATGTGAGGGGCTGAAAGGGTCCCAAGGAGATCTGAGTCCAACCCCTGCCAGAGCAGGACCGTCCAAGCTAGCTCAGGGCACACAGCAACACATCCAGACAGAGTCTGCAAAGGCTCCACACAAGGAGACTCCACAACCTCTCTGGGCAGCCTGTGCCACTGCTCTGGGACCCACACAGGCAAGAAGTTGCCTCTTGTGGTGAGCTGCAACCTCCTGTGCTGCAGCTTCCATCCATTGCTCCTTGGCCTATGGCAGGGAGCAGTGAGCAGAGCCTGTCCCCCCCCTCCTCACCCCCAGCCCTCACACACTTACAAACATTGATCCAATCCCCTCTGTCTTCTCTTCTGCAGACTAAGCATCCCCAGGTCCCTCAGCCTCTCCTCCCCAGGCAATGCTGCAGTCCCCTCAGCATCCTCACAGCCCTCCCCTGGACCCTCTCCAGCAGTTCCTGTCCCTCTGCACCTGGGGAGCCCCAAACCAAAGGCAGTGCTCAAGATGAGGTCTGAGCAGGACAGAGTAGAGGGGGAGGAGAACCTCCCTGGCTCTGCTGGACACACTCTGCCTAATGCCCCCCAGGACCCCCTTGGCTTTCTTGGCCCCCAGGGCACATTGCTGTGCCATGGTTAACCAAGTGACCTAGTCCCTTGGGCAGGTGTCTGTAGGCAGTGTTGTTTCAGCAGTACTTCTGTGAATGTGAAGGAAAATGTTACATATCTTTGCAAATCAGCACCAGGCGTGTTTCCTTGTCGTGCTTTTTTTTCCCTTTCTTTTTTTCCCTGAAAAGCCTGAAAGTAGCATGAGCACTGCAGGATGGAGTGATGAGGAGCCTGAGGTTGTGCAGAGAAATGGTTGCACAGCTGAGAGCTGCACAGTTGCCATTCAGTGTTCTGAAGGGCTGGTTGGGCTCGGAGTGTTTTTGGGAACTGGTACTTGCCCTGCCACTGATGGGGAGGGGAAAAAAACAAAACACAAAACCCGCCCAAAGCAAACAAAAAGCAACCCAGGCTTGTTTGAAGCTTATCTTAGAGAAGTGCAGCCTGTGAGTTGTACTGCAGGTCACATTTCTTGTGGTGACTTGCAGGACTGTTGGGAATGACCTACTTGGTCAGATAATGATGGTAACAAATGAAAGTAGAAGTGATTGAGTGGGGTCAGAGAGGTCCTGTGCTGGTTTGCACCTGATTACTGTCTATCTGCAGCACCTGCTGTGCTGTAAAAATCCTTTGCTCTCTTTCTGGCTCCTTGGTCAAGGTTCCCTGGATGTGGTATGAAACTGACGTGTGCAGCTTTAAAAGTGTTGATTCCTCAGGTTTCAGAAAACAGGAGTAAATCAGCACTCCTGTTTAATTTCTGTGCTGGTTAGTTTTTCACAGTGCTGGAGGTTTTCTCCCATGCTTGCTCTGCATGGATGAGAGGGTTCTAACTACGTTTTCTGTCTGCTCTGTTTTGCCTTTGATGTGAGCTGAACTCTTCTGGCTGTCAGGACTGTGTTCTCAGTGAGGATTAGATTGCATAATTAAGCATTCATCAGGCTCTAGTCTGATGCCTAGGTGCAGCAGAGCACAGGTGTGCCTTCTGCAGAGGCCTGCCTGCTGGTGTCAGAGAGCTTGCACAGCCCTGGAATGCAAGCTGCAACTTCTGCAGGTAGCCTGCTGCTTAAAGCAGGTGTTCCAAGCGCACTCCTTCAGTGAGGTGCTGCTGTAAATACGCCAGAAGAGAGTCCTTGGGCACTCGCTCTGCTGCTCCTACCTCTTTCAGAGGCTGAGAGTCACAGGACCTTGCAGAAAAGCCATTTTAAAAGCAGTTGTGGAGAGCTATTGCTTGGCCAACACAGTCCCCTGGCAGAACTATTTTTGCCTCAGCCAAAATACCTTTATGAAGTTACACAGACCTATAAACAATAACATGACTTTTTTTTTTTTTGTAGCTCAACATCCCCCTTATTTCTTTGTTTCACCAACTGCTTCATGAGGAAACGATAAGGCTGCCTTTATTTTTGCCAGGGAAATCCNTCCTAAATGGCTAAACAGGATGCAGATATAAATAATAATTCAATGCAGCCTTACTTCGGTGGAGCTTTCTCACACACAGCTTCTTGCATGCTGAGCAGTGGAGTTTCCGTTTGCAGACTTCTCTTCCGCTGCCTTCCACACAGTGCTCAGGATTAATTCATGCAATTGGAAAAGTAAATAAAACAAACCATTTAAAACGTAGGTTTTTTTAGAAACAGTGTGGTGCAATTTGTTAACAATAACATGTGCAGGCTTGGGTCTTGCTTGGTGCTTTATGGTGGTTTTTGGTTGGGTTTCTGTTTTGTTTTGTTTTTTTTTTTAGTGTGGTTTGGGGTTTTTTAAAATTATTCCTATGTTTTATCTGTTGTTTTTGAGCTGCACTGTTCTTAACCCTGAATTATTAAAAAAATTCTTAACTCTGTGAATCTCTAAGTGATCACACACCAGAGTAGAAGCAGCCTGGAACAACAGCATGGATTCCTTTTAGAGGATCTCTGTTCTGCAGGTGAATGCATCTGCTGAACACTGTCCCCACCAGATCAGAGGCTGCAGCAGCTCTGCTATGAGCACAGGCACAGAGAGTTGGGGCTCTGCAGCCTGGAGAGGAGAAGGCTGCCAGGAGACCTTGGAGTGGCCTTGCAGGATCTGCAGGGGGCTGCAGGAGGGCTGGGGAGGGACTATTGACAGGGGCTGGGGATGAGAGGAGGAGGAGGAATGAGTCTGAATTGTCAGAGGGGAGATTGAAAGTGGATGTTAGGAGGAAGTTGTTTGCAGTGAGAGTGGTGAGATACTGGCACAGGTTGCCCAGGGAGGTTGTGGCTGCTCCCTCCCTGGATGTGTTCAAGGCCAGGCTGGATGAGTCCTTGAGTGCCCTGTTCTAGTGGGAGGTGTCCCTGCCTATGGCACAGGGGGGTTGGGACTGGCTGAGCTTTGGGGTCCCTTCCAACCTGAACCATTCTGTGATTGTCTGAAATCAGACACTCCACTTTTGTAGCAAGTGTAACTTCATAACTTTAAACCATTTTGGTTTTGTTTCAGTGTGCCTGTTGTGTAGCTTCTCTGTTGTCTGCCTCATGTAGTCAGCTTCTTTTGCTGACATTCACATTCTACATAGCCATTGGGAAATAGTTTCTGAAGGTGCTGTAGACAGATTTAAGGTCTGGCAGAATGTGAAATCACTTTTAATTCTGGCTCTGTGCTCGGCTTTTTGCCTGATTGTTATCTTGGAGAACCTGTCCCACCTTGATGGCAAATTATGGTTGATGTGGAGATGAAGGGCATGATAAAACTGAAAATTGGGCATTGGGAAATGTCTTTGCATGAAAGCTGCAAAGAAATGCTTGTCAATCGTGTTGATAGTGTTGTTTTTTTTTTCAGCAGAATAGTTTACCTCAAGTTGTTTTTCACTTTGAGCAATGTTACATTCCAACAGGTTTTGTGCATTTTTATTTTTCTCTAAGCTTTACATTCTCTTACTCTCTGAAGTTATCTGCCTTCTCTCTGAAATATTTCTTTTTTCTACCCATCTGCTTTTCGTGGTTAAATTTGAGGTCCTTCTCACACCACCAGCAGGCTTGGCTAAGCATGCAGGTGTTCCGATCTCCTGTCAAATTCCTTCTCCCATGGACCATCTTGTCTCAGCAGAATTGCTTTCTCCAGCTTGTCAGGACAATTGTGTGGTGCCTGTTTCTTTCACGGATTGCTGAGAGGAGAGAGGATCACCTTTTGTGTGGCTTTGTACTTTGCCTTCTGTGTTTGCTTCACTTAATTCACGTATTTAAAGTTTACAAGGTCATGGCTCAGTTTCTGCCTCGCTCGGTCTCTTCCTTGGTGATAGAGTTCAGCCTTCTTGAGCTGTGTCAGAATGGAAGGCCTCTGGTGGGATTCAAGCTAAGCTGGTCAAGATCCTTCTGCACTACTGCCCCTGTGCCATAGATGTGTGCTGGAATCTGCACTCCTCTTTCCTTTGCCCTTTCTGTGGTGGTTTCTGTTGCTTACTGCAAAGGTGATGCTTACTGCCTCCGGTGCAGAGGGTCTGTAAGATCTTAGCTATTTCTGTGAGAGTTCCTTCTGTCTAACCCTGGAACTACAGGGCTTCTGAGCTATTGACTCCTAAGTTATCTCTAACTCTTCAGTTGTTATCTGGTTATTTTTGCCACATTTCCTGACTCAAAGGCATCCATCAAAAGATTTGTTTTGGTGCTGGCAAGCTCAAAACATTGACAGTTTCTCTTTTTTTAGTTCCTGGAGAAATATCTGGATTCTGACTTTGCAGTTCTCATAGTGGTAATATTTAATCTGCTGCAGGGAGGCAGGATGTGGCTTGCAGTGCACGACATGTGCAGGGGATGGGAGGACAGGACAAAGTGAGTGTTTGAGATTGTTTGAGATGATCTGTTTGAGATCTGTGTGTGATATCTGCTCTTGTGGGAGGAGGAAACTAGTGACATATCAGTGATCTTACCCAGTCCTGCGTTCCCACTGAAGCAGCCAGTGCAATGCTTCATCCTCAGTTTGCTGACAGTATTCCCCCTCTCGTAATTAATTTGTGCTGCGTGTCTCATGCCCCTCTCAAGTTCCTGGGACCCCTTTTTCACAGGTTTGTGAATGTGCAGTTGTTCTCCTTTCTTCACTCTATTGTCAGTAACAACTTGCCCTAAATTAAGGGTAGTAGTTATTAGAGGCTGATAACATACATTGTGATAGAATTTTTCCATGAAATCTGATAGTGACTGTAGGCAGTAAAGATCAAGGTGGGGTGGCTTTTGAGGTCTGGAGTGCATTGGTTCTTTTATTTGCAGTATCTTCAGAGGTGGGCTGCACAGTGGGCAGCACATTTTGCCCACTTGTGCCCTAGATGTGGAGCCTGAACACTGATAATACCTTATATCCCCGAGTCTCAGTTTGTGGCATTTCACAGAGTCTCCTGATGGCTAAAGCAGTTCAGTGTAGCTGAGCTCTCAGGGTCTGTTTTAGAGAAGCATTTGAATAGAGATAATGACATAGAGGTTAATGCATTGAGTACTCTGGTGATAATTTCCATTTTTAGCTATGACATAATTACACTTTGTTTGGAAAATCAGTACCAGAGGCAGTGACAATACTCGCTGTTAGCAAATTACTCAGCTGAACATGATCTACTTTTCTGCCTGAGCTCCAGTCATTATTTTGGCTAATGCTTGTGCATTGCTAATTTGACTGTTTCATACCACATATTGTTGAATTGCTGTCTGCTTCAGTGGTCTTGCTGCTCACTGTGTGTGCTGCATGACTGGTCACAAGCCCCACGTCCTACAGAGCTATTCATGAAGGTTGTGTGCGTCTGTGCCGTGCAGATATTAACTGATGGCTTGACAGGCTGTGGCTGCAGAGCAGTCTTTGCTTATTAAAGCTTGGAAGAGATTGCCTCTCGCAGTGTGTGCCTGTGGTTTCAAGGAAAATTACTGAGAAATATCCTGCTTCCTGTGGAAGAGTGATTATAAAACACTTTCCTCTGTGAGAAGTGCTGGTGGTTGCTCTCTGTCTCCAGAGGAGTGCATCTGGACACCGAGGGGCTGTGGCACTCCTCTGCCCTTAGTTTTCCAGTAGATGTTCAGCTATTGAATGTATTGCCAGTTTCTTTTTCCCAGTGTCTCCCAAGCCCTTTACAGCAATTGATGGAGAATTTAAAAGAAGCAAAAATTACCTGTTCTCTTTAAAATTATGCTGGTGTTTCTCAAAATACCTGCAGGCTCAGCAGGTCCTCTGTATAGGTCTATCCTCAAATACACATCCCCATTCGCTGCCACTGTCTGGTGAGAGATTGCATTACCAGTGGTTAGTTGGTTAATTGTTAATTCATAGAATCACAGAATGGTTTAGGTTGGGAGGGAGCTCAAAGCTCAGCCAGTTCCAACCCCCCTGTGCCATAGGCAGGGACACCTCCCACTAGATCAGGTTGCTCAAGGACTCATCCAGCCTGGCCTTGAACACCTCCAGGGAGGCAGCAGCCACAACCTCCCTGGGCAACCTGTGCCAGTGTAGCAGCTTGTTTCTGCCAGGTCAGAGTGAGAGGCAGCTGCCATTTCTGGATGCAGGAAAAGCAGTTCAGTCCCTTCTGCTGAAATGCCTGAGCTGTAGATATCAGAAGTACTTCAGCAGGTGTTGTGAATTGTGTGTTTTGAACCTTCCTTGCTGTTGAAATTGCTGATTGACAGCCTCTGGGCCTAAAAATCACTACCACCATGTTATTTTGTCTTATCTACTAAAGAGTAGATGCACAGAAGATGAACAGGCTGTGGCGTAAGTTACCATACCAATATATTATTTGAAAGCTGTCTTTAAGTAGGCTAAGTGGGCTTTTGTAGATGACATTAAATAGTGTTACAAAACCATGGTCTGACGTAGTCTTGGTGTGTAAACCAGTTTAGTTGCTAATCAGTTTAGTTGCCTAAACTGTAGACAGATTTCCTAGACAGCAGTTCAATGCAGAAAGTTAATGAAATACAGGAATTAGGTGTGTTGCAATTAAAAAGAGATCAGCTGTCTTCTAAAGGGGGAATCTGTACACCCTGGGAAGTGAAATGTTTGTGCTGTAGTGAGTTTGAAAGAAATGATTGTTGCAGCTTGAACAGATGCTGGATGACTGCACCTGAAGACCACGGCCACAGGGTTGTGTAGGTCTGTGGTGTGTAACTGGGTGAAATAATGGGGGGATGTTAGCTTGAGATGAGGGCTGAGGAGTGACAAAGGAGTGAGTCTTCATGGGGCAAAGCTTGCAGGCCCTTTCTTCATCTAGCAAAAAGCAAAGGTGGCTGCTGAAAACATGACAGTGATGCACTTAGAGAAAGAATTGTTCTCTGAAGGTCCTGTCTCATCTCTCTGAAAACGCTATGGAAATAAAATACCTCCATCTCTCTTTAAAAAAAATAAATTCTGAATATCTGGTCATGGAGGGCACTGCAGAATCTGAGGCTTTTTAGAATATTGATGGAAACCAAAGTAGTTTTGTAGAGCTGATAAATCAGACCCTCCTGGATTATCTCGGTCAAAGCCTGAGGAACATTACATTTCATATTAACATTTATTAGAAGGAAATAAAAATGCCTACTTTTTCATAGCACATGGGAGGACATTATGCTACAAGATATTTCTGGAGTTAAAAATTTAGTAGTATTTGAGGAATTAATTATTTATGTGGGTATTTAAATCATGTTTCCACTGAATAGCAAACATTTTTAGAGAAGACAGTAAACCTCAGCTTTTCACCACGTAACCTACAAGCAGTGCTTCAGTCTTGTGTGTCTGTAGTTCAACTCTCCTTTGTACATCTTCTCTTAGAAGCCACCATCAGGAGTAGAAGCCTATATAGACAGCAGTGTTGTGTTTTGTTCTGTCTCCTAAACCAGAATTTTTAAATGTCTGTCCCTAAAACCAAAACTCTGTAGTGACACTGCAGTCTGTGTGTATTTAGTCTTGTTCAGCCTCTTTACTCTTGTGAGGAGTCTGTCCTAGGTGAAAAACCCAGGAATTAAAAAAAAAGACACCAAAGGATCTTGCCTCCCCTCTGACAGGTAGAGCTGTTTGTGAACTCAGTCTGGTTACAGCTGGACTGTCCATCATCACTTTCTGCTTATGATCCAGTGCAAATTAACTTCTACAGCAGTGTCTTTAACTGTGGTCCAGAACTGCTGACAAAGCACTTCATTTCAGTGTGCTGATACTGGATTTCTTGTTTGACATCTACAGCAGTGGTCATGTGCACCTCTGTTCTGCCTGGAATGGATGGAGAGAGGTATGTCTGCCCAGCCTGGCTGCTGGAGTGCAGTTTGAGTGCTGCTCTATCTGCTTGAGTACAGTGTCAGCTGTTTTAGCTTAGCACACTGTGCACGATAGCTTGGGGAGCTGTTCCTCTTCAGAACCCCTTCCATTGATTCTGACTGTAAGTGACATTCTCCATCAGAAGACACACGTATCAAACTCTTTCAGACTATTGGGAGCTTATCTGTGCCCTTTTAGAAACAGGAGTTGTCCACAGGAGAGACTAGAACTATCTGGTAACAGAACCAAGCTTTCATAGATTGGGAAATGTACAGGCAAGTTAGTCCTGCCTAATTTGCCTGCTGTGTTACATGGGTGTTTTAGAATAGTCTTTAATGGTATTGCTTTGTTTTCCCTCTTCCTTTCCCCATAGGACCCATGAGTCATTCATTACACAGGATGGGTGGTGGTAATTTAATTAGCTGCTGTTAACAATTGTGGAGAAAAACAGAATAGGAGTTGTTGCTTCTGGAACACTTTTCTGAAGGTAGAATTAGAACATAAAAGTGGCCGTGTTGGGTCAGTCCAGATGTCTCTTGACCAGCAATATGTTTTACAGTAACCATAAATGAAGGCTACTGAAGCAGTTAAGAACAGAAGTGTGTACAGTACTCTTACCTGATAGCTTACATATTTCCAACTCTTTCAAGCACAGACAATTTTGCAGTCAGCTGTGCTTTATGATCTCACTAACATTGGTGTATTTTAAGCATCGAATATGCCCAGTGTCTTTGTGAAGTCAGACAGAATCCACAGCCTCCTTTTGGCAAAGAGCTGCTTACTACTCCTGAGTAATGTGAAGGTTAACTTAGACTCTATCAATGCAGTAGGACTGCAGACTTTTTCTGTTCCTCCACATAGATCACTTTATTTGTTGAATGTTACCTGCAGTGCCTCAGTCTCCCTCCTCTGATCTTCAGTCTGTACTGCCCTGAGTAGCTGAACACTGCTTTCTGTGCACCTTTGCTGTGCAGATCCATTACAGATGCTTCAGAGGTTCTTCAGGTGGCCTCCTGCCATTTTCTGTTACCCTCTCTTTGCCACCAGTTAATTCTCTTTAAACGTCTTTGCCATCATCACCATTTGAGTTTTGTTACTGTTTAAATCACTTTATGGAAAGCTTTCTGAAAGTCCACCTTAGCTGTGTCTTTCTGTGGCAGTACTAAAGGGCTGCTCTGTCTGGGTACTTCACAAATGCTGATTTTTATTTCATCTCCTGTCTGTGGTGGTGTGAAATTTCTGCAGTTGAGGAGCAAAGCATAGAGTAGGTGAAGTCTGAACTGTGTAATAAATTAATGTAGTCTGTCATGCGTATTTCTCCCCCAGAATTCTCAGTTTCCTAGCACACACCATCCCTTCCCTGTGGGGATCCATAGCACTTAGTGTAGCAGTGACTGTAATTCTTCTCTAAATCACAGTCCAGCATCTCATGTTATGTGCCTAACGTAGCACCTGTGCAATGTGTCAATGTTCTAGCAGCCAGGGCATAACAGAGACAGTGGTGAAATCACATTTACCAAACTGGCAGTGTTCTGCTTGCCGTGGGAAAATCCTTTGACTTGTTCAGATTTCTGCAACAAAGGATGCTGCAGATGAATTTGTTGTGATTTGCCTTCTGTGAGTCGAGGATTGTTGCTCTGCCATTGTCTTTGCTGTCAGAAGGTCTAAGAAGGACAAGTTAACAGCATCACTAGAGATGTTTTTTTGTCACTTCAAACCTGAAGTTAGTGTTTTTTGACACTAGCTGGTCCTCTGGCACCATCTAGCACAGTGTGGTGCTCAGAGTTCAGCAACTGCCAGAATTGCACTCATGGATTTAAACAATTACATGGTGCCAAAATGCCAGGCTGTGACAGTCCTGCTCACTGACTGTGTGTGCTTGCTGTGCCCAGGATGTGTGTGCAGGTGTCGCTGCTGTGGATGTGATTTGTCCTCCTGTGTTTTGAACTGCCCATCTCCACCTACCAAACAAACCTGCTAGAATTTCTGGAGAACAGAAAGGAGAATGTGTAACACGAAGGAGCATGGAAAATTACCATTTCCCTCCACTATTTTATTGTATGCAGAAGTAGGTTATGCTTAGGGACTTTTACTCATACCCAGATTAGAACTGGATTTGATCACCGGGTCCTGATATCCTGAAATGAGTCCTTATGGTCCCCAAAATTTGTTGGTAGCCAGCACATGCTGGAGTGTGCCCTAAGGGCTGCGCTAGCCCAGCCAGTCAGGAGGGTCCTGTCTAATGCAATCTTGCAGCTGCAGGGGAGTGATAAATGCAGATGGAACATGCATGTGGTTGTCAGTAGATACCAGAAGACAGTAGATAGTGGTCTGGTCTACTGCTTCTGTGCTGCGGGAGGGAGGGGGCACAGAGTGACAGAAAGGGCAGTGGTAGCAGGAAGGAAGAAGGGACGTGGATGTTTCCAGTAGCCATCTTCTCATACTTATGTTCATCTGGGCACTTCCTCAAGGGGAATCTTTCTAAAGTGTCAGGATTTTTACTAAGATTGTAGAGTATGTTGAGACTTGCACTGTTCCAGTATTCATAGAATCATAGAATCACAGAATGGTTTAGGTTGGAAGAGACCTCAAAGCTCAGCCAGTTCCAGCCCCCCTGTGCCATAGGCAGGGACACCTCCCACTAGAACAGGTCGCTCAAGACCTCGTCCAGCCTGGCCTTAAACTCCTCCAGGGATGAGGTTTCCACCACCTCCCTGAGCAACCCCTTCCAGGCTCTCACCACCCTCATGCTGAA
>VWZI01015766.1:2351-30712 GCA_013396835.1 Psilopogon haemacephalus | reverse complement strand
CCGGTGGGGCAGTGCCCTGCTCTGCCACATTCTCCATCTAAAAAAATACTTTCAATATAGCACTATCATTTTCCCCATCTATTCTGATCTGCCAGATTACTCTTAAGGAGTGCCTTAATGAGTCAATTCTTTCCAGAATGCATCATTTTATGAGCCATCTTCAGGACAACACTTACATTATCATCCTGGCTTTGGATGAAATAGTTAATTTTTCTTTTTAGTAGTTTCTAGATTGCTGTGTTTTCGATTTAAGATGAAAAGAATGTTGATAACATGCTGATATTTTAGTTCATTTTGAGCTGTGCTTTACACTAAGCCAGGCACTTTTCAGTTCCTCATCCTGTCTTGATAACGAGGCTGAGGGTGCAGAAGAAGTTTGGAGGAAACACAGACAGGATAGCAGACTCAAACTGCCCAAAGGAATACTTAATGCCATATGATGTCTTGTTCAGCATATAAGGAGAAAAGTTGGCCAGGGTTCTGCTGCTCAAGGATGTGAAATTGTTTTTCATTAGCATTACTTGCTTTTCTTGAGGTTTATTTATCTCTCTTTTTGTTATTTTCCTTTTAATTACTATTTATAATTATTGGTAATAATGTAATTTTTCTTCTGTTTTATTACCTCAATCTATTTTTTTCTTACTTTTACCCTTTTAATTCTTTCCCCCATTGCACCATGGTTTGAGGCCATGAGCAAGCAGCTGTGTGAGGATGATTACGGGACTGGAGCACATGCCTTATGAGGAGAGGCTGAGGGACCTAGGATTTTTCAGTCTGGAGAAGACTGAGAGGGGATCTAATAAATGTTTATAAATATCTGAGGGCTGGGCAGGGGTGGGGGACAGTCTCTTCTCACTTGCTCCCTGGACATGGAACAATGGGTGTAAGTTGCAGCACAAGAGGTTCCAACTCAACACAGGGGGGAAGTGCTTTACTGTAAGGGTCACAGAACACTGAAACAGTCTCCCCGGAGAGGCTATGGAGTCTTATTCTCTTGAGACTTTCAAGGCCCATCTGGATATATTTCTCTGTGACCTGAGCTAGATTGTTTTGTTCTGCTCTGGCACGGTGGTTGGACTTGATGATCTCCATGAGTCCCTTCAACACCTAACATCCTGTGATCCTGTGATTAGTTGCCAACTGGGGTTAAACCACAACAATTATACATAAGCAAGGGTCTGCATTTCTACAAAATCAGCCTTTTCTGTTTCTTTAGGGAAGAGCGTGTAACTGCCTATTAAGAAGGGAGAAGTAGACAGAAGGGGATGTAGTGCTACAGATAGCAGTCAGGAAGCAGGGTTTTGTGGGTTTTTTTGGGTTTTTTTTTTGGGGGGGTTGTTTTGATTGGGTTTTTGTTTTGTTGTTGTTCTTTCTTCTTCCTTTGCAACTTCCATGCAAATTATGGTCTTCAAACGTTGCCCCAGAAAAAAACAAACAAACAAAAAAAACAGCTCAGGATTGTAAAAACAGTGTTGTATGGAAGATAAATGAATATAAATGAATATTGTTCCAGAATATCTATAGATCTACTTCATACAGGTGCTTTTTGTAATCTACAGACTGACCTGGGGCAAGGATGGAAGTAATGGAAGTGAGAAATGGGTTAGAAACTGTTGGAAGGGTTGAATAGGGTTCTGCAAGCTGACACACATTCAGTGCCACCACTGTGGAAAATACCTCAGATACTTTGAACTGTTTCCTGTTTAACAGGTAGTCAGAGAACAGGTGGATCAGTGAATAGACTGGAAACAATAGACTTCTGAATGAGTGGCATGAATGTACTAGCACTGGAATTCAGAGCCTAAAATATTAACTGCTTAATGGGATGGAATTTGCAGCTGAAGGAGTGTTTCTCAGGACTGTAAAACTCATGCCTATTAAGCTTCTGCCAAGGTATGTCTGTCTGTACATCAACTAATACCTCAGTTCTGGGCAACACCACTACCTGTAAACAAATTCTGCTCTTTCCTATTTTGGCCTCAGATATTGGAAGTTATTTATAAACTGACTGAGTAATGAGCGAGCTATATCCAAAAAGAGCAGTTGTGATAAACTGGGTTATGATACTGTTGCTAGTTAGGGCCTGACGATCAGGAGATCTCACATTGTACCGAAAGATAGGGCCCCTCTCCCTATAACCAATAGGCAGGGGAAGGGAGAGGGGCCCTATCTTTCCATACAACGTGAGATCTTCCGATCACCAGGCCCTAAATAGCAACATGATACAGGTGATGATAGGTACACCTGGGTCACTTTGCAACTATCTATTCAGTATGTATTCTTCATTTAGGCAGTATCAAAACTGATTAGGTATCTTGCTTATGTCAGAGTCTTTAAGAGCAATATAGTGAACAACTCTCTCTGGAATATACCAGAGGCAAAACAATATTACATGTAAGGAAATTACTTCTCAAGTATTCTGCAAGCAACACTCCTATTGGACAATTTTCAGGTCTAGTTTTGACTAGATAATGATATAAACATCCTTTATATTCAGAGAGAATGCTTTCAAGATGTGCTGGTTTTAGCTGGGAGAGTTATTTTCTTCTCAGTATCTAGCATAGAATTATGTTTTGGATTTGTGTTGGAAACTATTGGTAATAAATGGATGTTTTAGTTACTGCAAATCAGTGCTTACTCAGTCAAAGTCTTTTCTGTTTCTCACACCACCCCACAATCAAGTAAGCTGGGGGTGCAGAAAAATCTGTGAGAAGACACAATCAGAGCAATTGATCTCAAGTGACCAAAGGGATATTTCATACTATATGACATCATGTCCAGCATATAAATCTGGAGGGGAAGAGGAAGGAAAGGGATTTTGTCTTCCCAAGTGACTGTTCTGAATGGTGAAACCTTTCTTTCCTGGAAGTGGCTGAACACTTGCCTGCTGATGGGAAGTAGTAATTTCATTTCTTCTTTTGCTTTGCTTGCCCATGTGGCTTCTGATTTACTTATTAAACTCTCTATCTTGAGACAAATTTTATTGCTTTTACCTTTCTAACTCCTCCCCTTATCCCATTGCAGGGAAAGGAGTGAGAAAGTCGCTGCATAATGCTTTGTTGCCACATAGGGCTAAGCCATAACACAAGGACAAACAACCCTACAACAAAGCACAAGAAAATTCAAAGTCCTGTCTATAAAGAACACAGGGGAAGTCTATGGGAGCTAACCCATGCTGCTTTTAAAATTTTGTATTATTGCTATTACTATGATGTCATTGAAGAGAGTACATGGGAGATCTACAACATTTGCCTAACCATGGGGTAATTAGGTCACTTGTGCTTTCTGCAATTGGTTATAGAAGTTATGATATCATTGTTTCTTCTATATGAAAAGTATGAAAAGAAGTCAAGTAAAGTCTTTTCTTATCACTATGCACAACTTAATCAAATTTAATTTAGCCAAAGAGCATATAAGTTTCATTCAGATTTTTTTATTTTTCTTCCTTTTCCTTATCAGTGTGACATGGAATCATTCAGGATAAAAGACAAAAATTAATCCCCTCATATTCCCTTAGGGGTTTTAGGTTAGTTTTGCAAGGCTAGCTAGATCCTATGTAAGTATTTTAAATTATTATACCTATGTACCTTTTTGTAAAATAAGAAAAAAACTTTTTTTATATGCATTCCCATAAAAATGATACACAGAAAACCATAAGGCTTTGTTATGTATTTCACAGCTTTTGTACTCTTTGGGAAGAAACAACTAAAAAAGCATCAGTGCAACAGAGAAAATACCTTCTATTTCTCAGAAATGGATGGATATCTTGCTCCTGAGATGTTCCCCTATACCACGTCTGCCACACAATTTTGCTTCAGTCTGTCTTGATGTCTCATGGCACCTAGTTCTGGTGTAAGTTATAAACAATTGCATTTTCAACTGAGAATCAGATATTGTCGTCAAGAAATGAAAACATTTAAAGCAAACAACTTTAAATTAATTGTAAGAAAGTTTTGATAAGAATTCTGTTTTAAATATTGATTGAAAGTAAGTATTCATATTTTATCTTAGTATCTTCTACAATTTTGCCTAGATGCTGAAGTACAGTCTATAAAACATTAACCTCTTTGAGTTGTAAATTCCATCTCTATCTTCAGGTTAGCATATAGTTGATTGTAGTTGGGGTGATGGGCTTGAAGCACATTACAAATAATCAAATATTGTAAGTTAGTGTAAGCATTATGTTATAACCTACGTATTAATCCAATCAGATGCATATAAGGGCTTATTGCTGGCTTTCTTTTTACTGTCTGCTATGTGTTACTCTGCTCTTAACCCTCTAAATGGCATGCATGTAGAAAAAAAGTTCACCTTCTAGAACTGCTCCCTAAGCCATGTTAATAACTCCTCTGTATTCTGTATTCCCAGAAAAAGAATTAGTTAGCACCTGCAGAAGGTGAACAAAAGAACATAGGAACAGAGGAATTCATGTAGTACTTTACTGAATGTATTCTCCTTGAAAAGGACTATAAGAAGAAAAGGTCTTTATACTGGGGGGAGGGAGTTTTACTTTGCTTTCATTATGGAACCCTAGGTTTCTAGAGTTAATAATGTGCATCCTTCCATTGAAAGTATGAAGATCTCAGAGAACTTATCCTTTCCTCCCTCCTTTTTTTGTTATGAAAGAGGAAGATAGAGACCTAAATTACTTTTCACCCAGTTCACACAAAGACCAAATTCAGAGATGAAATAGAACTGAGGAAGTTGATAGAATGAGTTTATTATTAGTTATCAGAAAAGCAGATGGCTGCAAAGAGCCTCCTAAAATCCAATGAACTTCAGCTTTAATCCTTTCATGTCAGTACTTGGCACTCTGAATAAATGTTAAAAAAAAAAATAAAAAGAGAAAGAGAGAGAGAATATGAGAAGACAGAACTATGAGATGGGGCAAGTGAAAATAGGTGTGATACAACTGCAAATGGAGGTGAAAAAGAAGAAAAAAAAAAGGCAGAAAACTAGAAATACAGCCAAGATACTTGTAGTAAAAGGATCAAAGAATAAGAATGAAGTGTTGAGAAAGTGAGAAATGATGGTGTGTATTCAGAAAAAAAAGTAGAAGGAAATGGCCAGTAACTGAATGGAGACATAAAATCTTGAGCCATTGACAGGACAGGGAGAGAGGAGTAGAGTGAGGTGTTGTGCTCGTTTGAACTAATTGGAGGATTTGAGTCAGAAAATTAGACTATAGGTTGAGAGAGGAATACAGATGATGCTACTCCACTCACAGCTTTACTAAGAAAGAAAAAAAAAATTGTTTTAAGAGTTGTAACCCAAATATAGATTAGGGAGATGGTTTCAGACCTCTCTGGGCTGTGGCTTCTTCTTGGATGGCTCCCTTGTCCCTGCCTTTTGTAGCTGATTTTCAATAATTCCACTAACTTCTTTTCTACTGCAATCCCCCTGGCCAATCTACCTTTGCCTATCTGCTGCATCAACAGATGGTGAGATAAGATTGGGGAAGGGGGGAAAGGTGGTCAGGGTGGTTAGAAACTCATCTTAGGGATTTTGATCTCTGGGAGGGGTGTGGTGTTTGCATATTACCTTTTCACTGTATATATCTGTAAATATCTGTTATAATTGTCAATATCTGCTTGTATATTGAGCATTGCTGTAAATATAAAGCTGTTCTGAGTCCTAGCCTGGGTTATATCAAAGAGTGGAGGGCAGGTAACTACTAAACCACAGCAGATGTAAAATCTTTAAAATAAATAAATGAAGAAAGACACTGCATAAAAAAGGAAATTGGTAGACTTAAAATGACAACTGAAAAGGAAGTGAAGGTAAAAACATAATGCAAATTACTCATAAAGTTGGTACTTGCTTATAGCAGTAAGTGTTTTGCCATAAAATAAAATTGCAACATTGTAAATAAGATAATGTTCATGATTCTCTATTTCAAGAGCAATGTCTAGTAGGAAGCAATGGATACACTTCTAGTTCAAAGGATCTAGTCCAAAGCCATATGAGAACCTTTGCACTGACTTCAGGTTCGGGTTAGGAACTGACAGCCAGGACGCTGAAGTATGACCTATGGAGGTACATCACTAGCTATTTCACATTGTCAGAAGTCAGTTCGTACCTTACAACTTAGATAAGGATTTTTCCAGTTAGAATAATTTTGTCTTTACCCAACAAAAATGCAACAGTAGTTTAGAGAAAACAAAGGAAAAAACAACCAGCCAAACAAATCCGCAACATAAAACAGCATGGTTTCCACCATGATTTCCTCCATGGCCTACCAGGAAATACCTGCGCTTCTTGAGCGCCTCTTTCCCTTTTTCTTCACTGACTTTGCTTGATATTTGTAGCGTTGTTTCTCAAACTTTTTTTTTTCCTCACTACTCACACTGTTGTGCAGCATTTTGCCCCTTCTTAAATATATTTCCCATAGGCATCAGTAATTTGCTGCTAAACTCAATGAAGAAAGTTCCTTTAGTTCTTTAATGTGCATAGTTTCTCCATCTTTTTTGATAACCTCCTCTTCTTTTCTCTCTTTTCTGAAGCAGAGACACTGAAGATCCTTCCATGACACGAGGAAGTAGGACAGAGACAAAAATTGAGTGGATAGATGGCTGAGCATCTAGAATAACTGGGTGAGAGAAAAATATATTAGGAACAACAGAATAATACTTCAGGAATGGTTTGGGGTATTGGTAGTTATTGTTATGAATAATTAACAGGAAGAAATTGATGATATATTGCACGCACCTGCAGTGAGTATAGGGGCAAGATTTTGTACACTGTAAAGGAAGGCCGGGGTTGTCCTGTGATGAACAGAGCCAGTTCCAGTTATCTGCAGCAAAGCCATTGCAGGGCACAGTTGAACTTATCAGTGATGCCAGTGACACCTTTAGGAAAATATTTGAGAAATGGTAAAATGTCACAGAAGACTGAGATAGAAGAAGAGAGTTATAAACAACCCAGGGTCAGTGGAGAAGGGTAGGAGATGAGATACTCCAAATGCCAGAGCAGAAATTCCATAGCAGGTCATAAAGAAGAATGTGGTGAAGCATATTGTTTCTCTTGAGCCCATGGAGGACTACATGGGAGCACATAATCATACTGCAACTCTCAGAGGACCCCACAGTGGAGCAGGTGGAAATTCCCTATGGATGGCCTCAGGAGAGTCTCCTGAAGTACTAAAGTGCATGGACAGGATCTGCACTAGAGCATGGGAAAAGTGTGAGGAAGGAGGAACAGAAGAGAGGACCTGTTATGAACTGATTGGAGCCTCCCATTCCACATTTCCATACAATACAAGACAAATGAAGCTGAGCCTTTTACTCTCGGGGAAAAAGAACCTGACTTTGGGGAAAAAGGGGAAAGTGGGATAGAAACACTTTAGGTTTTGATTCTTACTACCTAAACCTGTTTTAGTTGACAATAAATAGAATAAATTTTCTCCACACCAAATTTGTTTTGCCTGTGGTGAAAACTGGCAAATGATCATCCAGTTTTATCTCAGCTCACAAGCATTTTTATCTTATTTCTTCCTGCCCTGACTTACTGAGTAAGACAGTAGCTGAATTGGTGCATGTCAACTGGCTAAGGTCTCAATGGCTCTGTATAGTTAAAGTGACACAATGACGATATTAATATTTCCACGCTTCTCATGTGTATGTGTTTGCTTAGTCACATTCTGGGTAGAGAAATGCAAGTACTAGGGATTAGGAAAGCATTTAGATATCTTTCTCCTCTGCATTATGTGATATACAGTAATCCAGAGCTTTGTTTACCTTTACATGGCCCCAGAAAAATTTATCACCTGACTTCACACCTACTGCTTTCCCAGGCAAATTTATCCCTGTATTAAGAATACAGGGATACATTTAAAGCTCATTGCACCATTAATGAATCATTACAGATTTGAAGAAGCAACATGAAACTTTAAGTTGTTCTATACTGCTGTGTCCATGAAATGCACCACAGAAGGCAAACCACAGGGAAAGTGAAAAGTAACTCAGTGCAGCTTCCCATTTTTACCTGCAAGATGCATTTCTTGATTAGCACAAAATGGTCTACATGAATCTGAGTGATAGCATTATTAACACACTGTTAAATGAAAAAAAAAAGAAAAATCTATGCTGGTCAACTTAAATGAGAGCAAAACATCTTTCACCCACTAGGGGAAAAAAGACTGTCTTTTCTTCAAATGTGTCCAGTATGCCTAGCCTAATCTCTGACTGGGGACTCTACCCATTACAACAGCTCAAATGTTGAATCATAATAATTATGTTCGAGAATTAAAAAACAGTATTGGGACTAATTTTGTATCCTTCCACTTAAAAATCCAGGCTCCTTTAATTATCATCAGTCAAGCGATACAAGGCTCAGAGGGAGCCATAAAAGGAACTAAAAATAACCTTACATAGCTTTTCTAGGCATAAAAATGTCATACTTTCACCTCAGAATTTTCTTGGGACAGAATTAAATTCTGTGTATGTCCTACTTGTATGATGAAAAATTTCTTTTCTAAAATCTTCTTTCTGGAATTAGGATTTATGCAAAATTAAGAATAAATGAACAAAATCTGCTTTAAGCCTTGTGTAGGCTCATAAATAGAATATCAGTCTGAGTAGGTGTCAGTTACAAATGGATGAGTTTGATGAATAAGATGATAAAGATGCAAATATTCACAAGACCAAGAGCAAGTGGAGCTCTTTGGAAAGAATGTGTAAACACCTATGCTTCATATTAGATTTTACCCCCAATGTGGACTTTATTAATCATAATTCAACTGATTTGCAGGAAAAATTAAAAAAAAAATACAAAAAAAACCCCCCAAAACAGGATGACTCTATGTTAAGCCAGGATAACATCCACGTAAAACCTCCCAAAGTTTAAAGAGAATAATATTATTTATATTTTTAAATATAAACTTTTGTTTTCTCCATGTGAGGGCTGACTGAGCACTACTATTACACCCTATGTTTCCATTACAATCACCAGAACAGAAACCCCTGTGCAGCCCATTGGAGCCTGTGTTTTTGGGGCAGATTTTTGCCCCAAAGCATGTGAAGGTTTATGTCAGTGCAGATACCTGCCTGTAGCTGGATACCTCATACCGGAACAGATGGGTGTGCCCTGAAAGAAGTTGCAGCCTGTGGAGAAGACATACTGAAGGAGGCTTCTAGCAGAAATTGTATCCTACGGAGAGAAGCCCATGCAGAAGCAAATTTTATGGTAGGACATATGGTCCCTGGGGGGCCCATGCTGGAGCAGTTCATGAAGTACTCTATCCTAAGGGTGGAATCCTGCACTAGAGTAGGCAAAGAGCAGAAGGAGGAAGGAGAGGCAGAGGCAATGTGTGATAAACTGACCACAACACACATTTCTCATTTCCCTGCATGGCTTAAGTGGTGGGAGGTTAAATAATCCAAATAATCCATAGTGAAGTTGAGCCTGAGAAGAAAGGGGGATGAAGAAAAATTGGGTTTGGTTTGTGGTTTTTTTTTAATATTTGTTCTTAATTTCTTATTATTTTATTCTGTTATTCATGAGTAATAGATTAATTTTTTCCAAGTCTGTTTTGCCTGTGACAATAATTGAAGAATGGTCTATATGTCTTCATCTTGAGCCAGGAGATTTTGTGTTGCATTTTTCCCCCTGCACTGTTGAGGAGGGGGAGTGGTAGAGTGACCGCGTTAAACCACCACCCTCCTCTAAATTGGTAGATAGCAAGATTCATAATCCAGTATAACTCAGATTATACTAAATTCCTATTTGAGACAGTTGAACTAAGATCTACATGCTTACCACAGAGCATGTTAAAAACTATCAGATCTTGAGGTAATGAAGGAATGCTTAATGAGGTAAAACCAGTTATTCCCCTATGTATGTGCCAAACACTGAACCACACTAAGAAACTCTAAGTGGTGGTAACTTCATTTAAGACTGTGGAGATTTGTAGTCAAATAATGCAATACTGTTGTACAGTAACAGGCAACAATCTTTCTACTGCTTTTGCAAGAATTCAAGAGTGAGGCTTGACAGATTTTTATTTTTTTTTAATTGTCAAATATGTAGAATGTAATTTTTACATAGTTAATCTGTAATAGTGTTCTCCTATGGCTAATCTGTTTACATTTGTATGGGGGAACAATAATAATGTATTTCACAGGAAAAATAAAAGAACCATTTTGTGCATAATGAAACACTTACAGACACTAATATATTGATGTATGTACTAGAGAGAAATACAGGTCTGT
Organism: Psilopogon haemacephalus; assembly: GCA_013396835.1. Lineage (NCBI taxonomy): Eukaryota > Metazoa > Chordata > Aves > Piciformes > Megalaimidae > Psilopogon > Psilopogon haemacephalus. The sequence continues at coordinate 20,504 of VWZI01015766.1, read as the reverse complement.
TGTCTTAGCAGAAGTTTTGAAAAACAGGAACACAGAATGTTATAAAGAGGACATAGGGCAAAAGACAGTACCAGAGGTGAGGGATAGCTTTGGAGACACTATGCCTTTAAACAGATCACAAATAGTTCATCTCATACCTAGACTGGAATGAAACACATTTCAGGAATAATCAAGAGAGCAAGGAACTGCTACCTATTATTAAACTTTTTCTTCATAGTAGTGCTAATTTCTTCTTCTTTTTTTTTCCCCCCAAGCTCTTTCTTCTAAATTAGTAACTATTTGAATTAGCTATCAACTTTTCAACTACACAAAAAATATGTTCTTGGATTTTTTCCACTATTTACCAACAAATTTTCAGTGTAAAACCAATAGTTAAAGAAAAAACAGTCTTGACCCATGGGCTATTGACTAACAGGTAAAAGGTAAAAATACACCCTAGAATATCACAATTGTCTTTAAATATTCATATTTGTAAGAAAAATGAGTCAAAGTGCTTTGACTGTAGTGCTTAGACAGATAGCTAAAGTATGCAGTGTTTTCAGATACAATGACTCATATTGTCAATGCCAAGAAAAGAGCTATAGTAATACTATCATAAAATGGTGTTAGTCCTGATTTATAGATACTGTTCTATTTTATAGAAAGTAGATCAAACTACTTAAGCCAATAGTAATGTAATTCCCATTTCCATGGTTCAGAGAAAGCATGTCACTTATGGAAATCAATGACCAATTTGTAGTAAGTTGATCCCAATGGTATCCCTTTAAATTGACTAAATTTATGTTTCTGTTGTTTAGATCTTCAGATGCAGTCACTAGGAAGTGGTGGAAAACTACGTACATCAGAAAGGGTGTTTGTAGAAGTAACACACTAAAATTCATACATACAGGTGGATACACGCCTATGTATGAAAATTTTGTTAGTGGAAGTGCTGGACATAGGAGATTTTCAAACCTTGCAGGCCTGATTGGTAACTATGTGTTTCTTATGACTGTGGCAGAAGGTTTCAAAGTGGATGCAACATACTGCCTGGGTGTAGTGGAAGCTCATACTGTATTCCAGTTTTACAGTTAAAAATTATTGCAAAGGGCTTACACTTTTCAAGACTATGTAATTCCCAGGATCTGTAAGTAAAAGACTGAATACTTCTAGAAAATATCAATTTTATATTTTAAAATGTGAAAATTATTTGATAAGAAATAAAAGACTTGTTCAAATATTCTTCCTTAAGGACATTGCATGCATTTATTTCCTTTTTTAAATTCCTAATATTTTTCTTCAAATAAAAAAAAAAAAAGCAAAGAAAACTCCCAAAACCCTAAACACCCCCACCTTGAAGGAGTCTAATCTCTACATTTTCATATCATAGAATCTCAGTATTTCTATTAATCTTGGCAGGGGAACAATCTAGCAAGACTGTGTACAGGATTCGTTTTCTAATTCAGCCTGAAGAGACATGGTTACTTGTAGTACTTTGTGTAGTATTTATTAGATCATAAAAAAATAACAAAATTATTATTTTTAAAATGACAGAATAAAACTGTTAAATACAACTTAATTGACACTAGTCTAAATTCAAATGTACCAAAATCTATTGTGGAATGTATTATTAAAGAGTACTTGATTTCAAAATATATTTCTCATTAATCTAACCTTGGAAGCATTTCCAGAGTATTTTCACTAAGAAAATTCCTTACCTTTCAAAATTGAAGGAAGGCACAATGAGAAGTAAAACAGAGATATTTGTGCAATTACAATGGTGTATAAATGTGTCAAGTATTTCTTGGTTTGTGTTTAAAGCATTAGATTTTTCTTTCAAAGTCATATCATCATATCATGTACCATATTGTGTCCTATCTTTATCCTTCAGCTTTTTAATTACATCATTCTGGACAACTTTTCTATTATTATGACAATTATACACTAGGTAATTTTAATTATTGATTAACACATGATAAGGTATTCACACAAAATATATAGGTAATATGGTTCATGAAAATTGTTCAGCTGGCCAAGTATATTTCATGATGAGGAAAATAACTCAGAAAGTTTAGTAGGCTGTATTAATTAGAGGCTTACTTCAGTTAACTTTGGATGCTCAGGTAAAATATAAGATGCCATAACAAATTGGCAGACTCTATATTTAGCTCATACATGGGGCTAAACACTGCTCTATCACTTGAAGACCCATGTCCATGTCCAAATGGAGACCAGTGACAAGCGGAGTCCCTCAGGGATCAGTCCTAGGACCAGTCTTTTTCAACATCTTTGTGGGCAACATAGACAAAGGCATTTAGTGCACCTTCAGCAAGTTTGCTGAGGACACCAAGCTGTGTAATACAGCAGACATGCTGGAGGGAAGGGATGCCATCCAGAGAGACCTGGACAGGCTGCAGAGGTGGGCACAAGCCAACCTCATGAGGTTCAAGGCCAAGTGCAAGGTCCTGCATCCGAGTCGAGGCAATCCCAAGCACAAATACAGGCTGGGAAGTGACTGGCTGCAGAGTAGCCCTGTGGAGAGGGACTTGGGTGTGCTGGTGAATGAGAAGCTCAACATGAGTCAGCAGTGTGCACTTGCAGCCCAGAAAGCCAACCAGATCCTGGGCTGCATCAGGAGAAATGTGGCCAGCAGGTCAAGGGAGGTGATTCTTCCCCTCTACTCTGCCCTGGTGAGACCCCACCTGGAGTACTGTGTCCAGTTCTGGAGCCCCTATTACAAGAAGAAAGTGGACGTGCTGGAGTGTGTCCAGAGAAGGGCCACAAGGATGATCAGAGAGCTCGAGTACCTCTGCTATGAGGACAGACTGAAAGAGTTGGGGCTGTTCAGTTTGGAGAAGAGGAGGCTCTGAGGTGACCTTATTGTGGCCTTCCAGGATCTGAAGGGGGCCTACAGAAAAGATGGGGAGGGACTTTTTAGGCTATCAGCTAGTGACAGGACTAGGGGGAATGGAGCAAAGCTGGAGGTGGGGAGATTCAGATTGGATGTGAAAAGGAAGTCCTTCTCCATGGGAGTGGTAAGACCCTGGAACAGGTTGCCCAGGGTGGCGTTGGGCCACATCCCTGGAGGTGTTTAAGGCAAGGCTGGATGAGGCTGTGTCTAGCCTAATCTAGAGTAGGGTGTCCCTGGGCATGGCAGGGGTGTTGGAACTAGATCATCCTTGTGATCTCTTCCAACCCTGACTGATTCTATGATTCTTCCCAGCAAAGGCAGACTGGGCAAAGAAGACCTGAGGGTTGAAATGGAAACATGTTTTATGAAAGAGGCAAATGATTCCAACAACAGCATAAATATATAAAGTTATCCCCAGCAAATTACAGTAGTCAAACTATATGGGAAAGTAGTCCTCAAGAGCAGAAAGAAGGAAAACAGGGTCAAGAGGAATCTAAGTAAAACCAGGAGCCTGAGAAGGAGCCCAAGAAGAAAATCCCAAGCACAAAACTTCCTTCTCCTGAACAAACTTCCTTCTTTATAACATGTGACATTTGTATTATGGGATAAACCTGTAAGTGAGATCAAGTCAGATGCCCTGGTTAACTCCAAACAGCTACACAGAACACAGATGTGATAGCAAATCCATGGAACCAAAGTCTTTGATAATAAGGAGTTGAGGCTAGACCGAAACAACTGAGTACCGTAGGTACTATAGGTAAAATTGTATTTCTTTATTTTGTTGTGTGTCCCTCCCATCTCCAAATACTTTAATAATAAAAACCATATTATAATTAAAACTGGTTATACATCTTCTCCATTTTAGAAGAGTATTCTAACCAAGGAATTAAAAAATCAGGCTTGCATATACTCACAACCCAAGTTAATATTTGATCACTTTATGCACAGTGGAGCAGCTTTGGCAGAAGGAATTAAAATAATACCTCTCTCCTGAATAGACTTCTGACTAATAATTAGTTAATATCAATAGAAAAGTAATCTTGTATTAAAAACTAAAGTGAACATATGGCTGTTGTGTCCTTTATGAAGTTATCATCATAAACTGATTTGACTCTTACTAGGGAGTTGAAATTGTTCTAGGCATTACTAGCTTGCATGAGTGTTGTCCTATCAGCAGTGAGTTTTATACTGACACCATAATATAACATATATGAATTAACAAGGTTTGTATGGATGACCTGTTCTTGAGCAGTGTGCTTAATATGTTAGGAACCATCAAGTTATATCAGTAATCAATGGCTCATATTCCAGAGAGTTTTTCCCCTTATAATGTTTTTACAGTCCACAGTAAAAGGGGAAAAAGACCTTTCATATACAATTTTCCTTGTGAATCTTCACCATCGTTATGAGAAATTTATTCAACACATTTCTTTGTTTGAAGACACTGGCAATGCAAACTTACTTGTGAAACAACGCATCACACTTTAAAAATTGTTTTTCATGCATGAAACTTGTAACAATGCTGCTAATTCTTCAGTTTCTAGCATACCGTGCTTATTTGCATTTATAGAAAATGAGTGTAAAATGCAAGACAGAATATGCTATCTTCATCTGCTAGTGTGTACACTTACTTTGTTCAGTAATAACAACCGAGGATTACGTTCCCTCTATCTGATTCTACAATATCTCCCAAGAATTTGTATTAGATCTTGTAATAATGGATGAGAAGGCTAGAGGAACATTAGTCAAGATTGTCAACATGCAAGTAATCATCAAGGCAAGGTATTATATCCATATTTTATTAAGACAAAAATAGTTCCTTTACTGTAAAAGATTGATTACTGGAGCCAAACTATTTTATGAAAGAGGTTTTTCAGAGGTATAAACAATTTTATGCTATCTGTTTCCCATTTACTTTTAATAAGATTTGGGGTCCTGACTGGTCATTGTTCCTTATAAAAGCTCCAATTGGTGGTTGCATTTTTGCCCTGTTCTTCTCTTTAACCTGTTATATAAAATGTAATAGCTATTCTTATACTAGTCCAGGTAATTTTTTACAATTATTAACTAATGTACTGCTACATAGCTTTTTAAGATTACTATAGTGATATTCCATGTAAACAACAGACTCATCAAATTCTGATAAAGAAGCTTTTAGCGACAAGAAATGTATGAAATGTCTGTTTGAATCTACTATTTTTTATTGTAATCTGGTATTTCTGTGGTAGATTACTTTACAACTATTTACTGACTTAATTTCCTATCCATGACTCAAGAGAAGTGATGAGCAATCAATAAAGGCAATAGGCAAAATGCTCCTTAGATGCACAGTGCAAAGAACAAAAAGACCATGAAAACGCATGATGCAAGTGATACAGAGAAATTGTGGTGGTGTGGCTGTGAATGGGGGCCATACAACCACCAAAGCTGCTTTATTCCTCACCTTCTTAAATAGATGGGGGAGCGGAAAAATATAGCAAAAGTGCAAGAGCTAAGGTAGGAATAATTTAATAAGATACAAAGCCAAAGCAAAGGCCATGCACAGAAGCAAGAACAATGATGTTATTCCATCTTTGTTACCATCAGCAGGTGGTGTTCAGCTTCCCAGGAAGAAGGGCTTCAATAAATGTAGTGGTTGCTCCAGAGGACAGTTACCATCAATTAATGTCCCCATACTTCCTTCTTTCATTTAACTTACATATCTGAGTTTATGTCATATGCCATGAATTACCCCTTTGGTAAGTTTGGATTAGCTGTCCCAGCTGTATTTCCTCTTGAGATCTTGCCCACCTCTCAGCATACTCTTGGAGCAGGGAAAATTTTGGAAAAGCACAACCTTGATGCTTGGCTCAGAAGTAGCCAAAACACTGGTGTGTTATCAACAAACAGCTGCAGCCCTGCAAAACGGCACTAGAAAGATGCTCTGGGGAAAATTAACTCCAGTTTAGCTAAGTCTAATACTGGAATAAAAAAGATGAAAGTACAAATGAAAAAATCACATACTTGCATAAATATATAGAATATGTGTCTAAGTAGTGTGGTGGTTTAGCAGTTACCTGCCCCCTCACCCTTTGATATAACCCAGGCTAGGACTCAAACGGCTGGAAGTTGATAAATGAAGCTTTATATTTACAGCAATGCTCAATATACAAGCAGATATTGACAATTATAACAGATATTTACAGATATATATGGTGAAAGGGTAATACAGAAACTCCACACCCCTCCCAGAGATCAAAATCCCTAAGAGGAGTTTCTAACCACCCCTAACACCTTTCCTCCCTTCCCCAATCTTATCTCACCATCTGTTGATGCAGCAGATAGGCAAAGGTAGATCGGCCAGGGGGATTAGCAGTAGAAAAGGAGTTAGTGGAATTATTAAGAATCAGCTACAAAAGGCAGGGAAATGGAGCCATGCAAGAGGCAGCCACAGCCCAGAGAGGTCTGAAGCAGTCTCCCTTATCTATATTTGGGTTACAACTCTTAAAAATACTTTTTTTCTTTCTCAGTAGAACTCTGAGTGGAGTAGCATCATCTGTTTTCCTCTCTCAGCCTATAGCTTAATTTCTAATCCAAATCCTCCAATTACTTCAAACCAGCACAAGCAGCAAAATGTGTATTTTTGTATTCCTCAAGGTCAGTAAGAAAATACATAGGAAGAAGCTTTTCATCAGGACAATGTTAATTTCATTGATTATTCTATGACCAAATAAGGCACTCAGACAAAGTAAACTGGAGAGATGACAGTTATTGATGACATATGCTTTGAGACAATAGGTCAAAAGGCATGTAGATGAGTGAAAATAATTATTGAAAATTAACCAGCTAAGATTAAATTGATAATATTAACATGTTTGTTTAGCAATAATGCTCTACCGTTGATAGAAAAATATGTTATTTCTCTTTTCTTCTCTTCACATCTAAGAAAAACTACAAACTTTTGGAAATATATTTTATTTTTTTCCAGCTAGTCTTTTTCTTATCTGAGTTCCCACACTGGATGAACTAGAGTTGGACTGGAAGATCTTTGAGGTGTCTTCCAGCCAGATGTATTCTGTGATTCTTCTACACTATTCAGCAGGCAGTCTTATTCATCACAAAAAAAAAAAAAAAAGGTAAAGGGTGGTGTGATGCAAAGGAAATCAATGAGATTCACTGGTGCCCCAAAACTATGAAAGCAAGAAAATAATAAAGGCTCCAAGCAGATAAACAGAAATCACAGATGGTTGATGAAGGAACAAACCCTTTGGAGCTGACTAGAACTGGTTTTAGTAAAAACAAAGGAAATGTGGAAGAAGCCTTAAATGTACATAAAATAAAGTAAGTTTGCATATAAGTGGGAATATCAAAACTATATAGAAAGGGCAAGTAAGCATGTTAACAAACAGAAATAATATTAAGCAGAGATCTGTGAAGATGAATAAACCATTACTATTATCAACAAACTACTGTCAGAAAAGAACTTGAGTTAATGAAGACACTAAAACCTCTTCTATTTCCAAACACATAGAACACAGAAGGGGTAGTGCAGAGGTCAGAATAAGAACAAATAAATAAATAAATGCTAGAAAGTTTCCACATAACATTTTTGGAAATTAGATGTAGTAACTGGACAATTTGGTGCAGAAGTAGCATCCTTGTACCTGGACTAATAGTTCTTTGATTAGACTTCTAAGGCTTGATTTAGGTTAACACTAAATTCTTGGATTTCAATATAAGGTGTATCTCTGTCTTATCTCAATTTCACAGGATCAGGTACCTTGAATATTTGAGAGACAACATCCAGCATTTCATATAGAAATAACTTTATGGCCTTAAACACTTTAATAATAGAAATTAGATGAAAGTAGTAAAAAATGCAAGACCTCAGGAACCTCTGGTGTAATTCAGAAAGATTGCAGCTGAAGACATCTGGAAAGTAAAGAAAGATAGTCATCATAAGAGATCATGGTAAGATGGGGAACTCTTGTTGCAGGTAAGAGTTTAAATTGCTTAAAGAATCCTCATCAAAGTTATTAACAAAAGTGATTTTAGTATTAATTTCTAAAAGTGTAACCTAACAAAGTTCAATGATGAGATTCACTCTATTACTAGATGAAAGAAACATACAAAGCAAAATTGAGCTATAGCTGATTGAGAATTTAAATTTAGAAAGAGGTTGGAGACTCAACAGGGTAAGAGAGACCTTCTCATTGAGTCATAAATGTCAGAGTGGACCTTCTTGCTTTCTGAACTCCTGATGAAGTTTAGGTGCATTTAGATCTAATCTTAACCCCCAAACTAGTCAACAGTTTATTCCTAATGAAAGGGGTATAAAGGGATGAGAGAACCTCCCTGCCATGCCCAGGGACACCCTACTCTAGATTAGGCTAGACACAGCCTCATCCAGCCTTGACTTAAACACCTCAAGGGATGTGGCCCCAACGCCACCCTGGGCAACGTGTTCCAGGGCCTGACCACTCCCATGGAGAAGGACTTCCTTTTCACATCCAATCTGAATCTCCCCACCTCCAGCTTTGCTCCATTCCCCCTAGTCCTGTCACTAGCTGATAGCCTGAAAAGTCCCTCCCCATCTTTTCTGTAGGCCCCCTTCAGATCCTGGAAGGCCACAATAAGGTCACCTCAGAGCCTCCTCTTCTCCAAACTGAACAGCCCCAACTCTTTCAGTCTGTCCTCATAGCAGAGGTACTCGAGCCCTCTGATCATCTTTGTGGCCCTTCTCTGGACACACACATTCCTCTTGTAATAGGGGCTCCAGAACTGGACACAGTACTCCAGGTGGGGTCTCACCAGGGCAGAGTAGAGGGGAAGAATCACCTCCCTTGACCTGCTGGCCACAATTCTCCTGATGCAGCCCAGGATCTGGTTGGCATTCTGGGCTGCAAATTGTGTTGGTTTGAGCTAATTAGAGGATTTGAGTGAGAAATTAGACTATTGGCTGAGAGATGTAAACACAGTGTGTCACTTCACTGAGTTTTACTGAGGAAAGAAAAAAATGTTGTTTTAAGAACTGTTCTCAAAACAACCAGATTAGCAGAGGGCTTCTGTCTGTGGCTGGCGGCGGCTGCTTCTCTGGCATGATCCCTTTTTGTCTCTGTCTTGGTAGGTAATTCAGAGTAAAACTACTAAATCCTTCCTATTACTAACCCCCCTGGGCAATATATTTCAGCTTATCTGCAGCATCAACAGGTGGTGAGATAAGGCTGGGGAAGGGGGGAAAGGTGGTAGGGAGGGTTTTGGTTACCCTCTCTTGGGGATTTTGGTCTCCGGGAGGGGTGTGGTGTCTGTATTGCCTTTTCACTGTATATATCTGTAAATATCTGTTATATCTTGCAAATATTTGCTTGTATATTGTGCATTGCTGTAAATATAAAGCTTCATTTATTAACTTCCAGTGTTTTTCTGAGTTTTAGCCAGTGTTTATAAAGGTGGGGGGGCAGGTAACTCCAAGCCCACTACACAAGTGCACAGTGCTGGCTCATGTTGAGCTTCTCATTCACCAGCACACCCAAGTCCCTCTCCACAGGGCTACTCTGCAGCCAGTCACTTCCCAGCCTGTATTTGTGTTTGGGATTGCCTCGACTCGGATGCAGGACCTTGCACTTGGCCTTGAACCTCATGAGGTTGGCTTGTGCCCACCTCTGCAGCCTGTCCAGGTCTCTCTGGATGGCATCCCTTCCCTCCAGTGTGTCTGCTGTATTATACAGCTTGGTGTCATGGACTGCTTAAACATGTTTTTCTGCTCTCCCTCTCTCTGTTGTTGGGAGAAGCAACCGTGGGAAAGAAGACAAACATCCTGGAGCCACTGAGTCTAAGGACCTTGGCTTGCCCAGACTTGTTTTGCATTGTCTTGCAGACTGTAGTGGGTTTGCAGTGGCCTGCCCCCCCACCTTTATAAACCCCGGCTGAAACTCAGAAAAACACACTGGAAGTTAATAAATGAAGTTTTATATTTACAGCAATGCAAATATACAAGCAAATATTTACAAGATATAACAGATATTTACAGAAATATACAGTAAAAAAGAAATACAGACACCACACCCCTCCCGGAGACCAAAATCCCCAAGAGAGGATAACCAAACCCCCCTACCACCTTTCCCCCCTTCCCCCAGCTTTATCTCACCACTTGATGATGCTGCAGATAAGCTGAAGATCAGGGAGATTAACGATAGGAGAAGTTAGTAGTTTTAGTGCTTTTACTCTGAATTAATTCAAAGGCATAGAGACAAAGGAAAAAGCTGCCGGAGCCAGCAAGACCCAAGCCAGACTGGCCCTCTGCAAGCACACTGGCTATCTCATGTTTCGAAAACATTTCTCAAAACATTTTTTTTTTTCTCTGTCTCAGGGAAACTCAGTGAAGTGACACTGTGTGTTTAACTTTCTCTCAGCCAATAGTCTAATTTCTCACTCAAATTCTCCAATTAGCTCAAACCAACGCACAGGCTTGTTTACATCCTGTGGTAAATAAGGTCCATGTATTTTGCTTGTGCGTGCCTCATGCGACGCCTATGTTTTTCCCCAAATTTGGGTAAACTAAGTCTATAAGTTAGCCCAGCTGCATAATCATAAGTTCTGATGCTTTGTGCCTGAACTGCCTGGAAACTGCCTGCTTCAAGTTTGCCACGAATAGGAACCAGATATCTCCACATGATATGCTTGCATAGCCAGTGTGACATCAGTATGAGACTGCACATCGCAAGACATCCTGCCTACACCTGCTAAGATAAGGAGCCCTGGATGGGACACACAGATTGTCCAGAGAGATCAGGACCAGGTCAGAGATTGTCTGCCCCTTTCTCCAGTATCCTGTGAAGCCTGGGAAGAATCAGAAGCCTTAGCAGCTAGGAAGACACCAACAGAACCCTCTGAAAGTGTTTGGTTATTGTCTTAAACTGTAACTAGCTCTGTGAGTCAGAAGATAATTTTTGTGAGTAAATACTTAAAGCCTCTTGTAATTCACCTTTGCTTTCTGCCATAAGCAGAGAGGAGCTGTGTGAGTCGGTCTGGTGGACAAGCATTATAATTAACCGCAAGCAATGTATGAATTGCAAGAACTTTCTCTTCCAGTTCAATTGAGTTTAATTAATATTATATTATTGCTAGTTATTTGTTCTTGATCTAGTTTATCCTTTATGTAATGCTTTCTATGACCTTGCAAAGAACCAGTTATTATTAAAATTAGTGGCTGGGGGTGGCAAGAGTTTTGAATACCAAAATTAATAAACAATATTTTGAAAAAATATCATCTCATATCACAAACGCACACATAAACACACAGACAACTATAGACCCCACCACCCATGCTTTACTCTGCTCTTGTGAGACCTGGAGTACTGTATGCAGTTCTGGAGCCCCCAACACCAGAAGGACATTGAACTGTTGGAGAGAGTCCAGAGGAGAGCCATGAAGATGATCAGAGGGCTGGAGCACCTCTGCTATGAGGACAGGCTATGAGAGGTAGGGCTCTTCAGCCTGGCGAAGAGAAGGCTTTGAGGAGACCTTGTAGGAGCCTTCCAGTATATGAAGGGGGCCCACATGAGGACTAGAGAGGAACTATTTACAAGGTCTTGTAATCACAGGATGAGGAGTAATGGGTTTAAACTGCCAGAGGGGAGATTTATATGTTAGGAAGAAGTTCTTTCCAGTGAGGGTGGTGAAACACTCAAACAGGATGCCCAGGGAGGTTGTGAGTGCTCCCTCCCTGGATGTGTTCAAGGATAGGGTGGATGAGGCCTTGAAAGACTTATTCTAGTGGGAGGTGTCCCTGCCTATGGTGGGGGGCTTGAAATTAGATGATCTTTGAGATCCTTTCCAACCTAAACCATTCTATTGTTCTATGATTCATTCTAAATTAAATTCTATATACAAAAATATATTCATGCAGATGGAAGTTAACCTATGATCAAAATTTTTCTCTTTTTACAAGTTGGTAGCAAAAACCTTTGGCACATCACAAAACATAATTGTACTGAATCACTTACTATTTTTCTTCATCAGCATTTGTCAGCAGGTGACTTTTGACTCATTTTTCCTTCGCTGGCCTCTAACAAAGGTGATCTTGGAAATCCTCATGGAATCTACTTTTTAAATCATTGCAAAACCTACCCTGGGAAGCATCTCAGCTCAGGGCATGATAAAAAGTCACACCTGCTGTGATCCCAGAATAGTTAAAGAGTCTTGCTTAAGATCATTATTCATAGGCTTGCAAGATGATGAAGTTTGGTTATCATCACTGAATCGCAGAATTAACCAGGTTGGAAACGACCTCTAGGATCATTGAGTCCAACCTGTCACCTAACCCTTCTAATTAACTAAACCATGGTACTAAGTCACTCATCCAGCCTCCTTTTGAACATCTTCAGGGATGGTGAATCCACCACCTCCCTGGGCAGCCCATTCCAATGGCCAATCGCTCTTTCCATGAAGAATATCTTCCTAATGTCCAGCCTAAACCTGTCTTGGCACAGTTTGAGACTATGTCCTCTTGTTTTGTTGGGTGCCTGGGAGAAGAGACCAACCCCTGCATGGCTACAACATCCTTTCAGGTAGCTGTAGAGAGACTCTACTCCAGCCAAAATTCTTGTTATGTAATTCTGGTACATTCCAGGGTGAACAATTCAGGCAGCAAGAATTTCTGGTACAGTTAGGGAGTACATGATTGTCCTAATTCACTGCAGTTTAACTAGGATGAGAACACATCAAATGTGCCAGCTTACTGGACTTTTAACCCAAACAATAACATGATTTTGGCTGCTCCTGACATCACAACTTGGCCCAGGGCATCTGCAGCACCAAAGCTTATCATGATGCAAACATTGAAAAAGAGAATATTCTGGAACATATGTAGTGGGTTTGCAGTTACCTGCCCCCCTGCCCACCACCTTTATAAACCCTGGCTAAAACTCAGAAAAAACACTGGAAGTTAATAAATGAAGCTTTATATTTACAGCAATGCACAATATACAAGCAGATATTTAAAAGATATAACAGATATTTACAGATATACACAGTGAAAATGTAATACGGACACCACACCCCTCCCAGAGACCAAAATCCCCAAGAAAGGGTAACCAAAATCCCCCTACCACCTTTCCCCCCTTCCCCAGGCTTATCTCACCACCTGATGATGCTGCAGATAAGCTGAAGATCAGTCAGAGAGATTAGTGGCAGGAAGGAATTAATGGTTTTAGTGATTTTACTCTGAATTAGCTAAAAGACAGAGACAAAGAGGGATCATGCCAGAGAAGGAGCAGCCGCCAGACACAGACAGAAGCCCTCTGCTAATCTCATTGTTTTGAGAACAGCTCTTAAAAACAACTTTTTTTTTCTTCTCAGCAAAACTCGGTGAAGTGACACACACTGTGTTTAACTCTCTCTCAGCCAATAGTCCAATTTCTCACTCAAACTCTCCAATTAGCTCAACACAACATACTATATACACACTTCCAATAACAATAAAGAATATTTGAGTAATTTCTCAATTTCCTGGTGAAAGTCAAATGGAATATGTTATATTCTCTGGTCATCTGTATGCAATGAAAATAAACTGAAACTGTATAATGAAGTGGCTTAGTAAATGAATCTATTTCATAAGAGAAATAATAAGCCTTTTGAAGACAACAAAGACTGACATCAGTGCAATTATTTATAAACATTCATGGGGTGAAACATGGAAAAAAAGCTATTTGTTCTTCAGAACAGTGGAGTTCTTAAGAATAAGGAGAAATGGTATATAATGCATAAAATTGGATTTGAAATTACTTTTAGAGAGTCAGGATTCTTGAAAAATCTTTCAGTGAAGGCAAGAAGTTAAATTATTCTTTCAATATGAAGTATGCTAAGTGATGCTTGCTGCTGTAGGGAACCGATTTGATTACCAAAAATTTCCTCCTCACCTATATTTTTTTAATAGCATTACATGCTTTTGTACTCTGTCCTACAAATACATTTAATAGTTTTCTTAATAGTATCTGCAGCAAAGCAAGTTTTAAGTGAAAAAGGATCACCAACACCTAACTTGCAGATAATAGTATATGTATTACACAATCTCATCAACATTCAAAACATTTCATACATATATAAAATCCCCACATTATTTCTACATGATTTGATAATTTGTTTCTTCTAAAACTAACAGAGACCTGACTAAAAACTTTTCTCTGTTCCCATATTATCACCTATCTATTAATACAACTATGGAATTGACTTGGCATATCAGAGACCTTCAGACAATAACAGAAAGTTAGAGGTTCTAAGGGACTTCAAAAGATCATCTAGTCCAACTCCCCTGACAGAGTAGGATCACACAGGAATGCATATAAGTGAGTCGAGACTATCTCCAGAGGGAGAGATTCCTCAATTGCCGTGGGGAGCCTGTTCCAGTGTTCTGTCACCCTCACAATGAAAAAAAAATTCCTCATGGAAACATGGAAGTTCCTATGCCTCAACTTCCACCTATTGCCCCTTGTTCTGTCATTGTGCATCACCAAAAAGAGATTGGATCCCTCCTCTTGACACTCACCTTTAATAAATTTATAAACATTAAAGATGTCACTCCTTAGTCTCCTCTTCTCCAAACCAAAGAGACCCAGCTCCCTCAGCCTCTTCTCATTAGGAAGAGATTTCACTCCAATAATCATTTATGTGGCTCTGCACTGGACTCTTTCGCGCTGTTCCCTTTCGTTCCTAAACTAAGGGGCCCAGAACTGGACACAATATTGTAGATGTGGCTTCACCAGGGCAGAGCAGAGAGGTAGGAGAATGTCTCAACCTACTAACCACAGCCATTCTAATACACCCCAGAATGGCATTGGTCTTCTTGGCCACAAGAGCACATTGTTGGGTCATGGTCATACTGCCATCCACTAGGACCCTCAGGTCCTTTTCCCCTTCACCACTCTCCACTAGGTCAGTCCCCAATCTATACTTATACCTGGGATTGTTCTTCCCCAGGTGTAAGACTCTACATTTGGCCTTGTTGAATTTCATTCAATCTCTCCTCACCCAACACTCCAGCCTGTCTAAGTCTTGCTGAACCGCAGAATAACTTTCCAGTGTCTCAGCCACTCCACCCAACTTTCTGTCATCAGCAAACTTGCTAACAGTGCACTCTGTGCCCTTGTCCAGGTCATTGATAAATATATTGAATAGTACAAGTCCTGGTACTGATCTCTAAGGGACCCCACTAGTTACAGGCCTCCAACTGGACTCGACCCCATTGACCACAACCCTCTGACTTCTTTCTTCCAACCAGTTCCAAATCCATCCCACTACCTGATTATCCAGACCACACAGCCTCAGTTTAGCTGCAAGGATGTTGTGGGAGACAGTGTCCAATGCTTTACTGAAATGAAGATAAAACACACCCACAGGCCTACCATCATCTATCCATCTGGTAATGTCCTCATAAAAGGCTATCAGGTTGGTCAAACATGACTTCCCCTTGATAAAACCATGTCGAGTGCTCCTAATGACCCTCTTGTCCTTGACATGCCTAAAGACAGTACCCAGGGTAAGTTGCTCCACTACCTTTCCAGAGATGGAGATGAGGCTGATGGGTCTACAGTTACCTGGGCCCTCTTTCTTACTATTTTTTTTTTCTTCCTCTAGCCCCCAGGCCTCTCTTCTGTCTGCCATGACTAACTGAAGATGATGCCTGTTAGAAGAGATGAGAAGAGATAGAGACAGGTCCATCTCCAGTAAGCAGGAAATTCAGGCCAGTCCAATCCCAATCCCCCCAATCATCCCAGTTATCCACACACAAGAGGTATGTTGCCCTTGAAAAAGAAGGCCAGATGAACAAGGATGGAGATGAATCTCCATGCACTCAGCTACCCAGGACTTGCCAGCCAGTCCTGAGACTTAGGACGAGTGCGAAAAAGAAAGGTGATAGTAGTAGGGATTCCCTTCTCAGGGGAACTGAGGGCCCTATATGCAGGCCTGATCCATCCCACAGGGATGTCTGCTGCTTGCCTGGGGCATGGACCAAAGACATTACTAAGAGGCTCCCCAATCTTGTTAGACCAACTGACTATTACGTGCTGCTGGTTATGCAGATTGGGAGTGATAAAGTAATGTACAAGACTCCAAAAACAATCAGAAAAGACTTTAGCATCTTGGGGAGACTAGTTGAGAGTTTGGGAGTACAAGTGGTGATCTCCTCAATCCTTCCAGTAACAGCAAGTGATATTGAAGGGAAAAGGAAGATCCATGATATTAATGAATGGCTTAGAAGATGGTGCCATCAATCAAACTTTGGGGAAGTGTTCTTGGCACCAGATCTGCTGGCAACAGCTGGAGTTCATCTGTCCCATAAGGGAACAAGAATCCTTGTGCATGAGTTGGCTGGGTTCATAGACAGGGCTTTAAACTAGTTTTGAAGGGGGACAAGGATGAAGCTGGCATAGCTGGGAATCTTGGGGGTAGTAGTCCATCACTTGGGGATCAGTGTGTTAGTATCTTAGACATCCAGAAGGACTTCTCACCTGCGAGGTTTAAAATGATGTACTTAAATACCTCCCTGAAATGTTTATACACTAATGCACACAGCATGGGCAATAAACAGGAAGAGGTGGAGGCATCTACTACAGGGTAACTGATATAGCAGCCATCACAGAAACCTGGTGAGATGACTGTCACAACTGGAGCACTGCAACTGAAGGGTACCAACTCTTCAGAAGAGATAGGCAAGGTAGAAGAGGTGGTGGAGTTGCCCTCCATATTAGAGAAGCATATGAAACCATGCAAATTAATGAAAGCGATGATAAGGTCATATTTAATGAAGAAGTGGTCACTGACCTGCTACACAACTTAGATTTATACAAGTCTGTGGGGCCAGATGGGCTGCACCCAAGGGTGCTGAGGGAGGTGACAGATGATCTCACCAAGCCACTTTCCATTATTTACCAGAAGTCCTGGCTAACTGGGGAGGTGACAATGGACTGGAGTGCAACACGTGTAATGCCTATCTACAAGAAAGCCAGAAAGGAAGATCCGGCAAACTATCGACCTGTCAGTCTGACCTTGGTACCAGGGAAGGTCACGAAGTAGGTCATCTCAAATGCCACCCTATGTCATATAAACAACAACCAGGGGTTCAGGCCAAGTCAGCATGGGTTTATGAGGGGCAGGTCCTGCCTGACCAACCTGATCTCCTTCTATGACAAGATCACCCATCTACTGGATGAGAGTAAGGCTGTCAATGTTGTATTCCTAGACTTTCAAAAAGCCTTTAATACTGTTCCCCACAAAATTCTTCTAGACAAATTGGCTACTTATGGCTTGGCTGAGCACACTATCTCCTGGATAAAACACTGGCTGGAGAGAAGGGCCCAGAGAGTGGTGGTCAATGGATTTAAATCCAGTTGGCAACTGGTCACTCGTGGTGTTCCTCAAGGATCTGTGTTGGGATCACTTCTTCTTAACATCTTTATTGACAACCTTGATTTAGACATAGAGAGTGTCATCAGTAAGTTTGCAGGTGACACTAAGTTAGGTGGCATTATTGATTTGAATGAGGGTGGTAGAGAGGCTCTTCAGAGGGACTTGGATAGGCTAGATCAATGAGCCAACATTAATGGGATGAGTTTCAACAAGGCCAAATGCCAGGTCCTGCACTTAGGTCACGACAACCCCAAGCAATGCTACAGGTGTCGGGCAGTGTGGCTGGAGAGCTGACTGGAAGAAAGGGATCTGAGGTTTGTAATAGACAAGCAGCTGAATATGAGCCATCAGTGTGCCCAGGCAGCCAAGAAGGCCAATGTTATCCTGGCTTGTATTAAAAATGCTATGGCCAGCAGGAGTAGGGAGAACTTGTCTCCTTGTACTCAGCTTTGGTGAGGCCACACTTTGAATATTGTGTTCAGTTTTGGGCACCAAAATACAAGAGAGATGTGGAGATGCTGGAGTGGCTCCAGAGGAGGGCAACAAAGCTGATGAGGGGCCTGGAGAATAAATCTTATGAGGAGTGACTGAGGGAGCTGGTACTCTTTAGTTTGAAAAAGAGGAGGCTGAGGGGAAGCCTCGTTGCTGTGTACAACTACCTGAAGGGACATTTTGAAGCGGCAGCAGCAACCTGAGCAGTTTCAGCACCAACNTATTGTGTTCAGTTTTGGGCACCAAAATACAAGAGAGATGTGGAGATGCTGGAGTGGCTCCAGAGGAGGGCAACAAAGCTGATGAGGGGCCTGGAGAATAAATCTTATGAGGAGTGACTGAGGGAGCTGGTACTCTTTAGTTTGAAAAAGAGGAGGCTGAGGGGA
>VWZI01015764.1:1282702-1372470 GCA_013396835.1 Psilopogon haemacephalus | reverse complement strand
AGGTCTCTTCCAACCTAGACCATTCTATGATTCTATGATTCACTGGAAGGCTGCTAAATGACTTTTCTTCTTTCCCATTCTTCATGCTGATTTCTCCAGTTTCAAATTGCTGTATCAACTACCCATTTATTTTTACTGACTATTTCAGCAATATGTCAGAAGGGAAAGAAGAATACTTAATTTCCAGTTTTATTTTAGGCACAGTTCAAAAGTTGCCATAACAGCTGGTAGCAACACAAGAAACATTTTCTGCCATACTAGTTTAAATTAACATTCCAGCACTAAGACAAAAGCAGCAGCTTTATGACTGAAAGGATTAATTGTACATGACTACAATCACATGCACATTTCTAGAAGATTGTCATTTTGCTGTGGGTTACAATCAGCTGTGCTTTAAATGCACCTTATCAAATAGTAATGTCCATAAAGATCTTCAAGACATGAATAATACTCTTGATGATGCCAGTGCTGGGGGGGAGAAGCTATTACCTAGAAAAATAAGAACAACTTTTTTTTTTTTTTTTTTCTCCAATACACACATGGTTTTACACTGAGACTAGAACTGACCACTGAGTTGGCTGCGGTTCCAAGCAGGACCAGCACAGCTCTTGCTTTTGACTTGCCCCAAAGATGTCCCAGGCACTGAGATTGATCGGCTCATTCCCACAGGCATGTTTCCTGCTATTTTAAGTTGAAACAATTGGACAGGCAAAGTTTATGCTCTTCTTTCTAAACCTTCATACTTAAAAGTATAAGAGAACTCGGTTGAGAGGATCTGAAAACATCTGGAAATAACCTGTCATCAAATGGGTGAAGCAATTCCACATGTGCAGGGCGGTTGCTTCTTCTTCTCCTTCCCAGCTTAGGAGCTGTGGCAGAAACAGAAGAATTTGTCAGTCAATTAGTCCTGTTCTTTGTGGAAAACCACAACTGGGAGTTCTCAAATAGATCTTTAAAGATCAGTATTACAGAAACATTCCTGCTGAAGAGCCTGCACAGAGGAAAGAGGAGTTTGTGCCTCCTGGAATGGGAGAAAGATGAGTTGCAACTCAGCAAATACAGCTTCAGTGTCTGAAGGAATGCTTCAGACAAGCTATATAAGCTTTCCACTGACAGACATGCTTCAGTAACTGCTGCCAAGCAGTGACTTTGGGAACACTGATCTCACTGCCATCTAATTCAGGCTACCAGTGCACCACTGCTATCACAGTGCATCAATGATTGTAGCTATTGCCCTTTCCATTTCTGCCTCTATGTTAAGAGGCATTTCCTCATGTTCTGTAATTACCAGCCAAACAGCAAGAATTACCACTGTCCATCTGACAGGCTCTCTGATAGTCTGCTTATTCCCACTGATGCAGTGACTATTTCATGACCCACTGGTTCTTGCAGGAGGCTTCTTTTATAGCTTCGCTGGAGCACATTTAAGAACACAAGAATCTGAAGAGAGACTAAGATATTGTAACTTACACATTGACATTTCCAGACCTTTAATTTGAGACAACAAATGGCACAGTTATCAAGGCAATCAGTTTAGAATGACAGGAAATATTGAGATCTACACAAAATCATCTATTCCATAAATACAGGTAGTTACAAGGGGGAAAAAAAGTTTGCCTATAGAAAGAAACTTAGAAGTGTACTAATGGGGAGGTTCTCACGAGCTGTCTATTTATAATGTACAGTCATTTTGGTTTAGCAACCTGAGTGTAAAGTATAATCCAGGCCTTTTCAACATTGAGGGCTTCAGGCTAGATCTAGTCTCCTGATCATTAGCATACGATAAAGACATTCTCAATCAGCAAAAATTGTTCTCTGTCCTCTCACACCAAAAGAGTGACCATGTGCGCTTTGGTTGCCTGTCAGTCCCACTGACTGGAAAAGGCCTATGCAAAAAAAACCCCAACCCTCTGTGTAGACTGGAGGGGATCATGAGCAGAGCTGCAGCCATGCCTTGGCTGAGGGTTTATGGACAAGTATCTGAAAGGCTCTGGGCCTGGAGTCTGGAAAAGGAGGGGAAAACTTTTCTTGCATTTTTATATCAGTGGGTGATACAGCTAAGGCATGCCCTCTGTTGAAGGACTGAAGAAAAGAAGACAGTGGATGGCAGGTGGAGATCAATGATTTTTTATTACATATTTAACATTACAGGCTGATATACACAATCTGTATCATGGTTCTAAGATACAAATGAAAGTGAGGTACTAAGAAAATCAGATCTAGTGCTAAAATGTTAACAAAAAATATTCAAGAATTGTAGATGTAAAAATAAAACTATATCTGTTCAAGAAAATGGCTTCATAAGCATTGAAGTAAAATCTGATCTTGATTATATCCCTATAAACTACTAACTTTGGTAGTAAACAGAGCTGAGAGAAAAAAATCTATAAAAGTCAATCATAAAACTGAAAATAAAGAGAGGTATTAGGAGTTTGTTAAAGTGGAAAAGAGTATCAGCAGAGCATGTGAGGAGATACTGCAGTGTGGTTCTGCTCATCACAAAGTTGAGATACCGCAGTGACGAGATCCTTGCAAGAAGTTAGACTTTACAATTGCAAAGTAAACTCTGGTCAGCTTTTGCTTCAAGTGACAGTGAATGGGAAGCAATTTTAAATTATTTTGTTCTCTGAAATATTCACTTTGTTGCGTTCAACAATAAAAAATTACATCATCAGCATAATGTTTAAAGTAGCAAATTGATTTTTAAGCTTGGACAGCCAAAGGCAAAGTTCTTAGTAACATAAAAATGTTAATCCATGGGTTCTCAGCCTGAGCGCTACCATCAATTCTTTCCACTTTTAGTGCAACAAGTATAGGACAAAAGCTGAGCCTGGTAAATACCTTGCTTTAAATTCTACACAAATAAATTAAAATCATTCACAGGTTCTCAGAAAGGCAGGTAGATACTGAGTAAAAGGTCTGAATCGGAATGAATTTCCTCCATCCCTCTAGCTCGCTGTCAGTGAAAATTCCTTGTGACTAAAAGTGTAGACAGTTACTACTGGAAATGCAATAGTGAATGATGCTATTGAGTGGTGTAAGAAAAGAAAACCCAGCTGAGAGTTCAGTGCTTGTAAATGTCAGAAGTGCTACAGTCCCCTAGTCAGATCTTTGGACAGATACTTATTTTAATCCCAAGATCCTGTGTTGCTCATTGCACCATTGGCTGTCCTTCTTGCAGTTTTGCAAAGGTGCAGAGCAGAGCCTTTTTCTGATGCGGGCATCCTGCATTGCATAGCATAATGCTGTGTTCTTTTCACCCATCACAGTCACTGCTGCTGCAGTAGTAAAGAATAAGAATGCAGATGGCATCTGCCTAGTCAGTGCATTTGGAACTGAATAGAGAAATCACAACATTTTGTTATTTGGGAATTGGAAAGACAATATTCATTCTTAATTTGAGTTAATCACAAAGCCTGAAGTAATTGCTGATATTGGACACTGTGTGGTATATGTTGATTTATATTTTGCCCCTGTGATTCTATTGATAGTTTCAGGCTGCTGAGCAATGTTTATTAAATTCCTCTTAGTATTTCTGGGTACCAGCCTTTGTGTGTGTGTGTGTGTTTTATGTGGTTATAACAGCAACCCTTTTGCACATATATAAAAGATTTGAAGGGAAGAGATGTGGCCCTTGGTGAGGAGCTGTTTTGTAGAATGCATCTCATTGTGCATCTCCTTGCTTTAACCTCTTGATGTGTTCCTCTTGCTGTCACCAATGACCCTAGGAGAGTTGGAGGTTTCCTGAGAATATTGACACTTTTAGTACTTATTCCATGTTTGTGCTGGATAGGGAAGGTTTAGAACTTCCTCATTTAAAAGCCTGAAATTGCTAGCTTTCTGTGATATCTGTCTTTCTTGTATATCAACGCACAAGGGCTGCAGACTGTGGGGTGTGACAATGTACATGGCTATTGTTAGTTTGGATTTCATGTTTCTTTGGTATTGAGTAAAGCAGCAAAGGAGATGGCCTCGTGATGCTTTGGTGGCAAAAGTCATAGAATTATTTCCTTCCGACATCTGATAATTTGTGCAGTTTCAGTGGGAGGTTTGGGTCAGTCTTTCTTTCAGCAGTTGTCGTTTCATGGAGTTAGGAGTTTTCATAAAACTGCTTGAGCTTCTCCTAGGAATAGCAGAAGTGAATGTGCTCTTCAACATCTGTCCCTGACAGGTTATCCTTTTCCAGGCTTCCTTTTAACCTTGCAGTTTCTTTCACTGCAAGGTTAAAACCTGCAAGGTCTCTCTGTAGATAATAAATTGGGAGAAATCTAGTACAAAATTATTTTAATAATCTAAAGAATTGTTAAGCAGTTGAAGACAAAGCATCACTGAAATTAACACTGATTCTAGCAGAGGATCAGTGAACTTAAGGACTTCAAATTCATGCATTATTTCCCTACTGAGCATGTATAAAGTGCACATAAACAGCTACAAATCAAAGTGTTGCACATATGAACCTTTTCTTCCTATTTTCAGTTTACACAATCTAAGCACAGATGCTTGACAGGAGCACAGTTCCTTAAGAGAGTTATTCAGCTGGAAGAAACATTAATCTTTAAATATAAGGTTGTTCAGTTTGTATTCTTTTATGGATTATTTAGTGCTTTTCATATGCTATAGCTCAAAGTATTTTACTAAGCAATGAACTATAGCAGAGATGTGCCATGAATGCAAAACTCAACAGAGCTATGTACAATACAAATGCATTGGAGCTATTTTTTGTGTCTGGGTGTTGTCACTTGCATCTAAACAAATGATGGGTAGGGATGAGTCCTGTGCAAAATAGGTGTTTGCTTTTATGAACTAACTAGAAAATGTGAATCCAAGAGTAATATTTGCCAACAGGACAGCTGTCTTTGAGAAAAAAGTTTTCTGCCACCCCATGAGAACACAACAGAATATATGTGAAAAATACAGGCAGTAAAAGTATTAGTAAATATGAAGCAGCATTCTAGGGTTTTGGGAGGCAGCTGGGGTGGGTTTTTGGTGGTTGTTTGAGCTTTTTATTTTGTTTTGTTTTGTTTTCCTCTAAATTTATTTTTTATTTAACCAGCAGCTAGAATTCCACAAAGATGCCACATTTCCTCAAGCATTGCAAACGTCCATGGTAGAGGATAGTTCTTCCCAGAAGACCTTGCATTCTATATAGATAAAACTGGAAAAGTTTTGTGGTGGCAACTAAAAAATGATGATTGATGTTTGAAAGCAAACGAGTTGCTGTTGTATAACAAATTAATGCTAAGCAGACGCAGAAAAGTTCACATATTTTTAGCCTGTTCAGTCATGAGGTTATATTCATTTGCTTCATCATCCTTTACTGGAAATGCAGGAGAGTCCTTGCAACTGGTGATACTTTCTTGGCTGCTCTGAGGTAGCTTTATTCACCACTGTAATTTGACCTTGTTGAGTCATTTGGCTACATCTTTGATCATGTAGAGTTTGGAGGGGTTTGCACAGTCTTTGACATTTGAATCTTGACATTTTTAGTTCTCTTCACAGTATCTTAAGCATTCATTTTCCATGGAAGTCCCCTGTCTTTTATTGTATTTAGTAAGGCTTACAAGGAGATAAAGATTCAAGAGGAAACCATAGAATCATAGAATGGCTTAGGTTGGAAAAGACTCTCGAGGTCATCTACTCCAACCTCCCCATCATGGGGAGGGACACCTCTCAACTAAACTTGGCTGTTCAAGGCCTCATTCAGCCTGGCCTTGAACATCCCCAGGGAGGAGGCATCCACAACCTCCCTAGGAAACCTATTGCAGAGTCTCACCATCCTGAAAATAAAGAATTGCAGCACAATGAGTATCTGCAGTCACTCGGTGGAATGTTGTAACATTTTTTAATGGATCCCTTGGGCAAAGCAAGTATCTTCACCACTTACTGCTCCTGCTGGTTATCACAGAACAGAAACAAACCTGTAAATTGTTTGAAGTAAGTAGAACATCAGAACACAGACAAATGGCATTAGCTTTATTCTAGCTTTTTTCTGTTCTTGTCACTGCCGTTATTCAGATAAGTCAGGAGGATCACCAAAATCAACCATGAAAAATTCCTACCACTAATAGTTCTTTTTATTGTACAAGAGCAAGAACTGGAGCACCTCAACTCTGAGGATAGGCTGGGGAAGCTGGGGTTGTTCAGCCTGGTGAAGAGAAGACTCTGGGGGGGAACCTTAGAGCTGCCTTCCAATACCTTAAGGGATCCTACAGGAAGGGTGCAGAGGGACTTTTCATAAGGGTATCTAGCAATAGGACAAGCAGGAATGGTTTGAAGCTGAAAGAGAGTAGATTTAGACTGGATCTTAGGAAGAAGTTTTTCAGCACAGGGGTGGTGAGACTCTGGAATAGGCTGCCCAGGGAGGTTGTGGATGCCTCCTACCTGGGGATGTTCAAGGCCAGGCTGAATGAGGTCTTGAACAGCTGAGTCTAGCTGAATGGCATCCCTGACCATGGTGGGAGGTTGGAGCAGATCTCTAGAGTCTCTTCTGACCTAAGCCATTCCATGATTCTATGATAACAATTGGCCTCATATGAGAGCAGCAGCAGAAAAGCACAAGAACAATTCATTTTGAAAGAGTTGCATTATGGTCTAGGTAGCCCATACCTGATACCTGAGTATCAGGTCTTCATGTGCTGATACAGATAATACTCCAGTGTTTTATACTTTGGACTGAAATGCTCACATTTGTTTTTTAAAGATATTTTTGTTTATTTTGTAATTTTTTTACTTTATGCAGAAAGGGTGTGGGGTAGATTTCCTTCAAGCACTGAGTAAAGTTACTCACAGTCTCTTTACCTGTAGCTCTTAAGTTTGCAGCTTCCTCTAAACAGACATTACATTATTTCAATTAATCTTTATATTCTAAGCAATGGATTCTCTGTTCAGATGTGCACTAGAAACCTGGAGTAAAGGCTCCAATCAGACCAAACAGAGCAGACCCATTTCTTTCCAAATCTTTTCTGTTATTTTCTGCCACCAAGGGAGGTCAGCTCCTAAGCCCTACATAATCTTCATGGAAAGTCATTAGAAACAAACAGTGTTCTCTGTGCTTATGTTCTTTTTGCAGTATGGGGTTTAATGGCCTCTCTGGTTTTTGTTATGAATTGCTTGGTTCTTGCTACAGGCACAACAGTACATTATTATTGTTTGAAAAAAATCAGTGCCCTGTTAACATGAGGTCTTGGTTCAGCGTGATGGGACTGTTTTTTATGCTAGAAGATTGGCTCTGGGTTGAAAATAACAATATCTGTGTTCTGCCTCTCATTTTCTAACAGCTTCTTCGCTGTCCCTGAGCAAGTAACTTAGAGTTTAGCTTCCTTCTCTGAGAACTGTGTTTAATAATGAATACTTCAGTATCTCACAGGTGTCTGGAAAACAAAATGACTGCTGGATAATCCACAAAGAGACAGTGGTGTGATGAAAGAAAGATCTATCATTAGAATTGTATGTGTGTTAGGGAAATGCATTTTCTGAGTAGTGAAAAACTAATAACGTCCATTATGTGCTGTCAGGAGAGGAGAAGAAAAATGTCAAATATGCTGTGGTTTGTTGCGGGTATCAGTGCACTCATGGTGTGTTCCAGCTCTCGGATCACCTTGCTGTCACTTGCTGGACTTGCCATGTTACGCAAATGTCTGTCTTATGCTGGGCAGCCTAAACCAGGATGGTGCTCTGGTGCTCCAGCTGTAGCCTTGCTAGTGCCGAAGTGAGGTGGGAATAATTTCCTGTGCAAAAGTCTCATGTAGTGCAGAGCAGCCACTTCCTCCCATATTTAAGCTCTCCAAGAGTTTTGCACATGATTTCTCTCTTTCAAACCACTGAAGTGAGTGTCAGTGTCTTCTCCCAGGTGCTAAATGATAGGACAAGAGGAAATGGCCTCAAGTTGCACCAGGGGAAGTTTAGACCATAGAATGCTAGGTGTTGTATGGGACCTCTGGAGATCATCTAGTCCAACCCCTTTGCTAATGCAAGTATGCCTAGATCAGTTTGTAAAGAAATACATCCATGTGGGTATTGAAAGTCTCTAGAGAAAGAGACTTCACAGTCTGTCTGGTCAGGGTCATGCCTATCACTCTCAAAGTAAAGAAGTTTCTCCTTAAGTTCATGTGAAACCTCCTGTGTTCTACTTTATATCTGTTGTGCCTTGCACTATCACCAGCCACCACGGAGAACAGCCCAGCCCCATAACCTGCAGCCTTTACATATTTATATGCATTTATAAGATCCCCTCTCAGTCTTCTCTTTCTCAGGCTAAAGAGCTCCAGATCCCTCACCCTCTTCTCGTAAGAGAGATTCTCCAGTTCCCTAATAATCTTTGTGAGCCTCAGTTGGACTCTCTTCAGTAGTGTCCTGTCACTCTTGAACCAGGGAGTACAGAACTGGACACAATACTCTAGGTATGGCCTCACCAGGGCAGTAGAGGGGGAGGAGAACCTCTCTTAATGTCCCCCCATTGCATTTATTCACCAAGAGAACTAGAGCAAACTGCCCAGGGAAGTGGTTGAGTCACCATCCCTGTAGGTATTTAAAAGATGTGCTTAGTGATGTGGTTTAGTGGTGGACTTGGCAGTGCTAGGTTAATGATTGGGCTTGATGATCTTACAGATCTTTTCCAGCTTCAATGATTCTGTGATTCTATTAAGGAATCTCAAATACTTTATGATTTGAGCTCTACTGATTTTACAGTCTTTTTGCTAAGGACCCTGCAGTACAGGAGGAATTAGTGCTTTCTGTGTAGAAAACCTGCTATGGACCAGTCTCTATGGAGCAATTTTATTGATGTTTTCACAGTGGGTGTGCAGTGTGTCTGATAGTAGTTGCCACAGAAATAAAAATGTCTAATTCTTCTCTTGCATAACTTTTATTATTGCCAAGATTAAAAGCTTTCTAGAAGAGGCAAGATAGGAGAGACAGAGCTATCCAGCTCCACCTGGCACTTGTGTAGAAAAAGGACTTTAAGAGAAGTCAAGAAGTCACCTACAAAACAAATCATAGAATCAATTAGAGTTGGAAGGGATCACAAGGATCATCTAGTTCCAACCCCCCTGCCATGGGCAGGGACACCCTACCCTAGATCAGGCTGGACAGAGCCTCATCCAGCCTGGCTGCAAACACCTCCAGGGATGTGGCCCCAACCACCCCCCTGGACAACCCGTTCCAGGGCCTCACCACTCTCATGGTGAAGAACTTCCCCCTCACATCCAACCTGCATCTCCCCACCTCCAGCTTTGCTCCATTCCCCCTAGTCCTCTCACTACCTGATAGCCTAAAAAGTCCCTCCCCAGCTTTTCTGTAGGCCCCCTTCAGATACTGGAAGGCCACAATAAGGTCACCTGGGAGCCTCCTCTTCTCCAGACTGAACAGCCCCAACTCTTTCAGTCTGTCCTCATAGCAGAGGTGCTGCAGCCCTCTGAGCATCCTCGTGGCCCTTCTCTGGACACGCTCCAGCATGTCCACATCCCTCCTGTAATAGGGGCTCCAGAACTGGACACAGTACTCTAGGTGGGGTCTCACCAGGGTGGAGCAGAGGGGGAGAATCACCTCCCTTGCCCTGCTGGCCACACTTCTCCTGATGCAGCCCAGGATTTCATTGGCTTTCTGGGCTGCAAGTGCAAGTTCTTGGCTTTGATAAATAGCATGGCAATTACGTAGAACTTTGAAGTGATAATAAATGGGGAGATGGGAAAGTTCATGTAGTGATGTATATATATGCTAAAATGAAAGAGCGACTAAGTTTGTCATAACTGTAACGCCTCAGTTCATGGTATCAGGAAGCAGGGCACTATTCCAGTACTTCCTGTGCCCAGTACAGCATAATCACAATCATAGAATGGGTTGGGTTGGAAGGGAGCTCTGAAGGGCATCTAGTCCAACAGCTCTGCAGTCATCACGGACATCCTCCACTAGGGCAGACTGCTCAGAACCTTGTAAAGCCTCGCCCTGAAGATCTTCGGGGATGGTGCCTCAGCTACCTCCTTGGGCAACCTGCTCCAGTCTTCCAGCACCCTCATGGTGCAGAACCTGTTCCTAACATCCAACCTAAATCTCCTCTTCTGTAATTTCAGACCCTCATCCTATCCCTGCAGGGCTTTGGAAACAGTCCCTCTGCGGCCTTCTTGTAGGCCCTATTGAGGTACTGGAAAGCCTCTATTAGGCCTCCCTGGAGCCTTCTCTTCTCCAGGCTGAACAACCCCAGCTCCCTCAGCCTGTCCTCACAGCAGAGCTGTTCCTGGCCCCTGATCATTTGTCTGGCCCTCCTCTGGACCTGCTCCCTCAGGTCCATGTCATTGCTGTGTTGAGGACTCCAGAGCTGGATGCAGTGCTTCAGGTGAGGTCTTACCAGAGCAAAGTGGCAGAATCAGTGCTTTTCACAAATACACAGCTTTCTTAGAGGCACTTAATACAGCTATCTAAAATGTAAAACTAAGCTGACAGGTTCTGTTGTCTTTCTGATCATCCAGCACAACTGATTTCAAAACCTGCACATTCGCATAAATATCTCTTTAGTCACCTTAGAAGATTTTTTTATAACTATACAGCCAACATTCTTATTTCTCTGCTTATGATGTGATTTGGTGGAAAACTGTGTTCGTGGAGGGGGCAGCAGTCAGTTCTTAAAGTACATAAGCAATCTCTTTTCCTTGACTAACATTTAAAGCTGTCTTATGGAATCTGTTTCTTGCCCTGCTCTTAGCCATGTGAACTTTCCTATTGTCAGTAAAATCTATAAAAAATGACAAGGGGATTCTCATTTATACAGAAGTGAACTTTGATCTCTTTTCAGACAGCGGTCACAAGCAGAACCTGAACATCTCTGAATTATTATTTCAGAAAGTGGTGATGTCTGATTTGATTTTCAGCTCATCCAGCAAGATTCCAAAACCAAATAAGCATTACTTCAGTACTGCAAAAATCATCCTTAAGTAACTGGTGTCTAATGGGGGAGGATAAGTGTTTGTTAAATCCCATACTTATTTAGCCATCAGTGTATGTAAGCTGTTTGAATAGATCTCTAGTAGATGAGTTAGAGATGCTCTTTGGCAGTGTTCTATACAGAAACATGCACAATGCTTCTGTGGTCTTCAGCTATAGACTGCTGAAATACTCCTGTAGGAAAAAAAGTGATAAGCAAGTCATGGTTTTACCAGTGAATAACAGCAGAATGTTTTCCCTTAGAAAACAGAATACTGAAGTCTGAATAAAATATTGCTTAGTTTATATTTATCTGTGTTCATGTATAATGCAGTACCTGTATTTCTAAGCCATATAAATTTTAGGCACTTTTTGAGATGACTTAGGATGATTTTATATATATTTTATATACATATATATATATATATATATGTATGTGTGTATTTTTTCATTGCATTTATTCCCTTAGGGTAAGCATTGGCCAAGGTCTCAGTTCAGGAAACAGGTATACTGTGCCCAAATAAGCACTGCATTGAAGTTTTAGGTAAAGTTCTAGACTTACTATGTGTTTGTAAAGAAATATTTCAAAATGCATATGACACATCCTTCAATACTCAATAGTTTAGGACATGGCATACAATCTAAATGTATTCAGAGACAGGATAGAGAAGGAGAACCTCATGAAGGTCAGTAAGGATGAGTGTGGAATCCTGCACCTGGGGAGTAATAACAGGAAGTATTGGAAGGCTGCTATGTGTCTCCCTGAAGCTGCCTCTTCTCTAGACTGAAAAAAACTCAGCTCATTCAGCCTGTCCTCATAGCAGAGCTATTCCAGCCCTCTAATCATTTTTGTGTCCCTCCTCTGGACCCTCTTTATCAGGTCCATGTCCTTCCTGTGATGAAGGCTCCAGAGCTGTACACATATATCATAGATCATATTTATATTTACGTATGATTTACAATAACAAAGAAGTATAAAGTAAAATCTCAGTTCCCTTGTGCTGGTGTTAAAATCCCGGTTGAGTTCAGCATGCCAGAATTTCACAGCCAGATCGGTTGAGCCTCAGAATTAGATTCATTTCTGGCAATGTCATCTGAGGATGCACTTAGCCTGGTGTCACTTCGAGCGCTCCCGAAGCACTGCTAACAGGCCCTGGCAGCATACTTGCAGTATGTGGTGTTCTCTGCCTTCACACCTAGACAAGTGCTGCCAGTGTTTTGTGTAGTGTGCTGGACATATACTACAAAGAAAACACTTCCAATAACATTTCTCTCAAAATCTTTCCCTGTGTATTATTGTTTGTCCTTTAAAACATATCTGCTATCTGTTCACAGAATCACAGAATGTTAGGGATTGGAAGAGACCTCAAAAGATCATCCAGTCCAATCACCCTGCTGGAGCAGGATCACCTACAGCAGGTCACACAGGAACACATCTAGCTGGGTCTTGAATGTCCCCAGAGAAAGAGACTCCACAGCGTCTCTGGGCAGCCTGTCTCACAGTGAAAAAGTTTTCTCTTAGGTTCATGTGGAACCTCCTCTGCTCCAGCCTGCACTCATTGTCCCTTATCCTATCATTGAACATCACTGAGCAGGGCCTGGTTCCATCCTCCCAACACTGCCCTTCACATCTTTATAAATATGAATGAGGTCACCCCTCAGTCTCCTCTTCTCCAAGCTAAAGAGACCCAGCTCCCTCAGACTTCCCACAAAGACTCTGAAGGCAGTGGAAGATCTTCCTTCTGAGGAAAGTCACACAGGACTCTTTCAAGGTCTAAACTCCAATTTAAATATACATAGATTATATAAAATATTGAAATAATGGTGCTGAACTTTGGAGCTACAGGATGAGCCAAAGTCTTGCATTAAAGAGCCACACGTGAATTTCTCTTTCTTTCTATGGTCACAGCAGTTCAGATAATAGAGCAGTTCAAAGCTTCCAAACTATATTATTAAAAGGTTTTATGTCTGTGCACAGACAATTTATACTCAATATGATTGATTAAGAAATTTATTGAGCAAGGTAGCACACTGTAGCTATGATAAGTAATATTTCATGTCCTTCCTAATTAAGAAATGCAGCAAGAAAATATTTCACTTTTTTTTTTTGTAGTAGTAAGGATAATTAATTTTTAAAAAGACAAATGCTTAAGTGTCAGCGAAGCCATCCACTTTCTTTACCCCTCAGAAACATTTTATTATTAAAAAAATCCACCTGTTTTGTTAGAAATAAATCAATTATTAAACAAACTGATAGTGTTGTTGCCACAATCACTACCAGATATACGTAATTTGATAATAACAAAATTATTGTGCCTCTTCAGATAGGCAACAAGCATTGATAAAAATAAGTATATAAAAAGGTATACTTAGAGTAGAACAGAATCAATCAGGTAGGAAGAGCCCTCCAAGATCATCCAGTCCAACCTATCACCCGTCCCTAGCCAATCAACTAGACCATAGCACCGAGTGTCCCATCCAGTCTTTTCTTGAACACCTCCAGGGACAGTGACTCCATCACCTCCCTGGGCAGCCCATTCCAATGGCAAATCACTCTCTCTGGGAAGAAATTCCTCCTGATATCCAGCCTATACCTCCCCTGGCACAACTTGAGACTGTGTCCCCTTGTTCTGTTGCTGGTTGCCTGGGAGAAGAGACCAGCCCCCACCTGGCTAGAGCGTCCCTTCAGGTAGTTGTAGAAAAGCAGCAGAAAAATATAAACTAAATATTATATAATTTTATTGTTTTCTTTCATGTTTTCTTAAGTGAATAACTTACAGTAGCTTTTACAAGGTTCAGTTTTGAGATATTAGGCACTTAATACACTTTACATAGTTTAAAATCAGCTACCCCAAATCAACCCCAAAATGGCATGCGAGGACCTCATGGAACAGGTCCAGAGGAGGGCCAAAAAAATCATCAGGTGGCTGGAACACCTCTGCTATGAGGACAGGCTGAGGGAGCTGAGTTTGTTCAGCCTGGGAAAGAGAAGGTTCCCATACCTGAAGGGAGTCTATAATAAGGCTGCAAAAGGACCGTTTCCAAAGGTCTGCAGGGAAAGGATGAGAGGCAATGGTCTGAAATTAGAGAAGAGGATGTTTAGGTTGGATGTTAGGAACAAGTTCTGTGCCATGAGCGTGCTGAAACACTGGAAGAGGTTGCCCAGAGAGTTAGTTGAAGCCCTATGCCTGGAGATAGTCAAGGTCAAGCTTGACAAGGCCCTGAGCAATCTGCCCTAGTGCAACCTGCCAACTGCAGAGATGCTGGACTAGATGCCCTTCAGAGGTCCCTGCCAACCCAACCCATTCTATGATTCTATGTACACCTCAAGGCTTACAATAATCTCTAGTGTTAGAAATGGATATTGATCAAATGCAGAGAGTAGCTTACTGCACATATGTGTGTCACAAGATTCTTGCACCTTTTTCTGAAGCATCTGTTACTGTTAGGAACAAGATACAGAACCAGCTAGAAATTTGTGTAGAAACAGCCTTGAATTTCCATCTGGTTTTGATAAGCTCAAGTCAATCAGGGGTTCACTGCTATCTTCAAATAAAAACTATCAATCTGTGAGCAGTATTTGGTAACTACAGTTTAATATCCTCTTTGAACCTGCTTTGATCCTAAATCTCCAAGTGTAGCAATGGCCATGAATATTTTGGAGACTTCATTACTCTTGATATTAAGTTCCTCAGCAGTAGGACCAATGGTTATTCTCATTTTAACTTGAACTGTAAAATGCTTCATGTTCTTTGTAGTGTAGTAGGAAACTATATTATTGTATAGTTATTTAGAAAGTACGAATGGAATGTGGTTTGCATTTTGAAGTTACTCACGTGCTGGAGACTACACTGGCAAAATAAGAAAATAGCTGAAGGTCCATCTGTTATCTACTTGACAGGCTTGGACAGAAAACTGCCTTTTGAGGCTTTCTGCCCTTAGAGGCTTATAGCTTGTTGGATCACAGTTGCTGACAGTTGTTTGTGAAGTACATTAGTTCCACACTATGTTAGTGGAAACAGAGTGGGACAATTCCAGATGGAAATTCAGGTCTTACTGATTTGCCTGATGGAATTGCCTCTTTCTTTTGTTGCTTGTAAAGGCAGTTTTCAGTAATGATGCTGTGATTAGGTTCGCCTAATTTTATCTATCTGCAGGCATTTGTAGAGTGTGGTTTGTGTGGCATATACTAAACAGCTGCTGTAGGGTGAGATGAATCATGCTAATTTCTCTCCATTTACTGTAAGGAAAGTCCTTCTAACTACCTCATACATAAGTGTCTGTGTTTTCTATGTAGGAGAGTAATTAGGCCATCAGCAATTTTATGATGAGGGATTTATTCTATATTCTTTTCATAAGAGCTGATCCACTTGGCCTAAACAATTAAAATCCACTAGCTAAAGAGAGGGAACATTAATGAATGTTAACATAAAATAGAAGAAGAATGTGGTTGTCATAGTTAATTAGCCATACCATCGAGGAACACACAAATTCGGGTTTTAGGAAATGCTGGACAGAAAGGTACAACAAGGCCTGGAAGCCAGAACTACCATCGCAGATAAATGCCCTGAAACTAAGCCTTGTGCTGAATCTGTCTTTTTCTCAGCAAATATTTGTGCAAAATGGGATGCAGGCATGATTTAGGGTTGCCAGCAGCCCCCCTGGAATACCCTATGTGCCTGGCATACCATCTTAGTTGAACTGAACCATCTTTGAATCACCTTCTGCAAAAGAAGTATTTGAACATAGGTCTGTCTCTTCACACATTATGAGCACTTTTCCTTAAAAGCTGAAAGGCAGAGAAGTACCACTGGAACAACAACCATGGTTTCCTGTGGTCTTGTTTTGAAGGAGAGTATTAATTTCCCCACAGCTCCTGGTAGCCAGGGCCCATGTACAGAACTGCAAAGGTGTGTCCATTCTTGGGCAAGGTTCGAGTATGTTGCAGAGTACAGGGTGGAGTTTCCTATTCCCTATATGTAGTATCACATGCACCATATCTGTTGCAAATCCTCTATATTTTTATGACACCCAACTCTTCTCAGTGTTGTCCTTACCATCACCCTCATTAAGCAGCAAAATGGAAAAATCTCTGTGCTGCTTCAGTGTTTTAGTGATGAACTTTTCCTGCACGCTTCCTGTATGGTCAGACTTCTTGAAGCGGAGAGGACAAACATTCTGTCAGCTCAGAGAAGCACTACAATCTCATCTGAAAGTCTGAAGGTTATAAAAATAAATGGAAATAGAGTATACATATATAGAAATTACTTTTTCAAGAAGCAAAAGGGAGCTCAGCTTCTGTTCTCAACAGATGAGCAGAACAGTGCACCTCAGTTGCCCATGCAGGAAAGTTGCATGCTCACCACCAGTGAGTCTGCAAGGACTTTTCTGCCTTCAAAGTGAGGCTTCCTACCTTGACACATCCTCAGCAGCCAGCACATGAAGGGCTTTATCCTACTGCAGAGAACATGGAAAAGAAGGTCTTTGTAAGCTGGCACTAATTTCAGGCTGCCCAGGTATTTGAACCATAGTTTATAGCACAGTACCACTGAACTGTTGTATTTTGCTAGCGAGCATTATGAAACTGTACAGAAAAAGAGGCCATTTTTTCTTACTGCTTTGGGACCTATTAGGACAAACGTTTTAGTATTCATAACACAGACCTTGTAACTTACTGAGCAACATTGAAAGACACTACTGGATGTCTAGTGGGTGTGAACTGTGTTCAGCTTTATTGCCTTCTGGAGAAGTACTTTCTAAGAGCTCTTCTTCTGCACTGAGGAACAATTAATTTGTTTCACACTAAAAATATTTAATTGCAGCGGAAATTGAGAAAATATGATGCTATTTGAACTCACCTCCAAATGCTGTGGGTATAGTTATGGCCCAAAAGCTTGTTGAGTGCAGCTATTTATGTTTTCTCTCTAAAGAACAATGACAAAATGTTGACCTAAGACTTAGTTTAGAGGATGCATGAGTCAACAGCATGCCACAAAAATATCCAGTTGTCAGATCAGATTTATCATCTGCGTTATCAGACTTGTTAAAGGAGAAATCATTATTTCATGTTAGACATTAAATAATGAGGTTTAAAAAAATATACAAAACAGGAAAAATATTATCAATAAGCTGCCATTGTAGTTTTATTATAATATTAGTTCCCACAACAGTGTTTCGGTCTTACATGTCTTGGTAAGAGACACCACTATTTCCTGAATGAATCCATGAGTAAAGAGCACATTAACAGATTCCTAGGCAAGAGTAGCTTAAAAAAATGTATAATTGCAAGATCATAGACCAGAGGGTGTTAGGGGTTGGAAGGGATCACCATAGATCATTGAGTCCAATCCCCTGACCGCGCAGGACCATAGAATCTAGTGCAGGTCAGAGAGGAATGCATCCAGACAGATCTCGAATGTCTCCAGAGAAGGAGATTCTACAACCTCTCTGGGCAGCCTGTGCCAGTGTTCTATGACCCTTACAGTAAAAAAGTTCTTCCTCATATTGAGGTGGAAGTCTCTAAGTCTTCTCTTCACCAGACCTAAAAGACCCAGGTCCCTCAGCCTCTCCTCACATCTGGTGCTCCTGCATGGGCCTCCACTGGACTCTTTTCAAGTAGATCCCTGTCGCTCTTGGACTGTGGAGCCCAAAACTGAATGCACTTTCCAGGTGAGGTCTCACTAGGGCAATAAGATGGAAGGCATAAATATTCTTCTCAGGAATCATGAGGATCTATTAACATACATAAATACACAAACATCTCTCAGTTTGCATGGACCCATTGCTAGTGGAAATACATCTGTACTGATGTTTGAACATTTCAAAGTGAGTATATTCTTTCTCCTCTCCAAAGTGTCTCTTAGAGCTTTAAAATATCTCATATATGTTCATTTTGCTGTTCTTATGGTTCCTGAAACCATGCCCATAAATTCAAACCAAACCCCTAAAACCTCAAACAAAACAAACAGACTGCACACAGCATTTTGCCCTCCTGGAAGAGCTGTGATTGGAGGTGTGTGAAATAACTGTTACTTCACATTTTAGATGTGGTTGTTCCCAGGATAGATCCAAACATAAATTCAGTTTGCCTCTAGGAAGACAGCAAAGAGCTGTTCTTGTGGATCAGACCTCTTCTTGCACAAATTTGCCTTTTCTATCACAGTCTTTGTGCCCATACAGAGAGTATGGGCCAGTCACTGTCCTATAGTAAGCTGTCTGGGCCTTGGTGGTGGCCGGTAAAGAAAGAGAAAATAAGTTGGTTTTTGCAGCAGCCAAACTGATTTAATTTTATTTGCTTTAATAAGCAGTCTTAGATTTGTCTCCTACACCCACCTTGGAAGTCTGTTGACTCGGATATAGAGATAAAACTGGAACCATCTCTTGAGCAAAGCTAAAGGGCTGCCATCCAGAGCTCTGAATAAACTACATAGCCCAGCTCAGCCTTTTAGCTTTTTTGAGCAGCTGCTTAGATCTTCAGTAATTACAAACCTCTGCAAAAGACTGCAGCTTCAATATGTTGTAAGGGGGAGTATAAATTCAGTTCATTTACCCTCAATGGCTATTCTGCAGCTGAGATGCTAAGCTATTTCATGTCTTTGTGCCTCTGTTCAATGTATAATTATAATTTCTTAATTGCATTTTAATACCACCTGTTTTATAATTCTGCATGCTCCTTCTAGGTACTTCTTTATTCCTGCACAAGAGGAATGAATATTTGTATTTTAACATGTTTGGAAAAAAGTAATTTTGTTTTCTTGTTAGTTACAAAATTAATTTTAAATGCCTAGATCAATCTTTCATACAAGTTTCAGCATTATCGTTAAAAATATATCTGATTCAGAAGAAAAAAAAACCCAAATTGCTACCTTTAGATGTCAGCTTATCTAGTGATTAAAAATTACAATTAAATTCTCATGTTGAATGGTATCTACTGCACAAGTTGTTACTACAATAAAATTCACAGTTTTCTTAAAGCTTAAAAAAAAACTACTGGAGTCAATCCTGACTTGATTTCTTGTGAACATGTCTAGGAAAGAGTCCTTCTCATGAGAGCTTCATGCTGTATTGCTCAGTTATATTACCAGTTTGGGGAGAAGTCCATAATACCTACCTAAGCTTCCTAATTTGAAAGGTACAAACCTCAGGCATTACCAATTCCACTGCCTTTTTGTGAACCATCACTGCATTTCTTTTGACTTCAGTGGAATTATTTTTTATGAAGAGTGTCCGAAGCACCTGTCCTACATGTGAACAACTCGTGTGAGTCCATGGTTCTTTGTGCTAAAATTCAAATGAGACCTTCTCATCTCTCCACAAACAGAAAGGCATCTCCATCTTTGGAGGTCCTTTCAAACCCAAACCATTCACAGGAAGTGTTTGCCCATTGGAATGGGCTTCCTGAAAAGGTGGTGGAGTCACCATCCCTGGAGGTGTTTAAAAGGAGGCTGGATGAGGCTCTTAGTGCCATAGTTTAGTTAATTAAAAGGGTTATCTAATAGGTTGGACTTGTTGATGTCAAAGGTCTTTTCCAATCTGGTTAATTCTGCAATTCTGTGATCCTGTGATTGTGGTGTATTATAAAGCACTGGACAAGTCCTGCAATGTGGCCATAAATCCAAGGGTATGGCTGTCCTCAGTGTTTGACTATTCAAAAAGCAGAAAGCAATCAATCAGCTAAGGATATTAGTATGCCTCTAAGAAGTTATTTTTGTCTGTGCTGCTATGCCCAGTAACTTTAATAGGTCTTCCTGGTGCAGCAGACTGTGAGCTGAAGTTTATAATACTAACTTGTACTGTGTCATCTAAATCACCATACTGCTGGCGGAAGCACACCACAAAAATAGCCTTGCAGTAAAAGGTAAAGAACAATGGTTGAATCATCCATGGGTCACTACAGAGGCATCTTTAAAGGTGGTTCCAGCTAATGGGAGTGGTGCAAAACACCTCAATTCAAAAAGCACTCTTTCTGCCAGGAACTTCTATAGAAAAGTAACAGAGCTGAAGGTTTGCAGAAGAGGTTATAAGTTAAGGAACTGGAAAGATGAATTACTAGAACTCATACATATTTTATTTCTTTTAATACCTCACTTTCCAGTCTTCCAAAATAGCTTTTAATGGATTCTCAAGTGACCCTTGAGTTTTTACTCTAGAGACTTTTTTTTTTAACATTATTTTTTGACAGGATGAAGTGCATCCATATGTCTGCTTTACTGCATGTTCCTAATACTCTCTGAAAAAAAACCAGCACTTCTGTTAACTGCAATATGTTCTGCTTTCAGTTTCTTCAGTTAAACATTTTGGAAGGCTAATTCATACAGGTTTAGGATCTAATACTGATTTTTGTCACACTGCTATAAAATGGGATGTAAGCAAATTCAAGATTTCAGTAGACGCCTGAAAACAATTAGAAGATCCCAGTTTCTGTACCACTTCATCACTGTTGCGGCCTAAGTCACGAAAAGAACCAAAGTGATATGCTCAGTCCAACTGAATAAAAACCTTAACAGCTTAGTCGGTTCCTATACAGAACTCAGAAAAGACATCTAAAATGAAGATTGATGGATAATTTGGCATTTTTTTTAGTTCATAGTTTGGCTGAGAAACTAACTGTCCCATCATGAAATCTAATTTGGAATTATGTCAGTTTTTGTTTTTTTTCTCTTACTGTGCTTTCAAATCTCATCTCTATGTTATTCTGTGTAACGGCAATTCTACAGCCAACTTTCAGGAATGTTGGGCTCCTTGTGCTCCACTGTGAGCACCAGAGGGATTGGGCAGGCAATCTCTCAGTTTAAGGATGAAGAAGCTAGGCAAATAAATTTAATCTCTTCTGTTGGTATTGGACATAAAAAGGCTGTTGTAGTGGGTTAGCAGTTACCTGCCCCCCAAACCTTAATAAACCCTGGCTAAAACTCAGAAAACACTGGAAGTTAATAAATGAAGCTTTATATTTACAGCAATGCACAATATACAAGCAAATATTTACAGGATATTACATATATTTACAGATATATACAGTGAAAAGGCAATACATACACCACACCCCTCCCGGAGACCAAAATCCCCAAGAGAGGGTAACCAAACCCTCCCTACCACCTTTCCCCCCTTCCCCAGGCTTATCTCACCACCAGTTGATGCTGCAGATAAGCTGAAGATAGATCAGAGAGATTAGTAATAGGAAGGAGTTAGTAGTTTTACTCTGAATTAGCTAAAAGACAGAGAGACAAAGGAGAAAGCAGCCGCAGTGCTGAACAGACAGAAGCCCTCTTCTAATCTGGTTGTTTTGAGAACAGTTCTTAAAACAACTTTTTTTCTTTCTCAGTAAAACTCGGTGAAGTGACACACTGTGTTTTTATCTCTCTCAGCCAATAGTCTAATTTCTCACTCAAATCCTCCAATTAGCTCAAACCAACACAGCTGTCCAGAAGGGCCATTCTCCTACCTCAGACATCTCTTTCAGTATTGGATGCAAAGCAAATTATCTGTGAAATTTTAATCTTAAATATCCTCTATAGCTATGTGTACAATTAGAATTTCATGGCATCATAGAACGGCTTAGGTTGGAAGGGACCTCAGAGGTCATCTACTCCAGCCTCCCCAACATGGACAAGGACACCTCTCAACTAGAGTCAAATGCTCAAGACCTCATTCAAGGAGAAGGCATCCACAACCTCCCTGAGCAACCTGGCATCATTCAGGGAGAAGGCATCCACAACCTCCCTGTGCAACCTATTCAAGAGTCTCACCACTCTTGTACTAAAGAATGTCTTCCTAAGATCCAGTCTCAACCTACTCTCCCTCAGCTTCAAGCCATTCCCCATTATCTTGTCACTAGACAGGAAAAGTCAATCTTCAGCTTTCCTATAAGATTCCTTCAGGTATTGGAAGGAAACTCTAAGGTCCCCCCAGAGTCTTGCCTTCTCTAGATGGAACAACCCCAGCTTCCTCAGCCTATCCTCACAGCAGAGGTGCTCCAGCCCTTGGATCATCTTTGTGGCCCTCCTCTGGACTCAGCCCAACACAGTTCTGTATCCTTCTTATTATGAGGACACAAGAACTGGATGCAGTATTCAAAGTCGTGTCTCAGAATAAAGAGGCAGAATGCCCTTTCTTGCCCTGCAGGCCACACTCCTTTTGATGGGTCCCAGGGCATGATTTCCCTTGCGGGCTGCATGAGCTGGCTCGTGTTGAGCTTCTCATCAATCAGTACACACCCATGTTCCTTACGTCTTGCAAATATATCTGTGTTTTATCTTATGTTTTTCTGCTTCATTTTTGTCTTGCAGTGCTGAAATTTCATAGGTTCAGATAACCAGAAATAAATACAAATCTACCTCCTGTTTTAGTGCCTGGCTTTGAAATCACAGTAAACACCTTTGTTGTTTTGCATGCTCCTAACAGCATATTTCCTACTGGTCACCTGATTGTTATTTTACTAAATTATTTCTTCTTTTATTTTGTGATTGTTCAACATATTCTTTTCCTCAAATAGTTGTTTTATATCTTCTCTTTTCCTGAGTCCTGTGAGTGGCAGTTGGAAGAGAATTACCATTGAAAGCTTTCTTTTACAGAAACTGGAATACACTGAATTATACAGCATTCTATAGGTAGTGTGAAAAAGTGTGGGTTTTTTTTTCAGAAGAGCTATGAGTTTATTTCCAGTAGTTCCTTTAAAGAGACATTAAAGTCCCTGTGACTTCATTATGGTGCAGTCACAGGCATGCTGTGGGTTTTGGTGTCAGTGGGGTGTCGGCATGGAGCTCTGCACTCTTTTCTTTATACACAGTGTAGACAAATTGGAAACCAGCTGCAGGGAGAAACATTCAAGAGATATGAAACCTGAGAGGTTTTGGTTTTCTCAGCTCAAGAATAACAGTGGGAAAAAAAAGAAGAAGAAAAGAAAGTGGTTTCAAAGTACACATTTTTTTCATTGAGTCATTCCAGGTATTTCATTGTCAAAGGGCAAGACAGATACTAAGCCAAGGACTGGAAACTGAAGTCAGAGACATTCAAATTCAAATTAAGGCACAAATGAAGACTGACACCAACTAAACTATCAATGAAGAGAGTATTTATCTTTTATCGTACTCAAGCCTATAGACATTTCTGGGAAGTGCTGTACCAGACAAAAATTTATAGGCTTAATACAGAAGTCACTGACCACTATGGCATGTCTTGCAACATGTGGGAGGCCAAACTAAATGATTTGATTTTTTTTTTTCTGACCTTGAACATCGAGCATTAATCTACGCAATCTTAAAATTAAATTCTATGCTTTTGCCTAACTTTGGAGCATTTTTTGGTATTTCCAAATCTGTCACCATGAAATGATACATCTGGCTTCTCTTTGCAGTGCTTTTAAATTCCCCACATTTGTGATGCAGAAATTCAGAAATTGTAATTTGCCTTAAACCATGAAATTAAAAAAAAAAAAAAAAAAAAAGTAGTACTGTCTCATGCTCATTTCCATGTTTACAGATATAAATTGCTCACTGACATTTTTCTAACCCAGTCATTGTTTCAGTAGCCGTTGGCAGCCTGGCCACTCTGAGTATGAAGCTCTGAATAAATTATTTATAATATACAGTATTTTTCAGTCATGTCTTTCTTGTTTGTGGTGTAGTAGTTGGCTGCTACCCCAGAACACATCCATTTTCCCCTTGTGGTATTCTCTTTTGGCACAATTTAATGCATAGATGAATAATAGTATAATAATAGTATTAATAATAAAACCCAAAGTAGCAACAGTGTCAAGTATCTCTTCAGGTACTTATTAGGACAGCAGGTAACCTTTATGTGTTGCCTGTAAAATGGAATCAAAATCAAGAGGCATTACATAGTTAGTATAGCGTGAAAATAAAGAATTTGTAATAACAGGATAAACTTAGTTGCAGTGAGAAGTGAATTTTATATGATTACCAGAGTAATTCTAATTTATTAATGGGTACTGATTTATTCTCAGCACAGATTAATCAAATGTTCATGATGATCACAATCTTAAATTCCTCTGAACTGTTACTGAAAAAGTAATAAATATAATTGAAACCTCCTTTAGTGACTGCTTTCAGGAAAACACTTAGTGAAATATGTATAGATACGTTACACCTTATGTCTGTTGGATGAGGAGGTGACATCATAGAATCACAGAATATTAGGGGTTGGAAGGAACCTGGAAAAATCATTGAGTCCGACCCATCTGCCAGAGCAGAGTCACCCAGGACAGGTCACACAGGAACACATCCAAGTGGGTTTTGACAGTCTACAGAGAAGGAGACTTCACAACCTCTCTGGAGAGCCTGTTCCAGTGCTCTGTGACCCTTACAGTAAAGAAGTGTCTCCTCA
The DNA here is from genome assembly GCA_013396835.1 of Psilopogon haemacephalus. NCBI lineage: Eukaryota > Metazoa > Chordata > Aves > Piciformes > Megalaimidae > Psilopogon > Psilopogon haemacephalus. The sequence goes on along the minus strand of VWZI01015764.1, from coordinate 1,348,215 downwards.
CATTGGGGTGCAATCTCTAGTCATTGTAAAGTTCCTTGTACTGATGGCAATCATCTAGAAAGTAAATGTTGGTGCATATGCTTTAACATTTCAATTCAAATCACAAGTGTTCTGAATTCTCTGCTGGTCTCTATCACATTATAGCTGTCTGGCAGCTCAGCCTCACAGGGTGTAGACCCAGCTATGAGTAGCTACTGGGCCTATGGGATTAAACTGGAACAATGCTCATAAAGCATGTGCAATCTGAATGTTAGGCTTTCAGCTCTGCCAGCCTGCTGCCACTGAACCACGCTGTTTGCTAATGTAGATAGAACCCTCTTTAACCATTCACAAAAGCCTGCAGTATTAATTGATAGTTTCTAGGAGATACTACAGTGCTGGCAGTATCCTCAGATGTTAGCCTTCGTCTTGGTTTTCCTTGATGTGCAGCATTCCCTTTGTGGTTGAAATGTGTCCAATCAAAAAAAGCTGTTAACTCCATAAATTGACTATTCCCTTTCTGAATGAGGGCATCTGCCAACTCTTCCTTGGCAACTGGTGAATTACTATGTCTTTTATGTATTCCTTAAGAACAGAAAATAGATCCTTTTTTTTTCCTGATGTCTTTGGTCTTTTGCTGATTAGAAAGATGCCTGTAGACTGCAGCACAGGAGAGAATACTCTACTCAAATTTCTTTGAAATGTCTCTCCTCCATTTGCTTAATTAAAACACCAAAATACAGGCCTTTGTGGAATACCTCTGAGTTCACCTCATGAATATGATCACAGCTTAAGCTGAAGTCTGTCTTGAAACAGCCAACCAATCTTTCTGATGATTTGCTCCAAGCATCAACCAATATTACATATTTAGAAACTTCTTGAAATGTTCTGGGTTTTTTTCTTTTTTTGCTGGAACAAACTTGATTTGATTTCCTTCCCTTTCCAAAGGGAGAGGGAAAAAAACAAACAAACAAGAGAATTCTCAAATTTTCCTTCTCAGGCCTCTACTATTTTCATGTAGAAAGCTAGTATGGAATCTTGCCAACACCACTGTTTTTATGCAAAAAATAGTTGATCATTAGGAGTCTCTACACAGTATTTTGTTTGTCTTGTTCTTTAATTGCAAGCACAAGCATTCTTTTCCCTTCAGTGTTATACTTCATGCTGGTCTGCCTGTACTATAGTCATATAGCCATATATGGGATTTATGGGCTATTTCCTTAGCTCTGACAGCTATTGCATGGAGCAAGTATAAGGACCTACATGCATTAGGTTAATGCAGATACATACATACATACATGTGTGCTTGTTTGGGACGTCAAGAGCTTTGACCCTGAGATACCTCTTCCTGTGGGACCGACTTAGTGTGACTGACATGCCGGATGCTCATTCCATCAGTCAATCAATATGACAGACCAGTTATGCTAGAAAGTGTACAGGGATTGAAAGAATCCAAAAAAAAAGAGGAGAGGTGGGGAAGGCATGATGAGAGTGCAGAAGGGAAGGCTACATTGAAACTGGAATTCAAGGTAAAAGTAAAAAACAAAGAAGTAGGGAAAGGATAAAGAGCAAAAGGAAGGAAAGGGAAGCCATTTCAGACAGGGATGCTTTATGCATTTTGTGAATTGGATTTCTTAAGCAGGGGAAATGAATTTTTGTGAGCTGAAGTTACATAGATTTAAATCACTCAAGGTAGCTCACTGAGCTAATTAATACTAGTGTCAGTGCAAACTTTTGTGCAGAATTCTTCATGTATTAATATGTCCAACATATTTCATGCCAAAGCATAACTAACTCCTTATGAAAACTGCTAATATATGAGAAATCCACAGGTGGGATTTGCTGTCTATTAATATTGATCTCCAGGCCACGTCTTTTCAGATATCTGTGCGGTACACAAGAACTTCAAGGAGAAGTTCTTCTGTCATATACACTAACTTTTGATTTTGGGCCATCATTTGGCAACTGAAGGAGCCCTCAGAAAACAAGTTCAACATTCAAATCAAATGCTTAGCATATATTAGCCTGAAATGACTCCTGAAACAAAAAGGCTCCTTCCTTAAGCTCAAATAGTGATATGGTTTATGTACTGTATGAAATATGCATAGGAAAGTTGTCATTTCTTCCTGTGTTATCATCCTTCTTTCTCTGTCCTCCAAAAGCAACAGAGACTTGCAGAGTCCCTAAATATAACTCTCTGGGTGCATCTCTGTTCCGCTCTGAGATCGTATGTGCAAAATATGAATACAGACTCACTCTGGCATAAGCATTGGTTGTGCTTGTTAGTGTGGGATGAGTAAACAGTATGACTTGCACACTGGCATTGTTCTGAATATGAGGCCCAAGTCCACTAGTATGTCCCAGAAGAACTCACAGAGTTTCAAAATAATTAACTCCCAACTGCTCAAGTTCTTCTATTTTTTTTTCATTCTTTCTGTGTTGAAGAGAATCCATGAGATGATCAGTAGTTTTTCTTCACCAAGAATATAGTCCTTTATCGTTTTAATTTCTCTCTTTATTAGAGTATTATGGAAAGATTTTTTTTTTTTTAGTAGCTTCTTGATTTAAAGACATAAATCTGCCAATTATCTCTGCATGCTAGCTTAATACTGTTAAGCTGGGGGAAAAAAAATGCAAATTAACTCTGCTGGCATTTCCTATATGGCTTGAAGCTTACTTAGATTATATTGGATCTGTCACACCAGAAGGAGAAAGTACAGATCTAGTGCTTCATGAGATGTGCATCAAAGTCTCACCAGAGAAAGACAGGTGAAATTCCAGGCATGTCTTCACTGACAGTATTTGTATATGAGGCACTTTTAATGGCTTTGTACCATATGCACACTAACACTGACCTTAACAGAGGTGCACAGTTAATGGTGGAAATGTGTAGATGTTAATCCATACCTCAGCAGCTTGCCAGGTTCTTTATTGTCCTGTAATTTTAGTCCGTTAGTTTTCTGTTTTAATTAACAGCAATGAAGCTGTAATAAATTCTATAAGAAACAACTAAGCATACTTCTGAACCCTAGATTGTATTGATATGTCTGGTATATCACAGCAATGGGGACAATGTGCCCAAAGGGTAAAAAAAATGGACTTAGACCTCTGTCATCTTATTTTTGTCCCCTGTTGTGACACCTTCCTGCTTCTGGGAATGCAGAGTGAGCAATTTTAGTCCAGTTGTATTCCTGTGGTTTGCTCTGTGACTGAGCAAACTGGGGTATTATGAAGTACAGCAGCAGTCTCTTCCCCAGAGGTTGAGGGCATCACTTCTCTGCAGGCAAAGTGCATGATCTTGCTGGAGTACCTACCATCTGCCTGCCTGCAGCTCCTGGGAACAGCAGCATTTGATTTCTTTGTAGAAACATGTTATGTAAGCAGACATATTTTGCACAACATCATTTTGCACAACGCACAGTGTCTTTTTCGGTCATTTACATTTTCCAGCAGTGCTAATTAAATCAGCATAAGGGGACTCAGCTAACCAACTGAGACTGTCACTGAACAGAACAGCTTCTTCATGCACTGAGCAGCTGGTTCAGTGCTCCAAGACCAAGTGCTGTCTTTCATGCTAAAGTACCATATTATATAAAAGCAATGTATAATCATAGAATTATAGAATGGCTTAGGTTGGGATGGACCTTAGAGATCATCTGCTCTAACCTGCCTGCACTGGGCAGAGATGCCTCTCAGCTAGACTCGGTTGCTCAAAGCCTCATCCAGCCTGACCCTCGTACTAAAGAATGTCTTCCAAAGATCCAATCTGAATTTATTTTCCCTCGGCTTCAAACTACTCCCTCTTACCCTGTTGCTAGACACCCTTACAAAAAGTCCTTCTCCAGGCTTTCTGTAGGATCCCTTCAGGTATTGGAAGGCAGCTCTAAGTTTCCCTCAGAGTCTTCTATTTTCTAGACTGAACAACCCCAGCTCCCTCAGCCTATCTTCACAGCAGAGGTGTTCCAGCCCTTGGATCATCTTTGAGGCCCTCCTCTGGACTCACTCCAACACATTTCTGTGGCTTTCTTATGGGGACACGAGAACTGGATGCAGTATTCAAAATGGGGTCTCAGGAGAGCAGATTAAAAGGGCAGAATTGCCTTTCTTGACCTTCTGGCCACAGTCCTCTTCATGCTGCCCAGGACATGGTTTTCCTTCTGGAAGCCATTCTATGATTCCTATCACTTAGCTGTACTGAGTATTGTGTTGTGTATGAAGCTACAGGATACCTTCTTCCCTTATGCTGATTTGCATATTTTGTGTTGTCTTACTTTCCCATCACTGAAACACAGCTGTAAAGCATTTTACTCATTCATTCAGGAAAACAGTTCTTATGTGAAAGGTGTGTCTGATATAAATGCAACTCAGTCTCAGAGTTTAGCAATAATGATGTGAACTCTGCTTTCAAAGTTCAATTACCTAATAGAAGTCAAATTTGCACTTGGTAAGTTTAATGAATATAAAGTCTGCAAAATGGTGTCCTGCTCTTTATGCAACAAAGTATTAGAAAGCCTGGAAATAATAATGTATTATAGAACTGATTTTNAAAAAAGGGCTCCCATGATTCAGATACTAACCTAGATCATATTTTATAACTATTACTAGAACTCATCCATTGGTAGCTTCTGTGAGCTTGCCTTCCTCATAAATTTTGTGTTGCTGGGGTTTTTTTTCACCCAGGTTAATCTTTCTTTTCTTAGAAAATGTCAGGGCACAGTTCACAGCCTATTAATATGGCAATAGTATTTCCGAAAGTAAGGAAAATTACTTTCTATCTCTAGCAATTAAAATTGTGCAGCTGTGATTTAAGTAAAATACCTTTCAAATAATTCAAGTCTAGTAAAACCTGTGCTACTGTTCTGATCTAGTCTTTTGTATTTTATTCAAATACATGTCAGACCTCAAAATTCCATCACCATTGTCTTCCACTAAGAAGATAAAGCTAAAAGAACATTTGTGCCTCTAGCAGATGGACAGTCACATTGCTGCATTAATGGAAAAAGAATATTAAACAGAGCAGTAACTTTCCCATTAATAGTCAGAAGCAATTGCTGTTTACTTTGAAGAGGAGTTGGTTTTACCCACTGCAAAACAAAGATAGGAGAATATTTGTCCAAAATAAGACTATTTTCACAGAATCACAGGATCCATCCAGTTGGAAAAGGCCTCAAAGATCATCCAGTGCAACCCTCAACCCAGCAGTGAAGGGTCAACTCCAAACCATGTCCCTAAGTGCCAGGTCCACACATTGCTTAAACACCTCCAGGGACAGTGACTCCACCACTGCCCCGGGCAGACCATTCCAATGTTTGAGAGCCCTTTCAGTGAAGATATATTTCCTAATACCCAACTTGAACCTCTCCTGGTGCAGCTTGTAAGCATTTCCTCTAGTCCTGCTGTTTGCTACCAAGAAGAGGCTGTCCCACTTCTCCAGCCTTCTTCAGGTATTTGTAGAGAGCAATGAGGTCTCCCCTCAGTCTCCTCCAGAATGCAGCAGCTCCCTCAGCTGCTTCTCATAGGCCATGTGCTGCAGACCCTTCACCAGCCTCGTTGCCCTTCTCTGGACACACTCCAGCACCAAAATGTCCTTGTAGTGAGAGGCAATACAATACTCACCAGGGCTGAGTACCAGCATATGATCTTGCAACCTGTTCTTCTCCAAGACTGATAATCTGTCTATGAAACTTTCAGGCTTTCAGTAGCAGGAAGCCCCATAGCAACCATAGAGAAGAGTATAGAGATGTGGAGAACAGAGGTAGCTTTGCATGCAAGTTAGATAAGCATTTTGTTCCTGAGGAACACTGAACATGACCTATTTGCTGGTGTTCTGGTAAAAATTGCTGGTGTTCTTGTAAAAATTGCTGCTACACCAGATGACCCCAAGCAGTCTTGTAGGCTTAGGTTAGGTGACTCACATCAGAGAATTAAACTGACGCAATAAGGCATAATTCATAGCCAGGCAGAATGAATGAGCCTCACCTTATCACCATTATTATGTACCAGAAATTAATGCTGCATCTAAGCTTTTCTAAGGAAGTCAATTATCAAGGGTTTGTTTTTTTTCCTAGTGAGCACGTCAGTAAGTGGCACACAGAGAACATAGTGGTTTCTTTCCAAGTTATATGCTCAAAAAAACCCCCAAAACCCAGCCTGCTATGGTGTGATTAAAACAAACAAACAAATACACCTTTATTACTTTCTTTTTCTCTGTGGTTAACTTGTCTGTTGGACATTTGTAGCTAATGAGAATTTTCCTAGAATTCAAAATGTCTTCCTGGCAATATATTCAGTCTGAGTAACACTAAAAATGCTTTTCCTTAAGCTAAAACTAGCCTAATTTGTTCTGTTCAAAGGTTTTAGTATGCTACAGTCAATCTCTGGTTAAACTTATCCCATGAGTTTTCATCTTTATATGCTATCAATTTGCAAACAGGTTCAGTGTTTAGAAGAGATTAATTATTGGAAGGAAAAACATCTTCACTGTGAGGCTGACAGAACTCTGGAACAGGCTGCCCAGAGAGGTTGTGAAGTTTCCTTCTCTGGAGGAATCCAAAACCCACCTGGATATGTTCCTGTGTGACCTGCCCTAGGTGATCCTGCTCTGGCAGGGTGATTGGACCCAATAATCTTTTGAGGTCCCTTCTAACTCCTAACATTCTGTGATTCTGTAATTATTTTTGTTTTCCAGCTGTTCTTGTTGAATTCTACTGGGACTTTCTATCATTTTCTTTGGGAGTTGTACCTAGGAGTTAGGTCACATAGCAAACATTGGCCTTAAAGAGTTTTAGAATCTGTTGTGATACCCTTTGTCCAAATAAAATGACATTTCTTTGAGTGGGAGCATCTTAATGCCAAGTAGTATTTGAAGTAAGACTTCAGTAAATATGTTCAAATTTCAAGTCTATCCTCACAGATACTGCTTGGCTGTGTAGTGAGCCTCCGCTCAGACTGTGTCATTTTTGACATTCTCATTTTCTAAGTAAATCTATAATCCTTTACAATCTAATGTTTGTCAAAAACATCTGTAAAGATAATTATTTCCCTCGTAGTAAGTCATGTGGGAACAAACACAGCCTTTTAAGTATCTCAGTAGCAGTCATTACTGTTTATGTGTAACTTACCAGTCAAATGAATTACATACCGGAGGCACCTAAGACAGCTGTTTCATAATTAACATTAGTGACTTTCAAAACTGTAGTAAAAGGCAATTCCTTTCCAGACAGAGTCTGCAGAGAAGTAGCAGCAGCAGTGTCAGAACATCTTTTTTTCACTTTGTTTATGTATCTAATAACCACAACACCAAATAAAACATCCCTACTCTGAAATCAGCATGTCTCAAACTGTCCTCTCTTTTACATGAAGTACAGATTGAGTGCTTTTTTAATTAGCCAGTTAAGTAGGGATATTTCTCAGAAACTCTACTCAGGAACTATGCTGAGTGGTCAATTGACTGAAGTTAAAATGAAGTTAAAGTTCCTCTAAACGGCAAAGCTACAAAATGTTTTTATTGGTTAAATGGCAGTTCCGTAAGGTTAACTTGGGAGCGCTAATCTCAAAGTCATTGTAGCATGCTGTCAGCAGGCTCTGGTACATGCTACAACTTGGCTCCACAAGGGAAGATTTTTTTCTGTAGCCACTAGTATTGGAGATCTACTATTGTAACAACAGTTACAAGCTCAGTAACCTGAGATGAGGTACAAAATGCAAATGTGTTTGGTTCAGCTGACTCTCCTGCTGACACAGGCGCCCCCTATCATTACAAACCACATTTTTCCTTCTGGCGCAGTACCCACTTGGGTCTTGTATTTCAAGCAGAGTCTTAAGGTTAGCCACAAAACTAAGAAAATAAATCCAGGGCATGATATGCTTTCACAATATTCCAAGACTCACTCTGCCCCAAATATTTTTAATCTCATCTTGTTGGTGCCGTAGGGTGTCCTGCTGATCTAGTCCTTACTCAGACTGCCCTAGTAGAAGGTACCACAAGGGCAAGTGTAACACAGTTGTGAAGTGAACCCAATTTGTTCTTAGGCTCTGAGGATTCCTCCATTCCCAGCAACAGAGAAAGTATAAATGTTTTCCACCATGAAGAACAGAGTGTGCAGACCTCAGCCTGTCTCCTGGTCTAAGGAAGCAGGTTGTATTGATTGTGGGCTATTGAAGAGGCTGAAATTATAAATTATGTAGCTTTTATAATTTCCAAAAGCCCCACCCACAATCTGTGTGTAAATTAGTTTAAGTTTGGGTTCTAATTCGGTCGGGAAAAGTCTTCACAATGATGCCTTTTCTTGTAATTCAGGAAAAATCAGAAAAATGGAAAGGTTTGGGCATGAAACTTGCCCTACTTACAGATGGGAGACTGTCTCAAAGTCCGTGTGAGGTTCGTGTCTCCAGGTCCGTGTTCAGGTCCCAGTGCAGGTTCGTGCAGGTCCCAGTGAAGGTCTAAGCAAGTCCTTGCAAGTCCTTGCAAGTCCAAGCAAGTCCTGCTGCAATCTGTCCAGCTGCCATATATATACTGAGGTGATCTGTTGCCTCCCTGTTCAAGCTCATGGAGGGTGGGAGAAGGCACTTCACACCTATTGTACTAAGCCTCTGGTGACAGAGGTGGGAAGGGAGGAAGACCGTTTCCTGCCCCATTCACACCTCTGGTGGGGCAGTGGACTGGGTGTGCCCTGCCACAGTTCACACCTCATTCAAACCTCCGGTGGGGCAGTGCCCTGCTCTGCCACACAGGTAAAATACATTGCCCACTAAGAATGGGCAATTACACATTTGTACAGAGACATACATCCAAGTATGAATGATCAGCATGGAGAAAAGTAGTAATTATTTGGATAGATTTGAGTGTGTTCTATTTTAGTACAGGCTGCAGTCTCCATGTAGCACCATTGCTATGCAATTTATCCTATAAGCCATGCTCACCTGTATTTTAAAACTTTTTTTTTATAGTGCTAGGGGGGATAAATCAAAAGATATACCAAGGGATGGAAGTACGTGTGATAAATACAATATATATGTGTAGAATATTTAATATAAAAGATCAGTAAGCAAAAAGTTAATACAATAGATACAAAAAGATAAAAGGAAAGACTGTGAAACAGACTATAAAAGAGAAGGTCATTTCACCATCAATAAACTCCATATTTAAGATTTTAAATGTGTTTATTCTTATATAGCACATGTGAAAACTCCCAAGTTTTAAATTCTTCCAAAGCCTTTACTTTTGAAATTTGTTTAGTTCCCCAGTAAAGCATCAAAAATAGATTTTTTTTTGAGTAGTCTCAAGTATGAAATAAATTAATTTTCTTCCCGAGGAGTCTATATTTGCTTACATAATTCCCCCTTGGTTCTCTGTCACACTATCTCACCACCTGTTCCACAGTAATGATAGCTCAACAGTGATGGTTTGAGACTTTACAGATAAGTCTAATGGGAGACTTACCTGAAGGTAGTGGTGGAAGGCAGGCAGAAGTTCAAAGAAGACCTACGCAAATTTTAATCTAGGGATAAAAGGGCTTTAAAAAATAAAATGTGTAATCTTCAGCAGAAGACTGGAATGTAATATAAGCTGCTTGTAATTTACTACAGCTTTGTTGCACTGTTTTCAGACTGTTAGAGTGATTATGTGTTTTACGTGGAAACTTGAATAAACTTCCAGGGTTGAATATACCCAACACACAATGATTAGTGAAAGGCCAACATTCATGAAATGCCAGGTCCTGCACCTGGCAATCCCAAGTACAAATCCAGGCTTTGTGAGGCTTCACTAGAGAGAGGTCTCAAAGAGAAGGACTTGGGGGTGTGAGCTGATTAAAAAACTCCCCATCAACCAAGCAGTGGTCACTGGCAGCCCAGAAGGCTTCTGTGTGCTGTGCTGCATCCAAGGCAGTGAGAGCAGCAGGACAGAGGAGATTCTGCCCTTCTGCTTTGCTCTGGTGAGACCACACCTGCTGCACTGCATCCAGTTCTGGTGGTCCTAAGCTTAAGAAGGACAAAGAACTTCTGGAGAGGGCGGCAGATTTAGACTGGAGATTAGGAATAAATTCTTTCCAGTGAGGGTGGTGAGACACTGGAACAGGTTGCTCAGGGAGGTTGTGAATGCTTCTGCCCAGGAGATTTTAAAGGTCAGCCTGGATGAGGCCTTGAGTGACCTCTTCTAGTGGAAGATGTCCCTGCCTGTACCACAGTGCCCATGGCAGGGAGGATGGAACTAGATGATCTTTGAAGTCCCTTCCAACCTAAACAATTATACGAGTGAATCTATTTTCCTGTGAGCACTAGAGAGCTTGAGAATAATTTCCTTTAAATAATAGTCTTAGCTACATGATGGATTTTAATAGCAAATCCTTACAAAATCCAGTTGACAGTTTTGATATTACTTGGAATTACTCTCCCAAAAGTTATTTTGGGGTTATTTTTGCCAGTTAAAGGATCTATTAAAGCGAATAATCTCATGCTGGCTCAGAAATATAAAATGCATTGCCTCTTAATTAATCAAGCACTAAGATAAGGCAACTTTATTTGCTTTATAAAGTATTGTTTGTACTACAAAGGTTATAAATTCCTATGAGTATTACAAATCAATTCTTTAATGGATGCTGTCTGAAGAAGTTTATTCATTTTTTAATGTTTATTACAATAAAATATCACTGCATTTGTGAAAAAAACAACAACTTGGTGATCTCATAAGAGAGCCATCTAGGGAAAGAAACGTTGAGAAAGAAGGAAAAAAAGGTTGATTTTATGTTTAAAATCTTTTCAATTACTATAAGGAGCTCACAGTGAGTGGCATGCATTGGCAGGAGTATTTTGGAGCTCTGGCTGCCACAGGCTCTCTCACAGCTATGTAGTGCCAGTTCCTCACTGTTCCTCCAGCTTGCATTGCTGGCTTTTGTGCATACAGCAGCCTAGCACTCTCTAGGTCTGGAGAACAGGAGTGAAGGAGGGGGATAGTTTGCTGTATATGCCAAAATGAGAAAATCGTTAAGATTTTCATAAGTAAGTGGGCATGGTGTCCCTAAACTGATGGGGATGACTGATAGAAGTTGCATTTCAAGTATTCTGAATTCTTACTAACCAGCAAAAACCCCTTCAGAAATAAGCATTTAAAGCATGAGTGCAGCTTTCTGTTTATGATGGTTATTATTTCCTTGATGTATCCCAGAGTGAGTCACCAAAAAATATAATCAATTATTTCAGCCGCTTCCATGGGCAAAAAAACCTTTTTCTCTTACCAGCGGACAAAAGAACTAAAAATCAGGCATTCCTGATAAATGGTTTAAAGAATTCAGGACACCATGTAGCTATAGACTGAAAGGTCAGATCATATGTGAATGATGAAAGACAAACTGGTCTAACATGCACCAAATTGCATGTGTTTTACTGGAGAGCTGCAGAAGAAAGCTGACCTACTGTCAGACATCCATAGATGCATACCATACTATTAATATAAAGCTCAAGGTAGCACATGAGGAAGTATTTGGGATCAGAATCACTTTCTCAGAAATGGCAATTGCCTTCTTCACTTTTCAGTCTTTTAATGAGCTATTCAATACCCTTTTGTATCTGTGTTCTTCATTTGTTTTCTGATTGGTCTTTGCTACTAGATTTTATAAAGGACGAGACACTTGACAGAAATACATTAAAACACCCTTGAAAGATACAATTTGCTCATTAAGCTCCTAAGTATAGCATGCAAACAGAACATTCTTTTGAGTTCATCCAAGGGTATCTAATTTTATAATCTCTGGAATCAAATTCAGTCATGGTTATGAGTTTGCCATCATGATTGGTAGCTGTACCTAAACCAGACATACATTATGCAAGAGATCATTACTGGAAGTATTTAATTCGTGTTCAGCTAACAAAGCAATGGGATTCACTGGAGTGAAGTGAAACCGAAAGAGAGGGCAGGCCTCCCGCCAGAACAAGGGAAAAAAAGCTCTCTGTGTGGCTGCAAGCCAGTGCATGCTCCATCATGCACTTGTCAGCCTTCTCCTGTGGCCATGGCCAAAGAAACTATTTAATTGTGGTCTGGGGAGTGGATTTCTAAGCTTTGCGTTGTGTAATGCCTTTCATACACAGCAGTTCTTCCTTTTGCCGTTGTGCACAGTGAGCAGGACGTGGCCTTCCTTGGCTCCCTCTCCCTAAGCTTCTGAGTCACTGTGCAGCTGCAATGAGGTTGGTGTTATAGTGTGACAGTTACTGGTGGCCCCTGAGCATCATCGTGAGATACTCCACTGCGGGCTAGCTGGGAATAATTAAAAACTACGAGGTTAGGTTCATGTCAGGATTTTTTCAATGTCTCAGTAGTTTTCACTACACTGCAAAATGCAAAATACAGCAAAGTTGAATTTTGTAGGAAGTGAGTTGCTTGTCTGAGTTGGATGGATCTCTAAATGATGGAATATTGATACTGCTTGTAAAAACATTCTGATTTCTTCTTCCTCTGTTAATTTACTGGCAATGTTAACAAGTTGGTTTTTTTCCCTCCAAAGTAAACCAGAATTTAGTATTTTCAGTCTCTTATTTCAGTTTCTTGGAGAACACAGTCTTATTATTATTACTCATGTAAATCTTGCTTTATGTAGTCTGTAACACAAGATCTAATTCACTGCTGTGAAGTCAAAGCTGGTTTATTGACTTGTGATCATTACAGTTTCTTGCAAAAATTCTTATGGTCCCATACTAACACAGTCAAGATTTTGTTATGTTTGTACTTTAAAAACATCAGGCTGCTCAAGAGGGCTCTCCTCCTTAGATATGTTCAAGGCTGGTTGAATGAAGCCTTGAGCAGCTGAGTCTAGTTGAGAGGCATTGTTGCCCATGGCAGGGAGGTTGGAGAAGATGATCTCTGAGGTCCCTTCCTTTCTAGGATTCTACCTGGAAAGTGCTTCGAGCATCAAGATACGCTTTTGATAAAGCATCAGGTAGAACAGCAAAACTTTTTAGAGGAGGAGAGAAGAAGAATGATAACCAGAAGGATGAATTTAAAATATTACACACACTTTTCAGGACTTTTGAACATTTTTTTATTTTGTTACACCAGATTCAAACAAAAGGTAACATGTCCCAAAAATATAACTACTTTTGAACAAAATGTGTGAATTTTACATGTGCTGTAGTTCATCTGACTGCTCTTTAAAATCAGATTTGCTACTACAGCTACAACACACAGATATTAAGAAAAAAAAAATCTTACTTTTCCCTTGTTCTTGGAAACTAATCAGTTTCTTTTTTCTCTGCACTATATACGGCTTTTATTTCTGTTACAAATCTTTGCTTTTTAATCTGTGCATTAAAAAAATACAAGGCTATAGGTATCTCCTCATGTAAATATGCATGTTTATGCTGTTCTTTCGATTATGCATTTTGCTAAAATTATCAGGTGACTCCTTTTCTCTGGTGTTTGGAAGGTTTGAATGCATTTAAGACATGATGAAGTAAATGGCTGTATTTAAAGCAAAAGACTGTAAATACAAACTGCACTTGGAGGGTCAGGAATCTGTCTAGATTCCTAAAGTTATTTATGTCATAAGTTGAATGATTCAGTTTTATGTCAGTGGGCAGGCTACAGCTGTTGTTCTTGAGCTGGCATTTTCTCAGGCTGCCAGAATGCATCTGCATCACTGGGCATGTTCTGTATATTAGACTGAGAAGGACAAGATCTGCAGGACCTTTACTCTCTGCAGCTGATGACAGAGGGCAGCTGATTGTGGTCCGGAGTGTCTCTCTGCAGCCTCTAGCTCTTGCCTGCTCTTAATTCTCCTAAGAAATTAGCTGGAGTAAGGATGGGCTGGTCTGCAAAAAGAGCACATTGCTAGAAACAGAGTTAGTGATATCAAAGTAGTAGACTAAGCTGGGATCCTGAAAGAACAAAGATCTGTCTGGAGGTTCTCAGCCTCTGGGAACTGGGCACACAGGTATTTCTTTGTATCTCTGATATTTTACTCCTTCTTTTGATTATGAAGTTCTGCTGGAGTTTTTTGCCTTTAGCTAAAGATTAAATTATTCATAAGCTTTTTGTAAACCTGGAACAAAAAGTTTTGAAGTTATTGACAAAGTGCAGCAATAATAAGATTATGAACTTGTAATGGGTAGATAAATAGCAATAGCTGTAAGTAGAAATACATTTCCATTTTTAGCTACCTGTGCTGTGCAGTGACTTTCAAATACTTAGGTAGGAATGTTATTTGTTCCTTTTTAGAGTAAAATCTTTCTGCAATGCAGGTCAATAAGACTTTTGGCAGAGAATTCAATATCAAATGCCATCTGGAAAAATGTTTTAAGGTTGATTGTATGAAGCAACAATTTAGGCATCTATCTGCTTGTAATTTTTCATCTCAGGAATAGATGCAGTACAGTACAATAATGATTTCCTATGTTTTTTCTTATGTCAGAATTTGACAGGAGAAAGAAATGCAGTTATTAATAGACTTTTTTGCATCATTACAAAGGTGATCCCCACTCAAAAGAGATGGAATGAAACTATACTGAGGAATGTTTATTAATCATGTTGGATGGGATTTATAAGTATGCTTTTAATAGTAGAACTTGGTGCACCAGTTAGTGGCTAAACAATACTTTAAAGGTTTTTTCCTCACCTAAAGTTATTGTAGAAGTGGCAAATGCAGGGTTTAAACTCAGGGTTTTTTTCTGACATTTGCAGTTTTGTGCCGAGATGTATCACCTGTGATTTTTTTAATTCATGGAAATTAAAAGATGTACCCTCATTTGCTAGAGGATCTTTTTCAGGTGGAAATCCTATTAGAAATAAGGAATACAAGATTGTGTAATATTTGCACAATCATTAAGTACAGCTGCATTTTATTCCAGTTACACTTGGACTGAAAACACCGAACATTAAAGAGACCAAGATTTTTTGGTTTGATAAGCAGATGGGGAATCGGTTGAGGTCATGGGTACCATATTCACAACACCACGGACCGGTATAGGTTGGGGACTTACCTGTTGGAGAACACCAAAGAGGAAAGGGACCTGGAAGGTCCTAGAGGAAGGATGACCATGAGTCAGCAATGTGCTCTTGTGGGCCAAGAAGGCCAATGCCATTCTGGGGTGTGGTATAAGGGCTGAGGTTAATAGGTCGAGAGAGGTTCTCCTCACGCTCTACTCTGCCCTGGTAAGGCCATATCTGGAATATTATATCCAGTTCTGGGCCCCTCAGTTCAAGGACAGGAAACTGTTTTAAACAGTCCAGCACAGAGCCACAAAAACTATTATAGTAGTGGAACATCTTGCTTATGAGGAGAGACTGAGGGGGCTGGGGCACTGAGGAGTGGCCTCCTTAATGTTTATAAGTATATAAAGGGTGAGTGCCAACAGGGTGGAGCCAGGCTCTTCTTGATGATGCCTAATGACAGGACAAGGGGTAATACATGGAAGTTGAGGCATAGGAAGTTCTGTGTAAACATGAGTGATTTTTTTTTTCACTGCGAAAGTGACAGAACACTGGAGGAAGAGGCCTGCCCATGGGGGTTGTGGAATCTACTTCTCTGGAGATATTCAAAACCTGCCTGGATTTGTTCCTGTGTGAGCTGGTATAGATGATCCTACTCTGGCAGGGGCATTGGACTAGGTGATCTTTCAAGATCCCTTCTAGCTCCTAACATTCTATGATATTACCTAATAAAATGTTTAGATACCTCTGGAGGTAGTTATGTAATTGTGTGATCCATTTTGGTGCAGAAGGAAGTTGCCATTTCTGTCTATAATCCTGTGTGTATTTTATGAACTGTATAGATGTGTCCAGTTGGGTGTTATGGACTGGTTTTAACCTTTGCAGCTATCAGTACTAAATAATGTTATAGCAACTGCCTGCATTAACCAGTTAGCTCTTTGTGCCTCTGTCATCCATTGTGACAGGAACATGAAGAAAAATGAGCCACTGAGACATTACAAGTGATTCATTGCTTATGTCAAAGCAATTTATTTTTAAATAATACTTTCGTTTGTCGTTTCCTTTACAGGAGGCATTGTTGATAAGGACCTTCGTCACTACCTCAATTTACGGTTCCAGAAAGGTTCAGTGGACCATGAGCTCCAGCAGATCATAAGAGACAATCTCTACCTCCGCACTGTGCCATGTGAGTAAGGCTGAGATGAACAAATGTCTTTTCTTAGTGGCAAATGCTGTCTGAATTGATGCTATTGAGGCTGTTATCAAGGTGTGAAGTCGTGGACTGTAGATGTAGAAGACTTTCCATAAACAGGCTTGGTTCGTATCTTCTCTGTTATTGCTGAGAAACTAAACTGTGTAATGGTGAATTAATTTCTGAATATGTGCGGTATTTTCAGAGTAGAAGTACTCATAAACAGTGGCTCTACAATAGTAATCTTTCTTTCTTCTGCAGTTTTAGAAGTAAAAATTTAAGAAAAAAGAGTGGTTTGGGCTGGCTAATTAGATGCTCATCAGAGTTTGATCTGCCACG
Organism: Psilopogon haemacephalus; assembly: GCA_013396835.1. Classification (NCBI taxonomy): domain Eukaryota; kingdom Metazoa; phylum Chordata; class Aves; order Piciformes; family Megalaimidae; genus Psilopogon; species Psilopogon haemacephalus. The sequence continues at coordinate 1,331,788 of VWZI01015764.1, read as the reverse complement.
TTTCGCAGTATTATACATTACATCATACCACAGGCTTTAGAATGCAATAGGGCAACAGAGGAAACATGAAACAGGAAATTTTGTTGTTTAGGTGCAGGAGGCATGGCAATGAAAGCTTGTATTTTCCTGCATGTGTGTTCTTCTGCTATCACAAAGTTCTGAGGTATGTGTATCTGAAATATTCTGAAGCTGCTAAAATAATTTCTGTAGCTGTTGACATTATTCACCTGTTTCTGCAGCAGGCATGAAGTTAATCAGAGCAATGCAAGCCTTATGTCACTTGGCTGACAGTGTGTCATTTAAAATGGACTGGCATTCTTCTCATAAAATAATTGTGTAGTAGACAAAAAATGGACCCTCTGGTTTGGAAAAAAAAAGGGGTATGCATTTGAATTTTCAGACTTGACATTGGGGGAAAGTATCCTGAGTTAGTGGTTATGCTATTTATACAGTAATAAGTGGATGCTCTTTGAAAGATGGGTTGTTCAGAATGCTTCTGTAGTATTTTTCTTTCATTACACTAAGGAATGGAGCTTTGAAAAGCTCCACCAAGGAAAGGTGCTCAAGCATTTCTCTATTCTCTTGGAAGATGAAGAAAAACAGCATCTTAATTTTAGGAGTTCCTTCATCCCTGCTTAGAAAGGAAGGTGGATAAAAACATTTGGAAATGGTTACTTGTAAATCAAAGATCTTACATTTATGTGAGATTCATATTGGGTTAAGGTTCTCTGAAGGTGCAGCAAAACATGATAGCTGAAGTGCAAAATAAAGTTCTGTCTGGGAGGGTCATTAGTATAGGAGTATACTTATTATAGCCCCATACTTGTTAATGATGGAGAACCAAATTAAGAAGAAAAACAATAATATTGCAACTACAGCACGCATGTAGCAGATGCTGTCTGTCAGTAGTATAGACATGATGAGTACTTTGCTGATTTGTTTTAGTTATAATTAAGGCAATAATAAAATGTTTTCATTTGCCAAGTGAAATGCAGTGATGCGGGTGGGGTCTCAGAGAGTAAAGTTTAGGAGGGAAAACTTTCTCAGCTGCTTTATATTTTTTCATTTAATATAACAACTAATTTTTAAGACATGAACTTACTTTTCAAGGGTCCTGGTATTCAAACTGTTCTGGTTTGGGCAGTCTTGAGGTGTTTCGAAGCTCTATATGTAGACTAAGAGTAGTTACTTTCCATCAAGACACTGTACTTTACAACTGGTAGCAAGATTTCTTTAACATGCAGCAGTAATATTTAACTGACTATAGCACTGCCACAGGTTCACTTAACAAGTACAGACTATGTATTGACCACAAATCTTGCAGTGGATGCTAGCACAGCAAAAGTAGCACTCCATTTAGTCAAATTCTTGTGCAGAAAAATGAAAGACAGCTGCAGGCAACGCAGCTGTTGCTCCCAGTGACATAAAGAGAGAAAAAAAATGTTGAAAAATATGTGGCAATATTTTTCCTTTAAAAGATACATCTACAATCTGTCCTCAGTTATAGAGGTATAACTGCCAGTGAAACCAGGAGGACTTTTATGAGTGTCCTTGACATTGAGATTTTTTTCCTGTTCTCTGCTTTTTGTCCAGGCTGGCAGGACTGAACATGACCACTGGTTTCTCAGCCTTCCAGGTCAAACTAAGATATCTTGCCCTTAGATTAAATGAGTGATTATTCTCTGTAAAACAAGGAAGCAGAAAACTAAATCCACACCTCTTTGAAATCAGGATAAGCCAAATGTTGTCTGAAGAAGTAAGCCAATATTTACTGGCTAAAAATCGGAATTATACATTATAGAAGTGTTCATTCTTGTGTGCACCAAAGGTTCATAGGCCAGAAATATATGACATGAGGGTAGCAGGTCAATTCTGCCCTCAGAAGCTATGGCCCATGTGGATGGGATGAACTGGTTGGGTTTGTGATCCTTGAATTTCTCTATTTTTATTAATGTGTTGTCACTTTCTACCAAATTAGAAATGCACGAGCAACCCTAAAAGTCAAATGATGCCTTCCCTAAGTGGTTGCAGTTCTTAGTGCCATGTGAAATTGATTTTCACTGCATTGTCAACAGAAATTACATGCATGTATCCCAAGGCAGAACGTGCAATTGTATTTGCAGCAGGAGAGACGCAGCCCATAGCTCGCTCTGTCCTCAGCACTGTGTGACAGCAGTAATGAAACTGATACGTAAGCAAGAAAATGAGAAAGTTCTGTCAGTTTGAAGCTGAGTCGGAGAAGCAAATAAAGCTTCCAACACGCAAGGTCAAGAACTGAAACTTTTTAAAACATGCAGTATTGCAAATGGTTATCAAAGAAAATATGGACTCTTGAGAAGGAGGACTGGGCAGTGATCTTCTGTCAGGGCACAGCTCTTGATTTGATGCAAGCATGAGGTCGTAGCCTCAGCTGTTGGGAATCCAGAAGTAATACAAATGAGAAATATCCTGAGCTTCTCAGAAGAAAGAAAAAAAACCAAACCAACAACAAACCCACAAAACAAACAACAACAAAAGCCAAAACCCCACAACAACATCAAAAAAATCCCACTCCTCTAGGGTAGAGAAAAGTTCACGGATCTCCAAATTCAGAAGACCTGACTGTAGTTTCTCTCATTTAATTTTCTTTGTGTTTTTCTATTGTATTTTATCTAGCATAGCTTTTGTACCCTAAATTTTATTCCTGAAGTTACTTAGGAGCTCTAACCTGTAGGCTGTCCTGCAATGCAAAAGACTAGGCATGCTAAGGAGTGGTAGTTGTTAAACACAGTTAAGCAGTATCTGATGCTGCCCGAGTCCACCGATCTGGGGAAAGGCCACAAAACACATCTGGGACTGTGAATGCTACAGGCAGACAACAAATGAGTCATTCTGCACCTTGTGCTTGTTAGTGCTGTCGGCAAACTGTGATTGCCACGTGGCAAAGAAGCTTTCCAGTCTTCACTAATACAAGAAGAGAGAGCTCTAACTTTTTGTCATTGCAGGAATAAGGTTTTAGGGAGAGTAGGTGACAAGCAAGCAGTTTTGGTGATGACAGTCATGGTCAGACCTGTCTCCTTTGATACAGCCTTCCAAGCAATTGCAGATTCCATTTCTTTAAAAGCTGGCAAAACAGTGGAGCTGTTGTTGAAAATAGAATCTGTATGCTTCCTTCCCAGACAGGGAGCATGAAATGATAGTGGAAGACATTCTGATTAAAAAGCACTGTAAAAAGTCACACAATGACAAGCTGATTCACAGAAGTGAAAAATCACCTATTAATTTAAAGGGATTCTGTTGGCATTTCCCAGGATGTAACCTCAGACTGACAGTAACTCAGGTAGATTACTGCATCCCACTGCGCTAGTTTACACCAGCTGCAGCCTAGAAGTGCATCTTCCAATGGCCATGTGGCAGAAGAGATAATGTGAAATAATTAGGAAAAAAAACCCAACAGTGTAAGGAAGTTTCCTTCCTAGTGTTTGCATTCAGAAAAAAATGCTGACAGAATGTAAAGGGCTGGGGGCATGGTTCAGGCTTATTGCATTGAACAATGCAGTGTTACTATGAACACAGAAGTACTGGAGGAAAGTTGGTTTATTTAAGACATTTGTCAGCAGCATAGGTAAAATGGTCAGTTTGTGACTCTGCCGTGTGCCGTATGTCAGTGACCACAAGCAAGAAATGTAATTATTGTGTGCTGTAGTTCCCCACATATGAAACAGTGATAATGATAGAATCACAATTCCTTCTTTTGCTTAGTTTGCTTGTTGGCTCTGTGTTAAGTGAATACAGGTAATGGAATTAATTGTAAACATGGAACCTATGAACACTTAATAATATCTTTCCTTTCTACTGTGTTTTTTGATCTTTATGTATCTTCTTAGAAAAGTTAGTTTCTTGGGTCATTTTGAGTAACTATAAAATTATCCTTTTCAAACATGTTTTTGTTCTGGTATAATTGAGCCTGTGTATAGATATAGTCAACCTACATACTGCAGCACTTTGTGTACTGCAGGCTACCAAAATCTTAGATACTCCATAGTGCTTCTGTTTATTGTATAATCTTCTCCCCAGAAAAGAAGGTGTTTGTAGTGATGATTTTTTTTTTCTATACTTGCTTTTGTTTGTCATGTATGACAAAGGTCAGTGCTATTAGTTTTTCCTTTTTGATTATTTTTTGTGTGATTTTTTTGTTTGTTTGTTTCTTTGTTTTGTTGGGCATGCAGGGGTCATGTTGTTGGTTTGTTGGTTTTTTTTTTTAGTGGTGGTGGTGGTGGTTTGGGTTTTGTTGGTGTTTATTCAGATACTGAAGGCATCCCTGCACATGATGGGGAGGTTGGAGTAGATGATCTCTAAGGTCCTTTCTAGCCTATGAAGTCTGTAAGATGTGTTTCTAATTCAAGCAGAAAATGCTGCAGGGCAATGAAGACACTCATCTCCAAGGGAATTAACTCCACACTTTCTGCCCTGCAGAAATCTCCATCTTCAAAAAGCTGGGAAAGAGGTATATTACATTAGGAGACCACAGTCATTCATCATGTTCTTAATGAGTACCAGTCAGAAGAATCGACTCATGTCTGGGTGTGTATCTACTGTTACGAGGCTTGCCTATCCTGTCCCTCTTCCTTAGGCTTGGAGCTGATAGAACAGTGATTTGTATTAATCCTTTTATATCAGTCACTGTAAGAAGAGAGTGACAATGTGAAGTAAATACTAAAGGCAGTTGTAATTACATACTCAGGTTTAATCTCACATTTGTTAATTGAAATGGGATGAGTTTCAACAAGGCCAAATGCCAGGTCCTGCAGTTGGGTCACAACAACCCCAAGCAATGCTACAGCCTGGGTCAGTGTGGCTGGAGAGCTGCCTGGCAGAATGAGATCTGGGGGTTGTAATAGGCAGCTGAATATGAGCCATCAGTGTGCCCAGGTGGGCAAGAAGGCCAATGGCATCCTGGCTTGGATTAAAAATGTTGTGGTCAGCAGGAGTAGGGAGGTGATTGTCCCCTTGTACTCAGCTTTGGTGAGACCACACCTTGAGTATTGTGTTCAATTTTGAGCATTGCAATAAAGGAGAGATGTGGAGGTGCTGGAAGAGGTCCAGAGGAGGGCAGTGAAGCTGGTGAAGGGCTGGAGAATAAATGTAGTGAGGAGTGACTGAGGGAGCTGGGGCTGGTTAGATTGAAAAAGAGGAGGCTGAGGGGAGACCTCATTGCGGTCTACAACTACCTGAAGGGACGTTGTGGAGAGGAAGCTGCTGGTCTCTTATCACAGGTAATTGGAGACAGAACAAGGTGGAATGGCCTCAAGCTGAGACTGGGGAGGTTTAGACTGGACATTAGGAAAAAGCTTTTCATTGAGAGAGTGGTCAGAGACTGCAGTGAGCTGCTGAGGGAGATGATGGAGTCACCAGCCCTTGATATGTTTTAAGGGTAGTTTGAGTATGGTGCGTAGGGATATGGTTTAAGGTGAATCTTGTAGAGTAAGGTTATAGGTTGGACTTGGTGATCTTGAGGGTCTTTTCCAACCTGGATGTTTCTATGATTCTGTGGGAGGTGAGAAAGGAGTGAGAGAAGTCAAGAGCAATAAATTTGCATTGCATGAGGGTACATCCCATGCAGAAGCTCAGTATGGGTAGTTCTGCTACTCTGAATAAGGTTGTGGGACATATTTGACCAATCTGTATTTGGCTTTTCAGATTTCACTTGTAAAATGCTTTGCTCCTCTTCTAAAAAGTGTATAGCCCAGTGCATTAAGGGGAATATGTGAAAAGGGCTTCCAGTAGTTTCATGTGTTTTACTTATCATATAATGGTTTAGGTTGGAAGTGACTTCAAAAATCATCCATTTCCAACACCTCTCACTAGATCAGGTCGCTCAAGGCCTCATCCAGCCTGGCCTTGAACACCTCCAGGGAGGGAGCAGCCACAAACTCCCTGGGAAACCTGTTCCAGTATCTCACCACTCTCACTGTAAAGAAATTCCTCCTGACATCCTGTTTAAATCTCCCTTCTTCCGGTTTAAACCCACTACTCCTCATCCTGTCATTACAAGACCTTGTCAATATTCCCCCCACCGAGCCTTCCTGTAGGCCCCTTTCAGATACTGGAAGGCTACTCTGAGGTCTCCTCAAAGCCTTCTCTTCTCCAGGCTGAAGAGCCCCAACTCTCTCAGCCTGTGCTCATAGCAGAGCTGCTCCAGCCCTCTGATCATCTTCATGGCCCTCCTCTGGACTGGCTCCAGCAGTTCCAGGTCCTTCTTGTGCTGGGGGCTCCAGAACTGCACACAGTACTCCAGGTGGGGTCTGAGGAGCGCAGAGTAAAGGGGGAGAATCACCTCCCTTGCCCTGCTGGCCACACTGCTCTTGAGACAGCCCAGGACACAGTTGCTGTCTGGGCTGCACCCACACACTGCTGGCTGATGTTGAGCTTTTCATCAATCATTATTCTTTTCTTCAGCGTCAAAAGTGTCTCAAGAGTAGAAATTCAGCATACAGCTTAAACAAATTAGAAAGTCCAGTCAGTTAAAATATCTGCCAGTTTGACGTCATATGGAGCTATTCTTAGGATAAAATAACCTGTGCTTAGTGTACTGTGCTGCCAAAAACCATCCACATCACTGCAAATAACGGCACCTAATTCTAATGACTACTTGATTCTTGCAGACAAGTGTTAGTTATTGCTGAAATTTGACTTTGATGGCTCAGAATAGAACAATACAGAGCTCTAGGGAAATTTCTTGGGTTTGAGTAGCTAATGGAGCACAGGAGCACACCTCCAAGGTGTATTGAAAGCAGAATCCTTGGCAAGAGCATTCAGCCTCTTTTGTATCTCAAGAAAAATTAAACTAAATCAGGTAATTATGTGAGATGAGAGTAGATGATCTCTGAGGTCACTTCCTGCCTAAGCCATTCTGTGAAGATGAGGAGGTCGCTGCTTCAAATAATTGACAGCTTAAATGGAAAAGGCAAAGAGGAGTTGGCAAACAAAGCCATAGCACGGAGTGTCTGAGCTGACTTTCATGAGGTGTAGTGATGGCTAAACTGGCTTTCTTTCCTGCTGTTTCATTTAGTATTCCTAATTATCTCATGGAAGCACACATGGTACACTGACCTGCTTCTCTGAAGGGCCTGTGTGTATCTGATTATAAAGAGGTTGACTGCTGCATCTTTGTATTTATTTTCATAGGATCTTTTTTGCTTTTTCTGTTTCAGAGCAGGATGGAAAAGGTTACAATCAGCACTGTGCTGCCTCTCAATCAGTGGGCACAAAGCATTGCTTGGGTTCAGTGTGTTTGGGCTGCAGGCACTGCATTGCCATTGGTGGCAAACAGAGGATGAATAAAAAACGATTTACAATTTTATCTTTATTAAGATCTAGGGTAAACAGATGCCCAAACTATGTCTGCAAACATCAGTGCTGATAGAAAATACTGTACTGTTTGGTAGTCATGAGAGGGAAAACACACATCATTCCTGTCAGTTTTTCTCAGAAATTTCTCAGCTCAACATATTGAGGCCATCAACTGTTCAGTGACTAATACATCTGTTCTACATGCTCACCTTAACAAGGCAAAGGGGAGATGAAGAATGTGTCTGATGTGGTATAGCTGGAGTATGAAGCGAGAATAGATCCAACAAAGAGCAGTAGCTCTGTATCACCTATGATAATACATCTTGAATGTCTTATAAAATATTCTGTGATGATGTTAGGGTAGTTTCACTGGCTGTACACTTACAACAGTTTGTGTTTCTTTGAGATCCTTGTACCCAAATCACATTTGTAAGAAACTGAGACTGCAGATTCTCCCCTCTACTCCCATTCTTCCCACTCCATCATTCTCTCTGCTTCCTAAAACACATTGTTTTTCTCCCTTGTTTTCAAAATCAAATAATCCTAATATTTCATGTTTTCCCCCATACAGTTGTGTAAATATAAATGATTTATATAAAAAATACTTAGAAACTCCTCAGTTGGCAATGTATTTGTAATATGACTAGAGTTCAGTGCAAGTTTTTGCAGTAGAGAAGAAAAGAAAAAAACAAAAAAAAACAGAGAAGAGTTCCGAAATGGCAACTCTGACCTTTTCAAAGCAGTTCTCCTACAAAAGAATATCACGTGTCTTCTTTAACTGATGTTAACTGGCATGTGATTTAAATGCTGATGTCTCTGGCAAGTGGTTTGAGTTGCTAATCGTATCTGTATGCAATTATTTATCTGTGTTATAACACCTGCATAATGCCAGATCAGAAGATTAGTTACAATGTTTGTGCTGATCGCCCCCAAGATCGATTGGTTTCTCTTGAAACTTTGAGGAGGCTCTCTGGCGTTACAAAATGAGTTCTCTAATTCACATGATACCAAAAGGATAAAGGATAGTGGCAGTTTTATATGAATTTTGATGATAGCACTAATCTTATTGATTACTAGAGAACTAGCAGGAAACTAGAGGGGCAGTGGCATAAATCTGATAAAGTACCTTGTCTCTTCAGAGCAAGAACAGCAAACAATAGGACACAACTTACTTATTTTCACTAGTTTTTATAGCTCTTCACTCACCTAAAACATCTTGAAGTTTGAGTGGAGACTGCATCTCCCTGTGACAGCAGACTTTTCCAGCTTGAAGGTCTCTGGTGTACTATTGACCTTTTCCCTAATATAACAAAGCTATATTTGAAATTATGGTTATTACAAATATGATTAACAGCAGAGGCAGCATTATTGAACATAAGCATCCTCTTGATAAATTTAGCCTCCATCTACAGTCAAATAGGTCAAAAGCCTGATTTTTCTTGAGGAAAGATGAAAAAATGCTACATAAAGGCAGATGTGCAGGCCTGGTTGTGTGAGATTTCTGGTAAAGCAAGGGTAATGCAGCTCAACTGGGAACATTAGAACTGATTAGACTGAATTTGCCTCAAAGCTGCTATATTTTGTAACTTTCCCTGTCTTTGGATGACCTTTGAATTTGCTGTCTTTCTTGGCCAATTTCGGGTTCACTAAATGCTCACATCTGTGTTACTACTCTGCACCTATAGTTCAGTAGCTTAATTACACCAGCTGAAGCTCAGGTCCTTGCTAGCTTGTTTGGACACTACACTCTGTGCCACTGCTCCCTTCGTTTAACAAGGTTATACCATATTGCATTAATGAGGTTATACAACTGAGACAACTTGAAAGCTTTTATTCAAGCTTTGAGATCTTTTGTTATGCCCTCACACTTAGAGAACAAGGTGCCCTTCATATTTCTCTGTCTTATTCAAGACACAAATATTGAATTTCACAGCTTCTCTCTGTGACTAGCCAAAGTGAATGGACTGCTGCCTTTATTAACACCATGGTTTGGATTCAAAAGTAGCCTGGCTGCAATAAATCTTTTTGTGAAAAAATAAATTAGAGAATGAAGATTAAAGAGCTGCTTTTTAACATCTGAAGAGTGAATAGCACTTTGGTTTCTCCAGTAGGGGTGAGATTCATTTATAACTTCCTGGTGAAAAACTGCTATGAGAGAAACTCTGCTCTGCAAGTCCTTACCTTTTTATTTCTCTTTATCCTGAAGGTACCACTGTCCTCTTTTTGTCCCATGACAGTTTGTCACGACTTTGTTTCTCCTGTAGCTCCAGATTTTGATTCTACGCAATGTACTTTTCCTTTGCCAATGCATTACTGTTATTAGCACATCAGCTGCTTGATTAGCTATCAGTCTAGCATGGATTATACAAATAATTCTGTCAAACTTCATTTTGGTGATTCTGAATAGGAAAGGATTCTTACTGTGGAAATGGCAGAAATGTATTTTGGTTTAAGAAAAATAATTACAGTGCAGAGGTTCCAGATTGTATTTCATATGAAAGCAACGATCTGGGTTTAAATGAAGAACAGTGTTGAGATATCAGCTTTGAAATATTTCTCTTTGAATTTTGAAAGATTGGCATGGAGATTTATATAAAAGGGTCTAGAAAAGAGTACACTTTCCAGTTAAGAGATGAGCTATTTTTAGTATTAAATTTCATAATAATTATAAATTATGTGTGCCTTTATTTTATCAATATACTTGTGACTGTGGAAAATAATCAGTAATACACATGAGATGTAACTAAGATATTTTCACATTTTTTTCACAAAAATAATGGATCATTTTATATGTAGAGCCACCATTCATTTTCAACTCTTTATTTTTTAATTCACACTTTTGGCGTTGATTGACTGCTAACCTTTTGTTTTCAACTCCTGTTGATGAGTTCTTCAGTTCATGTTGCTACTGACTTGAATGGATGCTTCACCTGTCATTTGGCATTTGTTAATCTTAGACAATCATGGAAGGCAGCTCTAAGGTCACCCCAGAGTCCTCTCTTCTCTAGGCTTCACAACCCCAGCTCCCTCAGCCTGTCCTCATAGCAGAGGTGCTCCAGTCCTTGGATCATCTTTGTGGCCCTCCTCTGGACTCGCTTAAACAGCTGTGTGCCCTTCTTATGCTGTGCACACCAGAACTGGACACAGTATTCTATATGGGGTCTCAGAAGAGCAGAGTAAAGAGGCAGAACCACCTATATTCAGGGTTTAATTCAAGGAAGATGTGAAGGAATGTGGAGTTCCTCATCAATTACCAAAGGCTGTGGGGCAGGGAGTTTTTCCCCTGTGCACCATATAGAATGATTCTGGCTGTAACATTTATTATCTAATCTTCAGTTTATCTTTCTGTGCTTCAAAAATAATAGCAATTACCTATAGTATTTCAAAAGTTGCCAGGAGATCATTAGTCACTTTTATCTACAATGCAAATGCATCCGTGCTTGTACCAAGATGTGGGCACCAACTGACTACTATTTAAATACATGGTTCAAATTGTACTGACTCAGATGCATGGCAATTATAGCCAGAAACAATTTAGTAATCTGGATTTTAAAGCTGCCAGAGAATAGTTGTCATTCTGATTTTGTACTTTATAATGCCATGTTCTGGAAGAGAGGGATGAGTTTTGGAGAAAATCTTTCCTTTCATCATTTTCACAAAAAGAGAGCATTTAATTACTCTTGTTCTTTCCTGTCATTATCCTCAATTTGCATCTCTCAACTCTGATACGTCTGGTGGGCTTTTGTAGAGATTTTTACTTTTTAGACTCTTCTGAGTAAGATACAAGATTATTTCTGGCTTGGATCAGAGCCATTCATTCTGAACTGGAGAACAGAAGTAGAAGAAAGGCCAGGATATCCAAGGGATTCAGTGGTAACAGTGCTTCCACTGGCTTCTGTCTTTTCCAATAAGTAGCTGAAGTCCATGAGGAGACACTGTCTCTAACAGCTTTTTTTTGCCTACTAAGCTGAGGGAAATTTCCAAGCTTTATGCTTTAAACAATTAATTTCTGCTAAGTAGCTCCTATTTATTGAAAGTCTTTTAAAAGTTCAGAAAAAAAGCAGGAAAGTTGAAAAGAAAATGCTTCTGCAAGATGCAATTATACTGTCTGTCCCTCTTTTATGAAATGTGGGAGGCTTGAGCAACAATAATAAACATAAAATGTTAGTTCCTGTATAATCTTCCATTAGCATCATAAGAGCTTTATTTTCTTGGGGAAGGTTGCATATTTAAGTTCTTCTTTCTTTAAGGAAACTTAAAAGAAGAAGAGCAGAAAGGAAGATGGATAAAGTAGAAGGGTTTGTTGTATTTAAAAAAAAAAAAAAAAGTATCTTTGCTTCTTGTGCCCGGTATCTTTATGTCCATCAGACAGTGAAGTGGCCTGAAATGCAGATGTGTAGTAGGGAAAACTGACCCCCAACTTTTTCCTGTAGTTCAGTACAGACCTTGGAAATGTGTTATTTTTCAACAAGGGTTTCATGCAGCAAGCAGTGTGCCCATATAGTAACATTTCCATAGCCCTGGGGCAATAACAGACCTTCTTTTGATACCACTAAGTCAAGTGAACCTAATAATGACTTCAAGGTTTAAAGACCCTAACTGAAATTCTAGCAATGAGGTTGGAATGGTTTGTACTGAAGGATCCACCCTTAGATCTTCCTTTCAAGGTCATTGGTAAAGCTCAGTAAGATGATGTCAACATTTATGTTCTGTGTATATCACTTTTAGTTTTAAGAAAGAGAACTCCCTTATAAATTTTGTACAGCTCACTAGTCACTGTAACCTGAGTTTGAAAACATGGAGGAGTTGCTGAAGGGGTGTGTTTAAATGTGTTATGGCCAGAGCCCAGATCATGCTGTCTTAGAAAGGTAGACATCTTCCTGACTTGAGAAGGAGCTTTCTGAAGCTCACAGCATTGCTGTCATTAAGGACACATTATGGCATGGACTGCAGTGCAAAGTACAGTAACTAGTCTTCTACTCTGCATTAGAAATGTTGGTGCACATAAGCAATTATTGAAGAGTAGACAAAAAAAAAAAAAAAAGAAAAAAAAGAGCATAATTATGGGTTTGGACAAGCAGTAAGCTCTTAGCAAAAAAAATGCTTCTCATGTCCTCCCATCAAGTGACTGAAGTGGCCTTCCCGGTCTCAGGGTACAGGATTCAGGCAGTTGTCTGTGAATGCTGTTTGAGAGAGGGAATACATGGATAACTTCCAAAGATAAATTTATAGAGTATTGTTTGATACATTCAACATTTTCTGAAATTTCCTGTTTTGTTTTTTTTTTTTTTTTTAAACTAGTCTGAAACCAGATTGTTGTTCTGGACTGATGATCATTCTATAATCTATATGTCATTCTATATATATAATTTTAAATAAAACCAGCTAAAAAAATACATATTGTTTAAACCCCACAACCTCTTTGTGTTTAGTTTCCAGAAACCTTTTCTGAAGTGATTACTCTTTATTTCCCCATTTCTGCTGTTACTGATCTTAGAAGGAGGAAGAACACTATATTTTAGCCTGGCTGAGGCATTGAAAAATGAAACATGTCAGTTACTTGAGGACTGGTTTTTAACCTGCTGGGTAAGAACATAAGCAGAGTTACCTAGGAAATGTGTAGAAGCACAGTCATAACTTGGAGCACAGTTTTTACTGCTCATATGAAATACCATCATGAACTTTCATTGAGCTGAAGTGAGAATTAATTTAGTTCTCTATGTCCCTGGTAGAATTTTGTTAAATTGCTACAGGCCATAACTTTCTGCATCTTGTAAAATAATGCACAGCTTCCCTAGACAATGTAGTGATGTTGGTAGCAGTGTGGTTTTTTTTTTTTTTCATTATTTGATTCCATGTAGCACCTATAAATAAACAATCTGTGCAGCACTAACAGTCCTTCAAAGTTAAAGCTTAAGCGTATCGATATTGTCAGGTCCATTAACATAAAGCACTATACACTGCTGGCCAGAGAGCTTGATAAATGCGTAAGAGTTATGCAGGAATAAGAACACCGTCAGTAATTATGGAAACTAGACTCACAACCTGGTTCTTCTGAAACTCATTGGCTCTGCAGAGTGTGGCTCTGCAGAGCTGTGATACTATATCCTTCCAGTCCACTTCTGTTTTGGTGCAGCATTTTGGCACAAGGTTGAAAACACTTTTCCTTCCGTGTTAAGTTCTCCATCCATCGGTGTTAAATATGTGCTTATACAAACTGCTTCTGAGTTAGTGCTGTAACAACACCGGAGGAGGTGAGAAGGGGCTTTTACAGAGAGAGGAATATTTAAAATGTGTTGATCTGTGGTTTTGTCCATACCATGTACATGCATCACTGTGCATGTGAGGTGTGGATTACCTGTGAGGTGTAGATTACCCCTGTTCAGACCGTACTGTGCAGAACAGCAGCATGTGGCAGGCAGAGGAAAGTGTCTCTCCAGACAGTACCCCATATGGTGCTCTAATCTCTGTTCGTACCCCAGTTCTGTTTTCATTCTGTAAAGAGACCACAGAAGATGTGGGGAAGCTAAGAGATTGATTTTCTTGGCCAGTATGGGGTGGCTAACAGAAACAACACACAATTCTACCCTTTTCAAGGCGGTGGCTGTCTGTGGTAGTAAAACCACATAGAGGTGAGCAGAAAATAGTAACTCTGTAGACTGATGGAAAGAGATTTATTTCCCTTCAACATATGGCATAGCTAAATGTTCCATTAGCTGTCCCTTCACTGCTCCACGAATCTCCCACAGAAGTGTACTTCCAAGCTTATTTTCCCATGACATGCTGCAAAGTTTGAGATGAGAAAACTGATTCTGAATGTTGTATCCAAATTTTCACTTCTGGGAGCTGAGGAACACCTTGGCAAATATTATTCTAAAGCTACTCTATCAAAGCAACCACAGAACTTTAAAAATATGTCCTTTAGCACACATGGAGGTTGGGGGTTTTGGTGGTTTTTTTTTTAATATGTAGGGCTATTTATAACCCAGATTCTGACTCCCAATCTTTTATTCTCATTGTCCTTGGTTAGATTAATGATTCTGGAGAGCACCTTTGTTAAATCTGAGCCATAAACTACTCCTCTTTCTGTGTCATTAAAAAGTTTGTGCAGAGTAAAACGGCCACAGTCCTATAGCATGGGGCAGATTAGCAATAAAGACAGTTCAGCCTCACCTTCCCATCACTCTCCAGCTCCATAAATGAGTTCTGTGAGTTCTGGGACAGGCTCCTCAGAGAAGTTGTGTAGTCTACTTCTCTGGAGACTTTTTTAACCCACCTGGATTTGTTCCTGTGTCGTCTGCCCTAGTTAATCCTGCACTGGCAGAGGGATTGGACTCAATGACCTCTGGAAGTCTCTTCCAACCATCCTGTGATTCTGTGATGGTATAGAGAAGAGGTTAGTGCAGATAATGAGAGTCTAACTACATGGATTCACTCATTAAGGACAGAAATACATCAACATAACTTGTCTGTTCCTTCTCTGCAGGCAGCATGAGCACCGATCTAACTCTGGTAAGAATTTGGGCTACTTTGTCATCCACAGAGGCAAGGATTTGCTTCTCTGTATTCAGCTCTGAAGATGAATACAGCAGTGCTGCAATAATGTTGCTGATTGGCTATAATGCTGCTATTGTGTGTGTTGTTCATACACAGCACTTGAATGATAGATCAAGATTCTGAAAGATGTTTCAGATCAGCCATACAAATAAAATAACTATTATTAGAGTTATTTGGTGATTTGAGGAAACAGCCCATTTTACAGCAATGCAAAGAAAAAGAGGTGGCTGAGATTCTTAATTTTCTCTTCAGTTTTGTTTGGTTTGGGTTTTTTCCTGCATTTAATGTATTACTCAAATGAAAATTCAGTGCATGACAGCTAAAGTATGTGTCATGATTCTATTCTCTCTAAAAAGGCTGAATTTTCTGTTTATCCACTGGTGTTTGAAACTAAATAGCTGTAATATTGTTTATGATTTATGGTGTTGCTGTTGTAGTCATACATGTAGGGGACACAATGTCTACATGGATTACAGACGTAAAAGGATACAATACTTAGTGAGCTACACACAGCATCTTGTGAGATCATGGTCTGAAGTGTATGATTCATAAGGACTTTGGTGGAACAGGAGACTTGGAGCATGTCAGAATTTGTAGCTTACTGAGTTATATCTGCAGCTACAACTCCGCTCATCCTCTTTGGAAACTTTTTCTAGTCAGTGAAATTGAGGTTAATGTTCCTAAGACTTGCCATTTTTAAAAAATATAATATGCCAGCACCCAATTCTCCACTCATGTCAATCAGCATAGCTTCATTTTTGTTGGGGAGTTTGAGAGATGACCATTCTCAGGCTTGTTATTATAGCCAGGAAACATCAAGTTCCATTTCCAATTGCTTACTGCGTGCTAACAGTTCTCTTGATGTCAGTGATGCAGATTGGCATGAAAAGCTCCCATCATTGTGGAGCTAAATATATTCCTGAAATATCAAAATAATTCAGGGGTGGTTTTTTTTTTAATAGCAGTTTTGCAGCATTTTTCTGTAGAGTCTGGTAAATGGCTTTGTTCTCCAGGATTACAAAGAAATTAGATAAAAAAAGTTTAATCATGCAACTATGAAAGGTTGCAAATGTGAAAAGCAGAAGCTTTGGTGTTTTCTTTAAATATTACTTTGCTATTATCAATTCCACATTTAAAACCAAAGGAAATTAAAAGTTCTCAACTTCAAATTAAACACCATTTATTTTTATGTTTTTGAAAGAAACCGCTTTTGCAGGCAGATTTTTCAGAACAGTCAAGTGCCGATTGTCATAATTGCTTCCTGGGAAGGGATACCTTTGCCAAGGTTATTTCTGTCACTTCCCCTCAGATTTTTTTCTTTGATCTTTACCTCTGAAAATAAATGTCATGTTGTTTTGTAAGTACTATTATGAGCAATACCAGCTCCCTATGCACCTGTAATTGAGGATCTACCTATTCTTCCCTTCACAAAGTTAGTGCAGCCTTCACTGCTAAACTCATGCGCACCAATCTCAAATAAAGGCAGGGTGCAAAGCTGCAATTCTGTGTGGTATTGTCATAAATGTGAATTTCTTGGGGCTATTTTAGGCACGTGCCTCTCTGAGCAGAAGCAGAGTAGTAAGACAAAGGACTAGAACTGTTCAGATAGGCAAAAGATATTCACTTCCTTGGAAGAAAGAATAGATCTTGGAGTGAGACAGGGTTTATGGAACGAGACCTTTCTACTCATGACAAAAGAAGGAAGATCACATTTTACCTTCACAGAATCACAGAATGTTAGGGGTTGGAAGGGACCTTGAAAGACTGCCTGGTCCAACACCCCTGCCAGAATAGGATCACCTATACCAGATCACACAGGAATGCATTCAGGTGGGTTTTGAATATCTCCAGAGAAGGAAACTTCACAGCCTGCCCTGGGCAGCCTGTTCCAGTGTTCCATCACCCTCACTGTGAATGTTGGTTTTTTTTTTCATGTTTCCATGGAACTTCTTATGCCTCAACTTCCTCCTATTGCCCCTTGTCCTGTCATTGGGCATCACCAACAAGAGCCTAACTCCATCCTCTTGGCACTCACCCTTTACATATTTATAAACAATAAAATAAAATACACCTCTCCAAACTACAAAGCTCCCTCAGTCTCTCCTCATAAGGAAGATGTTCCACTCCCTTAATCATTTTTGTGGTTCTGCACTGGAATTTTTCAAGCAGTTCCCTGTCCTTGAACTGAGGGGCCCAGAACTGGACACAATATTCCAGATGCAGTATTACCAAGGCAGAGTAGAGGAGGAGGAGAACCTCTCTCAACCTTCCTGCACACCCCAGAATGGCATTGGCCTTCTTGGCCACAAGAGCATATTGCTTGCTCATGGTCAACCTTCTTACCATTCTTCTGAAAAAATTAGAGGTAAACAAAAATGTTGAGGGGCAAATGTGAGTCATAGGATTCAATTACTTCAGTGTAGGTTTTTCAGACTAGGAGTGGCTTTTGTAGAGAAGGGATTCGGGCTCTTTCAGGGATTTTCACTACAGCTCAAGCAAGGACAAAAGAAACACATGGCAGTGGTCCGGGACAGCAGTTTGGTGAAGATCTGTTTGGTGACAGAGGTAAGGAAAGAGAATGGGAAAAATATAAAGGGTTGGCAGTAGTAGATGATGACATGTTGGAGAGAAGATTCAGCCATTGAGATTTCTTGCCCTTCTGTAAAGTCAGAATCTGTACATACAGCCTTTTGGTCAGTGAAGAAGCTGAATTACACCTTTCAGATGAAAAAAAGACAGGAAGGGTAGAAGTTGTGTTGCATGGTCACTGCAGTTCACAAGAATGAATGTGACAGGCTGAGAAGACACAGGAAAGAAGAGTGAGAGGAGCAATCTGGGAAGGTGGCTACTGAAGTTGGTCTGAGGCTTGGCTGTAGATGACAGAAATTAATAAAATGAGAGAAGGGAAGATGGCATTGAGTAGTGCAGTCACAGGACAAAGACTTCCAGAGTGGGGAAGGCAGCAGACAGTCCCAGCCTGGACCAATTCAGGGTAGGGATAGTAGGAAAATTAGAAGTCTTGCTAAGAGAGGGAAGCTGTGCAAGCAGTGCCTCACATGTGCAGGTGTTTTAGTGAGACAGAAAAAGAAGCTTCCTCTGCCAGTACTGTCAGGAAGGTCTGGGAGGTTGCAGCACTAGTGCAGGTATCAGCCATGGGTAGAACAGCACTCACAGCTGATGTATGAGATAAGGTGCCACAGTAACATTGCCCTCCAGCTTCCTGTTCAAACTGCTACCAGATTGCACTCCTTTGTGTTGATTTTCTGCATGAGAACTAAGAATCAGAAGAGAGTGACATGATACTCATGGGTTCAGAGACAACAGTAGGAGGGTGGATGGAGGAGGTCAGCATGAGGTTCTCTAAGGTAAATGAAAAAAAAAAAGGTATAATTTTCACCAGACTGATTGAAGTGGCAAACTTGTGGGAGGTACTGTGTGACAGGATTACTAAAGAATGCAGCATAATGGAAATCCAGAAAGAGGTGAATTAACCCAACTACTAAACCATGACATTTTCTGATTTTTGAGTGTTATGGTTTGCAAGTGTAATAATTTTCTCTCATAAAGCAGAAATAGTCATACAACATTTTTTTTTCTTTTTTTTTCTTGGAGGAATCAACAGTGTTTTTAGGGGCAAAAATAATAATTCAGATTTCTATCTTGCTTTGTTCCTGGTTATAATACAGGCAATGCTGAACAGTACTGTGGTTAAAAAATGTTTTCAAGCTCGTTTTAATGCAAATTAAGTACAGCTCTCAATAAATGTGAGCACTATAATAGTTTCTTAGCAGTTCACTTTAAACAGTTAAACAAAAAAAGCAGTTGGCCTTACTAGGGATAGATTTGCATTACCTGGGGGGTTCTGGTAAAACCAGAAACCCTTAAAATGCTTTGTGGGTGCTGGGAAAGCTCAGAAATCTGTTGAAATCAGGGAATTGCAATGATATCATGCTTTGAAGAGAAATGTTTTGATCTGAATTGTAGTGGGCACTGAGCTCTCAAGGAGTTCTCTCAACATAGCACAGTATTCCTTACCAAGAAATGGCCATGGACTAGCTTACAGTCAGACATGCTCAGATACATCTTAGTTCCATACATCTCTTGTGAGAAATCAGGAATGACTCCAAAGTCTGAAGAAGAGAATGGGGTGGGAAATAAGGAAGTGTTCCTTAGGAGAAATGAGATGGTTTTGACCAACATTTTGCAGTATAGGAGCTTACACACTGATACCATTGAGAGAAAAAAAGATTGCTTAGTCTATATTTATTTTCTTTACAGAATTAAAGCTTTATAAATTACCTGAACATTTACAAGAAAATGAGTGCTGAAACAAATTTATTAGTCAGCATTCCCCTTTGTTTGTTTGGTGGTTTTTTCGGAGATTTTTTTGGTTTTTTTTTTTTTTTCCTCTGCTTTTCCTACCTCAGTATCTTCACACTTGAACAGAATAGAAGAGGGACAAGAGATAGACCCTCCACCTCACTATGGTCTCCTTTCAGAAGACATTGCATGTCATACAATTGCCCTTGGTCTATGAATCCAACTTGTCCAGGTCTCTCTGTAGAACCTTTGTACCCTGAAACAGATCAGCACTCCCTCCCATCTTATTATCATCTGCAAATCTACTGAGAGTGCACTCAAGCCCCTCATCCAGATCATTGATGAAGATATTAATGAGAGATAGCCCCAAAACTGAGTGGGAACACCACTTGTGACTGACTGCCAACTGGATTCAATTCAATTCACCTACTTTCCAGATACTATTTAACCAACAGAAACATCCACCCATCCCAGCCATCAGCAGCCAGTTTCTTCAGGAGGGTGCTGTGTGAGACAGTGTGAAAGGCTTTGCTAAAGTCCAGACAAACACTCACAGCCTTTTCCTCATCCATTAAGCGGGTCACTTTGTTGGAGAAGGAGACTATGTTTGCAAACAGGAACAGTTAGTAAGTCGTGTGCCAAGGCCTTCAGTTACACGTATACCACAGTCGTTTTTATAGGAGAAAATAATAGCTAAGAGAAATATGAAGTACTATTTCAATAGCGTACCACATATATGTGAATTAGCTCCAAATATCCATTGTCACATCATGTCTCACAGCTTTCCACTCAGTAAACACTGTGTAAACATCCAATGTTTTGATCTATGGGGTAAGGAAAATGTCAGTCAGTTCCACAAAGTAAGTTTGCCTTCCATTTTTTTCCAGTTGATTTTCTCCTTTGATAACAGAAGCTGAGAGTATATGACTCAGTTGAATATGAAGAAAGCAAGAAACAGGTTGAAGGCTGCTTTGACAAATAAGGATGAAAACAAATGCCTGTATATTCACATTCTAAAATGAATACTTCTATTATTTACAGATGTTATTCAAAGGTGCTCTTTCTGGAAGAGTAAGGGGCTATACTAAATCACCTTATTTGGGAAGTTTGATAGTGGGGGGATGGAGCTTTTCTAAGATGAGTGTGTATAACCATCCAGAGTTTTCTTCCAGGCAAAAGCAAAAGATAGTCAGAGAAAGGTTTAATCTTCATCTATTCTGAAAAACATTTTAGTAATAAGTGAGGCATCTACAAGGAACAGAGAACACATTTATCAGCCAGGAAAGTCTGCTGTGTTCCAGAAGTTTAAATGTAGAGCTGAGAAAAAGAAAGATGAATTAGTCCTTCTACAGAGTTAAACAAAAGCATCAATTCTTTGACCACATAAACCGAAATGAAACAGGGAAAGATGAAGTCTTCATTAAGAGTGGGATGGTAAGGTGTAGCAAGTGCTCAGACTAAAGTATTGTTCAGTAATATCGTTCAGAACCTAAATGTGGAGGGTGAATGACTGATAAGAAAGTTTGTATATTTATGGGGTTTCAGTTGGGTTTTTGTTTTGTTTATTGGCTTTTTGGGGGTTTGTTTGTGCTTTTGTTGTTTTAGTTTGTTTTTCTTGTTTACTTGATTTTTTTTGTTAGTTATTTGGTTTGGGGCTTTTTTGTTTGTTTTTGTCTTGTGTTTTTTGTTGTTCTTTTATAGCAAAAAGGCAATTTATTGTGTCTGAGAGAGAAGCAAAATTAAGAATTTGACAGGAGATATAGGGGAGTAGATTACCGTCATATCAGAGTATCTAAAGAATTTAAGTGTGAAATTGCAAGTCTGACATCCAGGTGGCTCAGTACATTCATGATATTACAAGTAAAACTATGAATATCAAATATTGCTCACTTCAGGAGAAAAAAGATAACTGTGTTGATTTGTTCAACTGCATAGAAAGAAAAATGAAAATACTTTTGAAGTGTTAACACAGCAAAGTCATAGAGATTAATGGGAAATGAGATCAAAGACAATGCTCTGAGCAACCTGATCTAGAGGAGGATGTCCCTGCTGACTGCAGAAGGTTTGGACTAGTTGACCTTTAGAGGTCCCTTGGAACCCAAACAATTCTATGATTCTATTACTTCTGTAAAGGGTTAAATATGTCAGATTGCTCTGATAGTTCTTTGATAGGATTATTGATTTTATTGCTGGGGAAATACGCTACAGAATTGATCTGTAGTTCATTGTCATGTTTGATTTGGAGAAATGGGAAGAAATAAAGCTGCTCTATAGAAGACCGGAAAGACTTCATCTGGTGTTCTTCGTACTGTTTTGCATGATTATGCTCAGGAAAGATGTAAATTTGAAGAAGCATTCAGAAGAAGCTGCTCAGCTGAGCAAAATACCATTGTTACTGAAATAGCTTAATTACCCTAACAAAGTAGAGGTTGATACATAAGAGGAGTTTTATTCACCATCTATAGATAGGTTCAGGAATGAATGCCAAGGTGAAAAAAAAAATTAAGATAAAAAAGGTTAAAGAAATATCTGAAAACTGAATGTGAATCCGTTAAGGCTGGAAATTAATAGCACTTTTGAAAATCTGATGGGTTTTGGTTTTAAGGGAGCAGAAAGAAACTAAATTTATGAGAGGCTACATCTTATTTTTTCTGTGGCTGTAGACTGAATTTGATAACAGAAGGGATTCCTTTCTGTCTACTCGTTCCTTTGCCATATGTGATACAGTCAGTCATCCTGAAATTTGTGTTTGTGCCAAATGTGAGATTTGTGCCAAATCTCCATTAACAGGACTAGGATTCTTCTTGATACGTCTTGTTTCTGCTCAGATTAGCAAAACATTTCAGTATGTGCTTAAATTCCAGGGAAGTCATGGATTGTTGGATTTCATTACTAAAACATACATCTCTGTGTAAGAAATACTTGAAGAAAAGAAGTATATAATTGTTTTGCTTGAACCTGAATACAGATCACTCCATCAATATCTTAACCCTGCAAAGATCACAAAATCCTAGAATGGCGTAGCTTGAAAGGAATCTTAGAGATCATCTACTCCAACTTTCCCATCATGGGCAGGGACACTTCTCAGCTGGACTTGGCTGTTCAAGGCCTTATCCAGCCTGGCCTTCAACATCTCCAGGGAAGAGGCATCCATATCCTCCCCAGGAAATCTGTTCCAGAGTCTCACCACCCTTGTACCAAACTACTTCCTAAGATCTACTCGCCCTCAGCTTCAAGCCATTCCCCCTTCTCCTATTGCTAGACACCCTTATGAAAAGTCACTCTGCAGCCTTCCTGTAGGATCCCTTCAGGTACTGGAAGGCAGCTCTAGGGTCCCCCTGAGTCTTCTCTAGGCTGAACAACCCCAGCTCCCTCAGCTTGTCCTCACAGCAGAGATGTTCCAGCCCTTGGATCATCTTTGTGGCCCTCCTCTGGACTCATTCCAACAACTCTATGTCTTTATTATGATGGAGACCAAAACTGGATGCAGTGTTGGAAGTGGGGTCTCAGAAGAGCAGAGCTGACCAAACCCATCTGCAAACACAGTGTGTTAAAACAAATCATGTGTGGCAAAGCAAACGTGGCTGCAGTCACCAAATTGCATAAATAGACTCTGGCCTCCAAAAGATTTTTTGTATGAAGACTGTGGTTTCCAAGAAGAAAAAAAAAAACCAAAACCCAAAAACAAACAGTAATTATAGAAAGAGCTGAAGCACTTTGACAGTCAATAGCATAGAAGTTTTGTTGTTATGAATACAAACATTTTTATCCAGAATAAGGAAAATTAAATACTATTTCATTGGCAATTCTGAGTTAGATATTTATTGCTAGAGTTTCAGATGCAAAATCCCCCAACATAGAATTTAAGCAGTGATTCTGTTTAGATGTTACTGATAGACTAAGATAGCATTTTAGAGCTGTTTGTCTCTGAGCAGCAATCGTTCACCAAGTATATATAGTCCAACGTAATCACTTTTCTTGACTATAGAACATGGTCACTAGAAGCACTTGTTCGTTTCCATCTCTAGAACTCTTTTTTCTGATTATTTAAAATTAAAAGCCTTGTTTATTATACTTATTACAAAATCATGTCTGTATTGGTTACAGTTTTGAACATATTTCTATAAGCTTCTCCCTTCATTATCATTAGTACTTTTGGGAAGACTTATCAGAAAGTGGTTGCTGCCCTCCTTTCTAAGTGCAAAGAAGCAGACCCATTGAGAAAGGGGCTTGATTGCAGAATCTATTTACAGAAGATTTCACATTCTCTATTTTGAGAGAGTGACTGCATTCCTTGTGAATTTCAATTGAGGGCATGAAACCTTTCTGCTAAATTTCTGTATTTCTGAATAGTAAGTTTGTTAAGTATTGTTGCTTATAGATTTCTACTAAGAAAATCAGTCTAGAAAATCAGCAGTGCTACATCTATTTATGCTTTTGTCCTCATTTTAACTTTATTATTGACTGACTTTTTATGTGTTTGTCTGACTTGAGAATTGCTCTGTGATTACTGAACATTCTCAATAATAAAAATAATGTCTTGATTTATGAAAGTCTTTCAAAGCAAAACATTCAAAAATACTTTAAAAGCTAGCCAGGAAGCCTTTTAATGGGCTTTAGACTGTGTGTGTCTTTTGTATAGATTCAGAAAGCTACTCAACGAGATAGGCAGGAATTTCCAGGCTAGTTGGCTTCATTACCATCCATCAATGGCAGTGACAGCTGCTGTCGTTAATGATCTGCATTTGTGCACAGAAAGAGAAGTGTAATTTCCCTTTTACTTCCCAAGCTGAAACCTATATACTATTATCTTCTTATTTCTCTAATGCTCTTTTCCCTCTCCCTCACACACCTTCCCTCATTCTTGCAGGAGCCCAAAGTCATCCTTTCATCACTTTAAGGAGCATTCAGTCTAAGCTGTAGTTTAATCATCCTGATATAAACAGAGCTAGAATCTGTTGTATCCCTACCTGGTCCAAGCATGAACTGATTGCTACACCTCACCTGAGGAACTTGTCATTTTACTAATAAAGATTTTGTTCCAGAGCACACAACTAAGATGGTGCGAATATCCAATGAGCAAATTTCCTTACAAGAATCTCTCATCTGTGTAAATGCTACTGTATGTGGAAGTTATTTATTACCAGCTTCAAACCTGGCATCAATACCATTTTCAAAGTCTATCTCCTTAGTGTCATTTGTTTTAAATAGCAAAAACTTCTGAGATTATTTTCTCTTTATATTTTTTATTACTTCTGCCAAGTTATTTATCCCCAAACCATCATTTTGGGATTCCAGATCTATCAGTGAACACTGCTTCCTTGAGTACAGAGTATTTCTTTGGTCACATCTCATGAAGTAGTTCTGGTAACACTAACATTGCCTGGGCCTAATTTTTAGGCAGCAATGCTCTAAGGCTGCACAATACACAGCATTGGTTTTGGTTTATTCTTTTTTTGAGTGTGTTCCAAACAATGTGTTTGATCTATTCTGACAACTAACTTAAAAAATAGTGCTAATTTCTTTTCACCGACTGTACATATAGGCCAAGTAAGCATCTTTGGCATAGATGTCTAGGTACATACGGTGTCACTATTCTGTTAATTTACTCCTTGTGCTCATGATGCAGATTTCACTTCTGCTTGCTAATTTTTTTCATTTTTCCCCTCAGCAGACATTTTTAATTCTTTGGCTTTCAAGAAGCCCTTCAATAAAAATAGCTTTCAAAAGTGAAAATCTATTATCCACCAAATTACTAAAAAAAAGTTAATTCACACTGTTATGTATACGTAAAGGAAACTGCCATGCAGTTCCTGCTTTTTCAGGATTTTTTGTCTTTAAGGTGAGCATGGACAGAGAAAAGAAACTCTTCAACAATGGGATCCCAGTGGTGCCTCACTTCTAGAGATTTGTACAGAAAATCTTTTGTATGTATCGTGGAAGTTATCTCCAACTTGTTCTAAGTTAATTCTGAAGGGAAATAAAGGAAAACCTTTGGGAAATGAACAGACAAATAGAGAGCAGATGAGGTTGTTTTGGGACTGAGTTTTCAGCAGGTGACCCAACTCGCCACCATTCCTCCCACCTCAAACAAAGTGTAAAAAAAGCGGAAAATACTGACATCATTAGTGCTGTTTTCCACTCTTATTCCATGGTAAGTGAAACTCTGCCTGCAGCAGAAATTTATGGAGTTTACCTACCCTGGTACACATCCATTCAAGTTCATGTATTGTATTTATACACTTAATTTATTTTACAGATCTTCATAGCTCTTAAAATGTGGTAGGGCTGCAAGGTAAACTTTTCCTTTAGTTCTGGCTTCTCTGAAAAATGCTCCTTGTAGGCATCAGTTTGGGATCTCCAAAAACACCCTATAGCTGAACAGACACTGACAAAATCTATCTGTCATGTGAATGTAAAAACAGTTGCCATCCTGTTACCACGAGGTACAAAAGAATGGGGAGAAAAGCTGAGATGGCAAATGTCCTTGTAACAACCTTGAGGTGTTCTCTGTTTTCCTAGTGAAGAGGTCAAGGATCTGCTATGACAGTAAGCTGAGAGAGATGGGGTTGTTCAGCCTAGAGAAGAGAAGACTAGGGGGGATCTCAGAGTGTCTAGCAATAGGGCAAGGGGGAATGGTTTGAAGCTGAGGGAGAGTAGGTTTAGACTGGATCTTGGGAAGAAGTTCTTCAGGAAAAGAGTATTGAGACTCTGGAACAGGTTTCCGGGGGAGGTTGTGGATGCCTCCTCTTTGGAGGTGTTGAAGGCCAGGCTGAATGAGGCCTTGAGCAGCCAAGTCTAGTTGAGAGGCATCCATGCCCATGGTAGGGAAATTGAAGTAGATGATCTCTGATGTCCCTTCCAGCCTGAGCCATTCTGTAATGATTCTATAATCAATCAATCACTCTTCTGGAGTTTTTTGTCCTCATGGAGCACTTAAAACATTCTGAAATACCTCTGTGTACAGCTGATTGTAAAGATATAACTGGTAAAAAAAAAATAATTAATGTGCATCCTCTGTCTTACTGCTGCCTTTTTAAGTCCTGTGAAAGGAGAATGCTTGATATAATTGAAATAAATCTAAAGCAATATAGAGCTGGTTTTTATTAAGTGTTTGCCAGCCTGAATAATTACATGCATTCTTTGGCATGTCATAATAATGCTGTGGTAGAATATATACATTGTGATAACATGAGTTAGTAACCAAGGAAACAGAATTAGTATTGTACCAGTGTCCTCCAGGACATGTATAATTAAGGACCTGTCAGGTTTTCTGGAAAAAGATCTCCAGTGTCTTGAGACTTAACAACATCCTTGTAAAATTCTGATCTACAGACTGAAATGTAAGAAGTGAGGGAGCAGGTACTGCATCAGGTCTGACATACTTGTCTTTGGCTGTGAAGGTCCTTGTCAGCAAACTGTACATACATGGGGGTTTTTTTGTTTTTTTGGCAATGCCTTTTTGATGTCTTCCTAGTTCCTCACAGGAAGCAAATGCCTAAAAAATAAAACCTTCATTTAAAATCAAAGCCCCTACTGCACTGGAATCAGTAGCTGTTGAAGACATTGGGCAACATGCTGATGGATAAAATTGTAGAATTAGAATTATTTTAGATCTTAAATTCTCTACATTAGGGCCTTCTTTCATATCACCTAACCTTAGCTGAAAACACAGTCATTACACAGGGACCTAACTTGAATCTCAGCCATATGGGCACCTAGTCAGGATGTAAGGTGTAAGTATCTCATATTGATAAAGGTAAGTTGTATATGTCTTTGAAGACCCTCAGAGGAAGATCATATCCCCTTGAATACTCGCACCTAAATAGACTGGAAGACCTTTAAAGGCACTTACCTCCTTCTGTTCAGTGCTCATTAGTGTACTCAGGAAATATTGTTTAGAAGAGCTTGTAGACAGAGGACAAGGGCAATGGTTTCAAAAGGGAGTAGGGTAGGTTTAGGTTGGACATTAGGAGAAAGTTCTGCACAATGCGAGTAGTAAAATACTGGAGATCATAGAATCAGTCAGGGTTGGAAGGGACCACAAGGATCATGTAGTTCCAACCCCCCTGCCGTGGGTAGGGGGTTGGACAAGATGACCTTTGAGGATCCCTCCTAACCTAATGCAATCTATGAATCTGTGGAAAAAATATTCACTAAGTGCTTAAAATTCAGGCAAAGTTGAGATGAAGAGATGGAATCCCATACCTTCCTCTCCCAGGGACAACCTGGTCAGTTAATGCAGCTCAAACCAAGTCAGGATCAAAGCAATCTATTCATTTACTAGCAGCAATTTTCTGGCAATTGGCGAACTGTACGGGATCAGACAGTGGCCACACCAATGAGCTCCCAGGCACACCCTGGTGGTGGTCCCCAGGCACCGTGCTCCACATTGTCACATCTCTAGTTGGTTAGAGATTCTCCACTGCGTCATCTGGAGAGGCAGCTCATGATGCTGAGGAGCAACTGTTGGCAGTGACAGACACAGTTTTGGTTGCTTCTATCCTCACTCACAAGTCTCTCCCCAGTGTTGCAAATTTCCATGCTTCTTTTACACTTCTAAAAGCTGATATCATCTTTATTTTGTATGGTTCCTTATAAATGCCCTTTACTGTTTAATCCAGCTAATGATCTTCTTCCTCTTTGACATAAGTGTTGGAAAGTACCTGCTCAGGTGTTCTGAGCAGCTCTGCTTACCCAGGCCATTTTGCCAAAGGTTGTCTGTGCAAGCCCCCAGCAGATGCCCGCTGCTACTTCTGTATTAACTGGGAACAAATGCTGAGCAAGGAATGGCTCTGACCATGATTGGTCTGGACAGATTTGGAAACTGAGCTTTGGTGGACAAGAGAAACTTTGAATATTTGGACCATAATTTTGATGAAGATCAGAGCTGATTTCTACATGAGTCTCCATCTGTATGGATTTGAAATATGTGCTTCACCTTTTTGAATTCATAAAAGTACATATAATTTGCGTATTTTTCTTAGGAAGCCTTAAAAATTGTCTGTGGCACAGTGGCTGCTGCTATTCTAAACATGCAGTTCTAAAGTATTGATATCTTTTATAGACTCTTGCAATCTGATTAAGATTTTTTTTTTCCGCCCCCCCCCGCTCCGTACAATAAGAACTCCATACTGACAGTACAGTTGAAATAATGACTTACCAACTCCCTCAAATCAAGCAGCCAAAGCTTGACAGCTTCATAGTATTTCTGATAATTTTAAAAGAGCACAAACTGTAACTCAGAATTAGTTTGCTGTGAGCCACAAATAAAATATTGATGAAATACGCTCATAATAAAAAAAATTTAGAACATCATTCTAACCTGACTGTCAAACATGGTAATATCCTGTTAATCCACATCACTGGGTAGAGTCAGTAGTAAAAAAAAAAAGTTTGAATAGTGCAAAACTTCTCTTGGGCTAAGGAATAATTTAGCTGACATCATTTTTCAAATGTACAGGTGCAGAAGATGTCTTCAGAGGACAAAGGAAATACAGCTTTAGCTGAGGTGCTTATTGGTTTAAACAATCCTTTACTCTGCAGAATATTTTAATGGTTAAAAATGACATCCTGGTATGAACAGGGTTATGTAATTACCAAACACAAAAAATATCCAAGTCATCAACTTATAGATCACTCCCTCATGTGTGTGGTACTCTTGCACAAGTCTGAGGCAGGATGCACACAGAGTTTGCTGCAAGTTTATGAGATTTCTTCAATAACTTCATAGAATCATAGAATGGTTTGGGTTGAAAGGGACCTCCAAAGGGCATCTAGGCCAATCCCCCTACAGTCAGCAGGGACATCCTCCACTAGATCCAGTTGCTCAGAGCCTTGCTGAGCCCTGCCTTGAATATATCCGGGGATAGAGAGAGCCTCAACTACCTTGCTGGGCAGCCTGTTCCAGTTTTCCACCACCCTCATGGTGAAGAACTTGTTCTTAATGTCCAATCTAGATCTCCTCTTCTCTCATTGCATACCATTGACCCTCATCCTTTAGAATCATAGAATCACTAAGGCTGGAAAAGACCTTTAAGATCATTGAGTCCAACCATGACCACTAAATTATATTCTTAGGTGCCATATCTACATGCTTCTTGAACACCTCCAGGGATGGTAGTTCCATTCCTCCCTGGGCAGCCTGTTCCAACCCCTCACCACTCTCTCAGTAAATAAGTTTTTCCTAATGTCCAATCTAAACCTCCCGTGGCACAACTCAAACCCATTTCCTCTCATCCTATCACTGGTTGCTTGAGCGAGAACACCACCAGCCTTACTTCAACCTCCTTTCAGGTAGTTGTAGAGGTACTCCTATCCCTAATTGCTAAAGATGTGTTGTTGTAGAGGCATGGGAGAAATATATTTAACAATTGTCCTTTGAAATACAGAAAGCAATGGTCCAATTGTTTCTGTGTTGCCATATTTGGAAGCTGTTCATTCCTTTCACAGGTCAAAAGTGCCATGCGTTGGGGACTGTTTATTGGTTTGCATTGCTTTCCAAAATGCAGCCCGTTTCTTTTTAAGTGCATTTAGACAAGAGTGTCTGATATGAGCTCTTTACTGTTAGCTAATTGGCCATGATGTGAGATACATATTTAAGATCAAAGAATATAGAGCAAAATCAAATAATATAGGGAAAAATCAAAGTAACCAACACAAACCCAGGTGATTGTTATTGCCACACATTATACCATAAATATGTAGACACTTTAATATTCTTCTTGAAGCATGCTCCATAATTCTATTAAAATAATGTGGTACAGGACAAAAATTGTATCATAAAATTCTTCTGAAACCTCCTCCAATCTGTCGTCATGGCAAAGGAATCTATTGAAAATGCTTTTAATTCAACAGTGTTTCAGTGGGCCTTTAAAAAATGTGAGTTAGAGCTAAAAACTGTTCACAAGTAAATTGCAGCCTGGTGCTGTATTGTCTCTGTCTTGTCTTTGTGCATTTTAGATTTTGAGTTTTGTCATAACCTCAGTAGTAGGAGTAGGGAAGGGCATGATCTTTCTGCTTGGGGATAATTGCTTGACAAGTTGTAGTGTAATAACATCGAGGAAGGAATCACTCTATTGTCACCTCCCAGTCCTCATATGCTGTGTGGATAATGTCACTGCGCTGGAAGGCCCATTCTTTAGATCTCTGAACCTAAAAGATGTAAAATTACCCCTGTATGGAATCTTTTATAGCAAAACTGAAGCAATTTCAAATTACTTCTTCATATGATTTCAGTTTAGGAGCAATTTCATTATTTTTTTTTTCAGGGAAAAAAAAAAAAACAACACAAAACCCCAAACATTCACTTTTCTGGGTAATTTTCACCATTTCCAAGGAAAAAAGTAAAAACATGAGTGGTCAGTGTTGTGTCTGGCATCTGTGGGCCCCAGTGAACACACATTTATTATGTGAGCATTTCAGAATCAGTAGTAATGCAACTTAGTTTTGTCTTTTCATGGAGAGAAACCCAACTAAACCATCTTTGTCTACTTTGGAAAAAAGTAGTTCAAGATTTCAGAGATTTCCTCTGTGATCTGAGATAGATTGTATGGTTTTCCTGCTCTGGGAGGGAGGTTGGACTTGATGATCTCTTTGGGTCCCTTCCAATCCTTGACATCCTGTGATTGTAAAGGGTTAACCCCTCCTAGGGAGTGGTCTGAACCCGACCCCACTCCCACTTCCTGTCTTGGACTACTATAAAAATCAGAGGAACTTCCTGCTTCTCTCTGTCTGCTCTGCCTCACCTGCCAGCAGCATCCTGGTTCCTGCTGCTCCTGCTTTGGCACGTGGCCAGCCAAACATGTGGTGCAAGCAACCACCTACTGAATCTACATCCATCCATTTCCATCAAATCTAGTTTTATATTTTTGGTACCTTGTTTTCCTTCCCTATACCTTTTTGTAACTCCCCTCATCTAAAATACCTTTTATTTATTGTTAAAGGTTTTTTTTAATTTTAACTTTCGAATCGAATCAAGACTGTTCTTTGGCTGTTTTACCCATTTTCACTCTCTACATCTAATTCCTTTCTTTCCAAAGAGGGGAGAGGGGAAGGCATCCTATTATTGTATTGTTCTGTTAGGCTTTTTGGCTCCAGGAAGCTTAAACTAGAACCACTACAAAGATCCAACTGTTAGAAATAGCAATTTGAAATGTTCAGACTGGAAATGAACTACTAGTGAGGGCAATTTGCTAGTGAAAGCTGACTCTTAGAACAACTAAGCAGATAAAATAAGGAATTAATCTTTACTTGCAATGAATATCTGCAAAATTGTAGAATGGCCAAGGTCAGAAGCAGCCTATGGAAGTTGTTTGGTCCAACCCCCTTGCTCAAGCAGAGCCCTCAAGAATCAGTTGTCCAGGACTGTCTGCAGAACAACAAGAGCGAAAAAACATTAAAAAGCAAACATGCAAATATAGGTTAATCTCCTTGTAGGGAAAGCAACATGGAGGTGTTGTTAGGGCATTGTCTGAGAAAACTGAATGTCAGAGGATTTTCCTAGACTTTCTTGGTTTTCTACAATGTGTCACCTGGACTTGAGAAGAGGAGGTGAGCTATAATGGATGCACTTGAAGATGGTGATATGAGAATTTCTGTAATGGGTGTAGTGAGCAAACCTACCTGTGTGGTGCAACCTTTAACTGCAAAGTGAACAGCAGGCACAGATTATTTTGTAAAAGAGCAGCACTAAGATGAGAGGCTCTTTGTTATACAGAGATAAAATTTCTCAGTGCAGATGCCTACATGGCTGTGTCTATGTGCACAAAAATCCCAGAGCAGAAGACTGCTTGCTCCCTACTACCCCAGCTGAATGCTAATCAGAGGAAAGATATCAAGGGAGCCATGTTGCAGGATAGTAAATAAGTTACCAAGCTGAATTATGAATGGTTCCAGTCCTCAGTGTCAGAGAGCAGTCCCAAGGTAAAAAATGCAATTTTTATGACTTAAATGACCTAAAATACCTGATGTCTAGAGTACAACAGAAGAAAAATTAGTATTGACTTAGTCCTAACAAAAATGCAGCCTTTGGCCCATTGAAAAACAGTAATTGAGTGTGATGAGTAGTATCCATAAAATAGTTAACTCTCTCTATGGTGAATCACAAGGAAAAGTTCCTCTCTGTCACTTCAAATTTAAAAATATGAATGTGAAGGAAATGGGGGGAAAATTAAAAATTATGCTAGAAAAATGGCAAGTTAATTTAGAGCTGAATTAGTTATAGTAATAGAAATGTCACAAGTGAGTAAGCTCCTAAACAATTAGGCAAGAACAGAAGCAGACCATTGTGGAAAGGACGACACTGGTTTGAGTGTGAGGCACTTTGCTTTTTCTTGAGTTGAGAGAACTTAAATGAGCTCTAAGACTAGTTATACTGAGTTATAGTGAATCATTCCTCACCTGCAGCTACTGCCCTTAGAAAAATGTTGAACAAAGTGTTTGACAATTTTAAGGTATTAACATCTTTTTGTCTGATGCCTTGACGTGATTTTTGGTTCTTTCATTTCTGCAAAGTTCTGGACTACTTGAACAAAAATGTATGATGAAGTCTTGTTGGTTTGAGGTGTTCTTTTTTCATTATTTCTCCATGTTTCCAATAGCAGGGCATATAATTTAATCATGTTTCCAATGTTTTCTGGTCCTTTTTCTTCTCTTCTACTTGCAAGTATTGCCAAGATGTATACTAATTAGTATGGTGAATCTTGTTCTCCATCAAAAAAAAATGTGCAGCTTTACTTTAGGCAAATGGGGTCACAGAAGTAGTGGTATTATCAAGGGAGAAAATGTTCAGGAGCAGTGGATATGAGTACTATGATGTTCTGGGAAGAGATTCTTTCCAGAAATACATGGATCCACTCTTTGCTGTGCTTTCACTGCCACCATGAAGAGAGGTTGCAAGGTCTGTTCTCACCAGATCCACTCATGAAATCTTAGATGCTTTTTCCCCACAGAATGGTATGGTACCCTTCAGATAATACTGCATGTTTTGTCTTTTTGTGTGCGCCATGTCTAGAGAGCTTCTAAGAGCTTCAATTCTACTTTCAGCTTTTTCTGAGCAAGCCCTGTGCAGAGACGTAATGACTTAGTGTGGCAACTGTCTCTTCTCAGTAATTCTTAGCTACCCCACATAACAAAAACAAAAGGCACTGCATGCAATGAGCATTAGTTCCAACATTAGTTTTATGAAATTGTGTTTAATGCCACTGTTTGCTAGACATTTCTGGGTTACAGAATTGTAGAATCTAATCTTTCTTATATTTAGCCTATTAAAATGTCCCTTAAAGTGTCTCAAGTGCAAAAGTGCTCCCTTCAGTACCTTGGTCAGACTTGGCTGGGCTGACTGCAGACTTGAAGAATAACTACGGAGCTTTTTTGAAAGGGAAATTAATGAAAAGTCTTAATTTCTAAACTTAAGCCTTCATTAATGTCGCTTTTATTTGTTTATTTAAAGTGAATGTGTTTTAATCGGCTCCACTAGAAGATTAAATTAACTGTTCCATAAAAAATGTTCTTTTATTAAATGTTTATTTTGGGATTATACTGCAATCTGTTAAAAAGAGTAACCCTTCCAAAACTGTCAGAGTAGATCATGTAGGAATTTGAAAGATGCAGAATATTTACTTAAGAGGAAATGGCCTAAGGAGTTATTGCTAATTTTAATTAAGATTTTTGCATACCCAACTGGTTTGCTGTATCTGGATGTCCTTAGAACTGCTTTTTTTCCTGCAGAAAACAGTGCTTCATGACTACTGTAGTCCCTCCTGCTAATTCATTACCATAGACTGCTTCTCATTTGCTCTTTATTAATGCAAAAGAATAGAGAACAATGTTATTTTTAGTATGGTGAAGAAAAATTATTTGGTGAAAAAATAACTCTGCGTGTGATACTGTGTCTTCAGGGTACTTACTGCATTCATCATTTCTCTCCTTTTGCTTTTCACTCTGTGTTTATTGCATGAAACCTTGTGAAAAAAAAGTGAGTGATGTCTACATGTTTTCCTTTGCCTAGGCAAGGTGATACATTGGCCCTTTGAGAGGCCAGCTGAGACTATTGAATCACAGACATTTTAGTTCAAAGTGACCTGCATGGCCCAAGCTGCACTCAAAGCCAATTTGCTCCCTGACCCATGAAGTTTATAGAGGACACAAACTTGCTTAACATGCCATCTAATAACTGCTAATGGTCTATTTCAGGTAGCTAAAGCTTTCTACTGTTCTCCACCTTTTTCCTGCCATCTGAAACAATCTTACATAATGATCTCTTTTAGAAAAAAGTCAGTGAGGAAGGGTTCAGAATTCCTGTAAAGAGGTGAAAAGATCCCTAAATCTAATAACAGGAACAAACCAACAAGGAAAAAGACAACCTCAAACCAAAAAAACACTTTGCTGAATTTATATTTCAGTGAAGGTAAAGATACTACAAAACAGCAGTCCAAGTTGAGCTGTTATATTGTTTGTAATTTTTTTCTCTGTATATGCTTAGTCTGTACAGTAACAATCCCTAATCCAGACCTACAAAACCACAGGTGCAAGGAGATTATGAAAGTTCTTTGCATAATTACTTTAGGCATTGTCACTGTTTTGTTTTTTTTTTTCCTGTTGCCTTTATTCAGTGGCTATAATTAGACTGTTTATTTTACAAGAAGCATTTTAATGTTGTTCCTCTTCCATTTTACATGGTGGGTACTCATATCTCAACAGATTACTAATTCCCTCCAGTGAGTTAGAGGGAAGTGACTTGCCAAAATCACCACCATTGTCTCACTGAGGAACAACCACTTTATCTCAATGAAGATAAGGTATTTAGCAATAAACTTCTTTAAAAGAGCCTGAAAATTCAGCAACTACTCCTCTTTGAGAGAGACTCTTCCTGGAAGCCAGGAAGTTGCTAGATACCATGTTGTTCCTCCTAGCTTGATTGCAAAGACGTTACTGCTGTAGCAGTCACCAGTTCTTTCTTCCAAGTGAGACTGTTTTGTAGTAGTCCAGTACAAGCAGACAGTGAAAATCACTTCAGAGTAGAAGTATAGTTTCCTGACCAGTTCTTTGAATAGAATGTCTTTGATATGATGTCCTGACTGACAACTTGTTCCTCGCTTCACCACATTAGGTGAGAATACTTTCTTTCAAATAAATAGGTTTTGCTGAGTGTCCATAACTTCACTGTATTATTTTTATTTGGAAAGGATGTCAATGAAAAGAGAGAGCAGCACAGAATGGGAAGACACACTACAGAATAAAAGCAGTCAGCACAAGATTTTGTGGGGGGGTAAAATGATTCTCCCAATATGTTTGGTGTGCAGTCAGTTAGCTTTCACTGTGTCAGGGACAGTATAGCTTTTTGATTTTCCATGTTTATAGGCATCTGTCTGTAGTACTTTGCAAAGACCTATCTCCACTTGACTGCATAACTGGACCTGCAGATGCCAGTCTTCCATGGGAAGCTTTATTTTGGGTAAAACATCTGTGGGTTATGGCAAACACAGGCATGAGTCTACTCCAAATGAAATTTAATAACCACTGATGCTGACTTCATCAAAGCTGATGCACCAGCATTCTACCTCAGGAAAAAAAAAAAAAAGTCTCTGGTTACAGCTCATTTGCCCTTACACAGAAGGATTTTGGTATTGAGGCTCACAGCCATCCTCAACCCTGTAGCAAAGTTGTTATGGGCACTTGTGATCAAACAAATCAGCACCATGAATGAGAGTTTGGCTGTTGTTACTCAGAAAGTGCCTTTGTAGATGGAGCAGCCTTTTCAGCAGCCTCTTTGCTCTCCAGAAAACTAAACACAAGAAGATATCTCTACAGGGCATACTTGCTTTCAGAGGAACAACAGTTGCGGTAATGAACATTTTTTTATCCTATTATTTTTTATTCAAAGCTATGGGACATTGATAGTGATCTGATAATATTGAAAGACAAGCTTACCACTTCAGGCAGAAATGAACACGGAACCAATACAAAAAGAAGGTATATCTGTCCCCAGGAGATTTGTGTTCCATGGATAAGGGATTGCTTAAAAGTATTCTGATGCATATAGTGCTTGAACTCTGCAATGGAGAGCATGTCTTTGATGGCTCCTTAAACCTTTACATGCATTTTAGGGTTTCAAAGACTGAAGCATCTGGAAACAAGTAGTTTAAGGAGAGAACTTTTTTCCCACTTCCTCCCATCCAACACTTTCCCCACTGCTAGACATGATGTGCAGACATGATTAAAAGTTAATAAGGCAATGCTTCCAACAGGTCTTGTTTTTATTGAGAGCACTTGTTAGATATTTTCCTTAAGGATGAATCCTGATCTGTTTCTCTATGGTAATAGAAATCATGAAACCAATTACAACATTCATCCAAACAAGAGGTGTGCAAGAGCTTCCTACCAGAATGAACACCTCTGCTCCTGAAGGAGCTGGGGTCGTTCAGCCTGGAGAAGAGAGGACTCCAGGGACACCTAATAGTGGCCTTCCTGTGCCTGAAGGGGACCCCCAAGAAGGCTGCAGAGGGACTGTTTCCAAAGGCCTGCAGTGACAGGACAAGGGAGCAACAGTTTGAAATTAGAGGAGAGGAGATTTAGACTGGATGTTAGGAAGAAATTCTTTAGAGTGAGGGTAGTGAAACATGGGAACGCGTTGCCCATGGAGGCAGTTGAGGCACCATCCATGACTATGTTCAAGGTGAGGCTGGACAAGACTCTGAGCAACCTGATCTAGTGGTGGATATCCCTGCTGACTGCAGGGGATTTGGACTAGATGACCTTTGGATGTCTTTTCCATCCCAGACCGTTCCATGATTCTGTGATTGCTATGAGAAGGGCACGTTGGGTCACACTATTTATCTGCTGTCTTGTTGCGTGCAAACATAGGTACACATAGCTAGCTATGCTCACATTAATTCCTGAATCCTGGCTGCTGCTGCTGAGGAGATGGAGGTTATTGCCTTTTAAACAAGAACATAATTTTGAGTGGCACTCAGATTTTGTCTGGAACAATGCACCAATGTCAGTTTTGGCATTCCTAAATATAGGCAGGAGTCTAGACCTGTAAAAACACCACAATAGATTAAGAGCCACACAAGCACACATCTCTTCTCCAGCTAGTTTTTTGGTTTGGGAAGGAGGCCCAAGAATAGAACCTAGTAGGAAACTGGTGATCTTCAGTCCAGACAGGCAAGACACCAGATCTGACTATAGTGTGCATCTGCCTCTCAGCCCATGTGTAGGCAAGATGTGTGCTGCCCAGTCTATCCTTTCCGCTGTGGGGTGTACTGGATCACAAGCCTGCCATCCTTGCTTCTGTGAAGGCTTCTTTCATCTTCTTGTTCTGTGTAATGAGGGATTAAAAGTCTTTGAGGAAAAAAATAAGGTCAGCTGAAGGTGCCTTTTTGTCACTGTGCTTCTCAGTTGTATGAAACCTTAAATCAAGAATCTGACTTGGCATGAGAGTTCAGTGCCATTGAAGGTAACATCTGAGAAATGTATTAATGTTTCCTAAGCAGTTAAAGGTATAGTTTTAATTTCTTTTCTTTTAGATTTACGTCAAAAATGTCAATAGCTATCAAACAGATGCAGCCCATAAAAAAAAAAAACAAAAAAACAAAAAACACCAAACAGAGCAAAAAACAAAACCAACAACCAAAAAGAAAAGAAAAAACAAGCCACACTACAAAGCATGTGAATGCTTCTTGGGAAACTTCAGTCTTAAGCAAGACAGAAGTTCTGCCATCTGTCATACACAGGGTATGAGTATATATCATGGAAAAGAATTTGCTGTTAAAAAAAATAATAGGATATGCAGCGGTAAATTTGATTATCTAACCAGAATTTGAATTTTTTTTCTTCTTTCCTGAGAGGAATTAGTTCAAGTTCTTCATTCCAGGCAAGGTAATAAACCCAGCTTTTTGCCTAAGGTAATTACTCATTATCATAACCTTCAAAAGAACCTCCTCAGACAGACATGAGTGTACCTGGGGATCCTTAATCAGATTGAATGGATATTTTCCTCTTACTATTTAAAGCTGGGAAGTTTGGTGTGAAACAAATTAGCAAAACCTGGTTGTTCAATGAAATCATAATACAGTACTTTATTAGCACATCTCTATCTAATTAAAAACAGTATTTCAGGAATGACAGTGATTCTCTAGAAATGCATACTGAAAAATAAAGCTTTTTGAAGACTGTGAAGCATTATGTTTAATTTAGGAAGTGTTGAAGTCATGCATACTGCAGGAGGCCATAAATAGAATAGAATAGAATAGGACAGGTTGGAAGCGACCTCCAAGATCATCCAGTCCAACCTATCACCCAGTCCTAGCCAATCAACTAGACCATAGTACCGAGTGCCCCATCCAGTCTTTTCTTGAACACCTCCAGGGACAGCAACTCCACCACCTCCCTGGGCAGCCCATTCCAATGGCAAATCACTCTCTCTATGAAGAACTTCTCCCTGATATCCAGCCTATACCTCCCTTGGCACAACTTGAGACTGTGTCCCTTCGTTCTGTTGCTGGTTGCCAGGGAGAAGAGACCAATCCCCACCTGGCTACAGCCTCCCTTCAGGTAGTTGTAGACATCAATGAGGTCACTCCTGAGCCTCCTCTTCTCTATTTGCTTTTCATAGATCTCAAAAATTCCAGTTAATCATTTTTACTCATTGTGATTATATTCAGCCTCTTCTATGAGGACAGGCTGTGGGAGCTAGGGTTGTTCAGCCTGGAAAAGAGAAGACTCTGGGGACACTTAATAGCAGCCTCCTGAAGGAGGCTACACAAAGGCTGCAGAGAGACTGTTTCCAAAGACCTGCAGTGATAGGATGAGGAGCAATGGTTTGAAATTAGAGATTTAGATTGGATATTATGAACAAATTCTGCTTCATGAGAGTGGTGAGACACTGGAACAGGTTTTCCAAGGAGTTAGTTGAGGCGCTATCTCTGGAGATATTCAAGGTGAGGCTTGATAAGGCTCTGAGGAACCTTCTCTGGTGGAGGATGTCCCTGCTGATGCAGTGAGGGTTGGACTCAGTGACCTTTGGAGATTCCCTTCCAACTAAAACCATTCTATGATTTTACAAATTAAACATAAGGGTTTTTCAATGTTAGCACTACTTTCTCCCTAGGAGGCTGTGTGCATTTAAATCCACCGGAAACAATGGGAATAGCTGAGAAAAATTAATACAGCAGATAAAATTGTTTTGTGCAATTTGTATCATTCTATCCTAATGCTAAGGTAAACCAAACCCATACTTCTCATTTTTGTTAGTACTAGTGTAAAGCTTTTTCTAACCAACATTCTTCATGCTTTGATGTATGAACTTCCAACTGTTATCCTTAATACTACAAAGCATGTAACATTTCTTAGTTTTTACCACTGTCATGTTATTGGAGGCCCAGGTCATCACTTTCATAGCAAAGGCAGTTTGATGCTGTCATCCAACTGCCTGTCTTTTCGCTTTTTCCGCTTGTTTAGGTAGAACCTTGTATTTTTTTCATTTACAGTTGACAAGGAGCAGGAATCCAAGGGTGCAAAATTCTCTCTGGGCTATTAATTTTCTTTACGGATCAAGTGGATCATTTGGTGTCATCATCTCAGTAGCAGACAGCTTGTATGCAGAATGAGTGCTTTATAGGTGGGTTTCCTAAACTAGGTCCTCTCCTGGCTCCTACCCTTCCAAATTCACTTTTTTTTTTTTTTTTTTTCTTTATCCTTTCTTACCTTTCTTCCATAATGTCTTTTAAACACTAAAGCTTTCTCCTGTCGCCGCAGCTCCTGAAGGACTGCATACTCATAATACTGAATTGGGTACAATCAGCATGGCTTCACCAAGGACAGATCCTGCCTGACAAACCTGGTGGCCTTCTATGAACAGGTCACAACATTAATAGATGAGGGGCAAGCAACTGATGTCATTTATCTGGACCTGAGCAAAGCTTTTGACACTGTCCCACACCACATCCTGGTCTCCAAGCTGGTGAAACATGGGCTTGATGGGTGGCCCACTAGATGGATGAAGAACTGACTTGATGGCCACACCTAAAGAGTGGCTGTCAATGGCTCCGTGTCCATGTGGAGGCCAGTGACAAGCAGAGTCCCTCAGG
Organism: Psilopogon haemacephalus; assembly: GCA_013396835.1. Taxonomy (NCBI): domain Eukaryota; kingdom Metazoa; phylum Chordata; class Aves; order Piciformes; family Megalaimidae; genus Psilopogon; species Psilopogon haemacephalus. The sequence continues at coordinate 1,291,487 of VWZI01015764.1, read as the reverse complement.
GATCAGTCCTGGGACCAGTCTTGTTCAACATCTTTGTGAGTGCCATAGACAGATGCATTGAGTGCACCCTCAGCAAGTTTGCTGATGACACCAAGCTGTGTGGTGCAGCAGACATGCTGGAGGGCAGAGATGCCATCCAGAGGGACCTGGACAGGCTGGAGAGGTGGGCACAAGCCAACCTCATGAGGTTCAACAAGATCAAGTGCAAGGTCTCGCATCTGGGTTGAGGCAATCCCAAGCACAAATCGAGGCTGGGCAGTGACTGGCTGGAGAGCAGCCCTGAGGAGAAGGACTTGTGGGTGCTGGTGGTCCCTTCAAACCCTGACTGATTGTATGATTCTATGATAACACAGACCAGTCAGCCTTAATTTAATGCATGCAATGACGCTGAATAATCTGCCTTTATACCTGTCCAAAGACAATAAATGAAACTGCCTGCCTACTTTTAAGAATCATTTAATCTTGTGCAACTTTACTGAGTTGGCACAACCACAGTACATCAGTCCTTACAATAATCAGTTAGGTGTCTGGTGTAGCAGAAGCAGCTGAATGGAGATACAGCTTAAATCAGTGAGTTGTCCTGTTAATGTTAGTGAAACCACATACAGATACATGGGGTATTTTCTTAAATAGTTTTGAAGGATAAAGTCTTAAGAGGGTTATGTTGTAAAAAGTGTCTGGCCTTGTGTGAGGTAAATAGCCACCATGCTATCAACAAGGACTGAATTTAAGATCTTAAAAATGCAAAGCACTAAGTCATATCTTCATTAAATATTCTTGAAGTGCAGACTCTCACCTGTGATAAAAGAACCTGTGAGAGAAGAACCTAGTTGCAGGTGCCAGTGTAGAGTGTTAACACTGGTGCTGTCTGAACATACAATTCAAATGTATTTGGAAATCTGTGGCAGTACATAATTTAACCCTATAAAACCCAATTAATATTTTCTCCTTCCTAAAACTTTAAAAACAAGAAGTTTATTTAAAAACAAACAAAAAATACTCCATCAGTCTGGGGCAAAATCTGAATATGTGATAGTTCTAGTGACCTATCCTTTCTTCATTGTAGGAAATAGCCAGCTTCATGGATGCTGGCAACTGTTTCATAGGATGGTTGAGGTTGGGAGGGAATTGGTTCCAGCCTCCCTGCCATGTGCAGAGACACCTTCCACTAGAACAGGTTGCTCAAGGCCTTATCCATCCTGGCCTTCAGCACCTTTAGGGAAAGGGCATCCACTACTACTATGGACAACCTGTTCCAGTGTCTCACCACCCTCACTGTAAAGAATTTCTTCCTGATCTCCAGTCTGAATCTGCCCTCATCAAGCTTCAATCTGTTCCCTCTCATCCTATCACTACAAGGCCTTGTAAAAAGTCCCTTCCCTGCTTTCTTGTAGGTCCCCTTTCAGGTACTGCCAGGCTACTCTAAGCTCTCCCTGGAGCCTTCTTTTCCTAGATAGCTGTAATTTGTATGCAATTCCCTTCTCACCTCCACTCCTCTACACAGATACTTGACATTCAAACTGCATGAATGTCCTCTCATGAAGGATTTTGACAGGAAAGTACATAAAGCCCTAAAATTAAGCAGTGATAATCCAAGCACCCAAAGACCAAGCAGTAGATTCCAACTAGTATATGGAACAGAAGAGCCTAGTTTAGGCTTTGTTGTAGATTTCAGTGGTGTATGATGTTCATAGAATTAAATAAGAAAGGACTTCATAACTTCTTGGCATTTTACAACTTTCCATTACTGTTACTGTTCAAAGCAGGATGTTTCCTTTGTCACAGTTTAGTAAGTTAATATTTCCTGGTGGTGTGGCAGTGTTACCCACGTGCCTTTGAAAATGATAAGCATGTTCCTTTTCCTGTCCTGTGGATATTCAGGTACCAGGTGAGATTGCAAGAATTTTAGTAACCCATCCACCACCTTCAGGCATAATCATCTGCAATTCAGCAAGTGATGAATTCTGCAAAGTTTGTGAGTGGCAGCTGGCTCACTCTTTATTCTGAGTTCCAGAGAAACAATTGTCACAATATGTTCTGAAAGTGGATTGCTCCTAAAGATGAAACAGATGGGTGGTAGCAGAGGATCAGAAACTTTAAACAGCAGCTGCAAAGTACTGAGGCCAAGAAATTATTCTTCTTGTTAGAGTGCAGTAAAGGTCTTGACTAATCCTAATTAAATTTACAAAGTTCTTTCTGGAAGTCAGGTTTTGAATCCTCAATGAGTTCTTGTACAATAACTAAAACCAATACAACTTCTAATCTGCCAATTAAGCAATTATCTATGCATATGCAATCTATATATCACTGACATTAAAATGCCATCTCTGTTTCAAATCCTTGTGTTTTCCTGAAGCCTTCAGGTTAAGGAATCTTCTGAAGTATCTGCTGTGGAATCAATGCATTCCCTGGTCAGAAGTTCTTGCATTGAACACTGCATTGTTACTGTGCTGAACAGTGCATTCTTTCTGAGACAACTGACCAGAGAAGTCTGTTACTGTGTACATATGGGCTGGTCTTCTGGTTCAATATGTCACCAAGAGAAGGTTTTGGTTTTTTTTCGTGTAAGAAGTTCAAGTCAGTAAAGAGATTGATTAAAAGTAAAGTTCAGGCTTACTTCACAAATCCTTAAGGAACACCTTCAGTAACTCATCCAGTAGAGGGAACTATAATACAGTGTATGGTAGGAGACCCGGGTCTGCAGAATAGGGTAGCTCACAGACACAAGCCTCGCAAGTGTATGATTAATTTATGTCTTGTGTCATATGTAAAAGCAAAGTCCTTACTTCGTAACTCCCATTTATTATTTAATAAATTTATACCTGATGCCTTATATCCTTTCCCTTTCTTTGTCTCCTGTGATAACAGTTCATGATTTAAGGAATGGATTGTCAATGCCAATGACACAGTTCTAATAGTTCCGAAGTATTACAGATGGTGTTCGATTGGATATTTAGTTGAAATTTGCCCAGAATTTAAAAACACAAATCGAGACTTGTACCTCTTTGTTCTTAATTTTGTAATTTGTCACAATGATGTGACGTGATGGTAGATGGCCTTGACTCTTAAAATTATTGGAACACGTCTTTTGGAGGAGAAGGGAATAGTTTATAACCCTAAGACACAGTAGATGCCAAAAAAACAGTAGGAAACTTACCTTTCTTTCGAAGGTCTTGAAGATGAACTGACTTTTTTTTTTTTTTTTACCTTACCTTTAATCTGCTGTCCATACTTTCGTTTATTGTATCACTGTTTCATTCGTTTAAGGTTTGATGCCTTCACTCATTCATTCTGTCATTTACTGCTTTCCTCTTTTTTAGTGGTCCTTAGGGATAAAATGTCACCATGTAGGTTGATCACTAAATAGCTTTCTTAGAGAAATCGTATCTTGTTTCCTCTGAACCGGTAAAAGTCAGCAGGTGCATGAAATAGATGTAACATTTCTCTGTTGAAACTTGAGCTTAAGATCCTTCCCAAGTCTACCTTCATCAAATAGCTTTAGTTATGCTCCTACACTACTCGGAGACATTTTGTTATTTCTAGCAGTTGAGGTATTCTGTGAGCTTCTGTAAACGATAAAGAAATGTGTTAAAAATTCAAAACCTGCTGACATCACTGAAGAATTTTAAAGCTTTTTCATAGTGTGTGCAGTGTGAAGACCTCACATGAAAATGTATTGAATAATATGGTTTTAAGGAATATTTATTCTCATGGAAAGGGCATGCATTCCAGCACATCTCATGCATTAGTATTTCCAGTGGCAGCATTTCAGACTTCGTGAGCAGCTGTGAAAGAGAGCAGAAGTCTAACTGCATCTGCTGTGGACTTGGCAAGTGTTTTAGCATAGCTACTGAAGCACAGTACAGTTGCCTCTGCTTATGTGCATTTCTAGAATTAGAAGTGACCTATTATTTGGCTAATTTTCCTTTTTCATGAATCATAAAGTGGCTTGGATTGAAGTGACCTCCAAAGGTCATCTAGTCCAACCCCCGCCCTGCAGTCAGCAGGGACATCCCTCACCAGATCAGGTTGCTCAGAACCTTGTCCAGTCTCATTTTGAATATCTTCAGAGATGGGGCCTCAACTACTTCCTTGGGCAAGGAGAGTTCCACCACTCTCATGCTAAAGAACTTGTTCCTAACATCCATTCTAATTGTCCCCTTCTCTAGTTTCAGACCATTCCCCTGATCCTATCACTGCAGGCCTTTGTTAACACTCCCTCTGCAGCTTTCTTGTAAGCTCCCTTCAGGTACTGGAGCCATCTCTTCTTCAGGCTGAACAAACTCAGCTCTCTCAGCCTGTCCTCATAACAGAAGTGCTCCAGCCCCCTAATCATTTCCAACAGGTCCCTTTCCTTCCTGTGTGGAGGGCCCCAGAGCTGGTTGCAGTGTATACTTCATTAATGTGTTAAATACACTAAATCCTCATTTAAATGTGTCTACAATCAATGGGGAGAGACAGATTCTTCAGTGTTGTTGGAGTCCATTGTCAGAGTTCTGCAGTGGTGACAGACTCCAGAACATCAGATAGGCTCCCTGAATGTTATGTCTGAATGTTATGCCAGATATTTCAGTTACATGTCTAAATTAGCTATATAGGGGGCGGTCAGAAGGTGACCCTTTTTCAGCAAATTTGTGCCATGTTATCTTCCTTTCAGGTTGTTTTCTATTCTCTGACTATTCAGGATGGCAAAGCAGGATAGCTTGCTTTGTTTAGAAAAGCGGTTTCAAAATAGAAAACTGAAAATGCATATTTAGCTATCTAAATTTTAAAGCACTAGTCTTGATGTATCTCTAGCTGCTGAAGCACCACTGCTAAATGATGGTAGTTATAGAGCCTTGGCACACCATGTTGTTTATTTTCGTTGTTTGATTCAGGATAATTTTTCCTGATTTTTTTTCCTCCTCTTTGTTTTTCTGATCTATGTCTAGAGGCAACTAAAAAGCACAAAACATTCCTATAGCATCTTTCTGTTCAAACAAGCAGGTCTGTTCTGCAAGAAAATGACTTAATCTAATATTGAATTCAGTGCCTCCTCCAAGATGTGATGCATTGTCAATTCTAACTGGTATTGACAAAGAAGGCAGTATATAGTGAGCAGGAAGAAAAGAAAAAAACATACCAGAGAAGGTATGAAGGCTTATTTTCATGAACTGTTCATAAATGGATTGCTCTTTGTGGGAGCAGTGCTGTAGTGATGCAAGATTGCTTGCACGACTCCTGCAATTTCTACAGAACATTTCCCTTTTGGTGCCATTCCCACCAACTGCATAGGATCGTTTCATTTGTTCTGTGGAAAACACTATTCTGGGTACGCAGTGCAAGGTGAGTCTGTGCAAGCAGACTGCCAGTTCACATTCTAATTTTCCTGATACTGCTGGCATCTAAAATGTTACTCATTTAGCGTATTACAAATTGGTTTGGATTGTTACTGTGTTACTCTAAGTGATGGAGTGGCTACTTTTCTAAAGTAAATGCAAGGCACATCATACAATATTAAAGGAAGTGTGTAGAGGGCCACATGTACAAGACAGGAAGGTAATTTGATCTCTGTTAAATTATTTAAAAGCACATTTCCATTTAAGTAGGAACTAATGATAAGCAACCAGGTGAAGCTTTGTACATTGATTTATGGATTTGTATTAAAGATTTCACATGGTTGCTTACAGTTCAGCCAGCTTATAAGGTCTCTACTGTACGTGGAGCATTTTATATTCTTCATATGGAAATCAGAGTTGGTGTTTATATTTCCAGTGCAAATGTGTGTGACAGGAGGGACATAAAAGGGCAGACACTAAATAATAGATTTGTTTTTTCTGGTTATTACTTCTGTGATATACTGTGCTAGCATTGGAACCAATGATTTCCTTAATGGGGTTTTGTCAGTACATCAATATGGTTTCTATGAAGAGAGCATTGAGGTATTTTAAAAATTATTACTAGCTTGAGTTATTTGCAATGTCACTAATTAATAGATTATACTATACCTAATATGAAATTGATCCCAGTGGTACAGACAGTGAGATGGCTGAATCTGACCTACTGGAAAATACACAACAGGACTTTTTACCCCTGATTTCATTTGTCACTGAAGCTGAAACAAAATCCAATGTATAATCAAATCATAGTTTTATATTAAATGTATGATTATTAACCTGGAGTGGTTTGGCTTTCTACATTTATATTTGGAACGTAATATCCATTGGATGTTCTGCATCAGAAGATGGCTGGTGTGCTGAACAAACAGGAGATCCACAGTTCCTGTCTCTGTGAAGTGCAGGGTGAGACAAAAAGCAAGTGCCTGTCCAGCATGGCTTATAAACCTTTGTGATTGTACTATAGAAACATGACTGAAATAATTTCCTGATTAAGTCACAGTTTGACCTTTGGTTTGCTCACTTCATTAAGAAGGTTTTGACTGGTTGTTCCAACCAGTTGCTCAGAAGTAGCTCTTGCTGTTTGGCACCCATTCCCAGCAATGCTTAATCTTCACTTCCTTCTATGAGTACTTCCCTACACAATTTAAGCCAGAAAGATGCACTAAAACAACGAGATAATTTTGTAGTGCTTATGATGCCTTGAGCAACGTACCTGCTCAAGTAGAAAATCCAGAATGCCTATCTCCTGCCTTCAAACCCTTTTATACGTAAAATCCATAAAGCCACCGTAGCTCTATGGATCAATGTGTCTAGGACTCTTTCAAGTGCCACTGATGAGGAATATATTTCATGATGTTTCAGAAGCTCTAGCTGTTGTTAAGTATGTTTTCAACCATTAGTGCTATCTTTTCTATTTTTTTCCATGTGAAATAGGATTCAGATGAGGAAAAAAAATCAGTAATCCTTAACCTCTGCCAACTGGTCCAACAAAGTGTACAGATTTGCTATATGTATGAAACAGGAAGAAAAAAAAAATCAACATTTGATCAATGAATCATGAAGGTCAAAAGGATGCTTTTAAAAATAGCTATTACTGCATTCACTTTAGCTGTTTGCCAGTCAGTTTGTTCCAAAATGTTTGCTTGCTGAACAATAATAAATACATAGTGAATTTTCTAGACCTGCATAGGCAAACTTTACGGAGGACACTCGTGCCTTGGAAGAAAACCAAAGTATAAATATAAAATATTTAAAATTTTAATTCCTGGTCCTAAATTTTTATTATGTTCAGCCTCATCATAATGATGTAGTACAGGGGATCTATTTCACTCCATTTTGAGGCCAGTCAGCACCTTTACAAGACCATATACAGATAGTGCTGTATACAGTGTCTTTCCTTGAACCCATTGTCATATTACCTTGTCTCCCCAGCAACTTCTTTTTTCCAGGCTGAACAGCCTCAACTCTCACAGCTTGTCCCCATAGCAGGGGTGCTCCAGTCCTCTGATCATTTTTGTGGCCCTTGTCTGGACCCACTCCAGCAGCTCCATGTCCTTTGTATCCTGGGGACAGCAGAACTGGATGCAGTGCTCCAGGTTGGGTCTCACTTTTTTTTCACTTTCCTGGTATGTTTTCAACTGACTTTTAAGGTTTACTTTCATATTCAAATCTAATAGAAACTCTTTTATATCCAGTGTGTCTAGTCTAGCCAGATGTGTAACACAGAGCAAGATTCCTCTCACCCACCTTTATACATTTCTAATGCAAATTTTGTATCTCAGCTACTTGCTAGACTCCTGTTGTAACCCTTAGAGAGAAATAGGTGTTGAGAGCGTGAGTCATCGCACCCTAATAACTACACAAGGAAGTCTGGATAACTAGCTGAGATATCTACAGGGAAGATGATTAATAAAGCCAAACCTCACTCAGTAATTAGCTAACTGGCCAAGACCACAAAAGAGCAAACTGAGAAGCTGAAGGTGTATCTTCTTCCCATTCCTAGGTCTGTGTCCTCAGTTACATTCTTATCTCCTGTCACAATACAGCCATAAATTATAGAGTGAAATTCATCCCAATGGAGTTCCAACACCTATGATGTGGTGACTGATACCAGCACCAGTCACTTTAGGCTCTGCTTATTAGAAGATATTTATTCAAGTGACTGTGAGTAGAGATTAGAGGATTATCTTGGAACCGAACCATTGGCATGCTTTCATTGACAAATACTGTAAGCTTTTTTAACCATGAGGAGGAGTTAATTTAAGACACATCAAATTAAGACAACTGAGAAGATATTTTGAGATTTAAAAAAAAGGAAAAACAAACCCAACAAAAAAAAACCCAAACAAAATTAACATCAACAAACCCCACCCACCCCCACCCTCCTCCCCCCAAATTACAAACAAACTAAAAACAAAAACAACACTTTCTGACATTTCCTATATTCAGGAAAAAACTGCACTGGAAATTCTTGTGATTTTTTTTCAGTATTTTATTGTGATTTGATCACATTGCTTATTCCTGTGAACAGTATTTGCAATAAGGAAGCATTTGAATATGGATATTGTAATCATCATGATACACTTAGAAACTACATTCTCCTCATTATAAATTTCTTAGATGTTACAAGCTCAATTCTTTATTTGTAATTGAAGCACTGTGATGAAATAATTGACAGCAGGACCTAAATTCCTGCTGTACTTTTGAAAGAAGTGGAGCTTTGTATGCTTCTGACAGGATTATTCTAAATTAACCAGTAAGAGTCAAATCATATCATGAATAGTGTTCTGTGCTTTCTGGAAAGTAAAATCTGTGTAACCCTGGTAGGCAGCTGGATTTTATATCTTTTGTGCTTCTGCCTAGTTAGGGAATCTTCTGAAGATGATGCCAGCTCTTTTTTTTTTTTT